>JARQZK010001540.1:60000-162500 GCA_030704885.1 Cynegetis impunctata | reverse complement strand
CGTATTTTTTTTAGATACCACAATATTTTTTCAAATTAACATTTGAACAGTTAACAGCAAATTGTACACGTAGATAAAATAATAGAGAGAGCAGTTTCGGAATATGTGTTCTTCTATTCAAATTTCTTCCTTTTCAAGAATCATTTATTATACATCACTATTTTTGATGGTTCTCAAGTTATTCGAAAAAAATTGCACAATATGTCATTTTGAAATAATTTCATATGTAGATTTCATTACGAAGCCGCCACTACTATTTCTAGTAGCTGTATGAAGAATTAACAGGTTTTTGAACCTTTGAACTAAAATATAATGAATAAACTACCTTTCGTACTAGATTAATCGATGTTCTGTGATAGATCGATACTTTTTAAGCAAAAATCCTCAGCAAGCGATAGCGATTACACTAAGAACCATCAAACCAAGATACTACAGACAAAAAGTCAAAAGAAAATCTTCAGAATCGGAACATTGATGTGCTGTTTCTATATATAATCCTTACTGTTCAATTTATTATACTCTCTAATATATTCACAAAACTCATACCTCATGAAATCTGATTTGTCAATAAAATAATGTTCGTGAAGCAAAATTAGGCTTCTCGTTGGAATCGAAACTTTGTGCTTTGGAATTTGCTCTCAGAAATTTCTAACATCAAACGATGTTTTGGACGAAATCGGGACCATCTCCGAGAAGATACAGGAGGTAGCGTCCGCCAGACCCCGAGTGCCTCGCCCAATCGTCATCAGGGACAAATCACTCTGGACGAAGCTGTCAGATCACGTATCAAGCGAGAAACTTGATTTCGTGAAGGCGAAAAACATCCGCGACGGGATAACTATCGATCCCGTCTTAACTGATGGTTTTCAAGGACTTACTCGGTTTTTCTATTCGTTACAGTTTCCTTATCACACATAACCGTTGAATATCGTCTTACGGAATCTATCGATGTTTTGGAGGATCCAAAACTTCAAAATTTTCCAGTCACTAAGGGGATTGATACTCCTGATAGTGATACTCACTCGGAACTCGTAGTCGAAACGTATCTTCCAGATGACGCCTGTACTCCACCTCCTTATGAAAGTATCATCTCCAAGGACGAAGTCAGGGACAAGCCAGTGTCACAAGTGGCAGAGATTTCATCATAGCCAAAGTCTTCACAACGCACCATCTCGTTGGGTGAAGTACAGAGAGGGACATCACTGTATTCATTGCCCGAAACCTCGCAATGAACCAACGTAGTTTGTGAACTGCCAGGGACCCCATCCAGCAAAGTAACGACAATGTCCCGCATTTCTGGCGCTCCGACCAAAGACGAAGCCTGCGGCGCCCACGGACGTTCAACTGTTGATCAATCGACGGAGCAAGCTTAGTACAGCCACCAAGATCCGACTGTATAAATCCATCATCCGACCGAAAGAGACCTATGAATCTCCATTTAGGGGGTACGCAGCTCGTTGTTATAATAAAAGGCTCTAAATCGTACCGGACAAGTCACTGAAGTAATCGTGGACGCCCCATGGTACGCTCAAAACTCCCTGATTCATCGATACTTGTCAATGCCGAGTTTATTAGAGCAACGACAGTGAAAATATACGCTGACTAGGAAACTACGATGAAGACAGACCGTGAAAACACAAGAGGCACAAGATGGTACACAAGAAGACCAGGATATTGTAGTTTAGCTTTCTTCTGACATTAAGTGAGCGAATTCGACTACGACTTAGGACACTGCGTTTTCACTCGTTTCAAGAAAAATGATATACTCAAAGAGAACATAAGGTTGATATGCAATATATATAGGACCTAATAGATGATTATAATATAAGAATCATTGAGAACATTTTTAACTAGGAAAACACCTTTTCAAGTTCGAAGAATTAGTAGAAATTAATTTTTCAGTGGAAATATCATTTATTTTTTATGAAATAAACTAGAGCTTTTCTATCAAATGAATAAATCTTTGTAAAAAATGAGAAACTCGAAGATTTCAGTATTGATACTTTATATATCATAGAATCAATTGGTAAATACACAATAGATATGATAGTATGAACCAATACGGAATAATCTAAAATAATGTCAAATTCTAAAACTTTCAAATTTTAGCGTACAAGATAAGCCATTAATATATTTCACTTCATATTGAATTTTTAATACAGTTGCATTCTGATATCTAATATAATGACATTTTAGAACTATTAAGCAGCTGTAAATTATTCTATATCAATAATTATCTTTCTGAAATGCCCTTCACTTCCATGTATCAAATGATTGAACAATACGTTAATGTGGAGTACTAAATTCACGTACGTGTACGTGTACGTGTACAGGTACGTGTACGTGTACGTGTACGTGTACGTCTACGTGTACGTGTACATGTAAGTGCATGTGCATGTGTAATGATATATCAGTGTGTGTATGTGTGTGCGTGCCACCAAAATATTAAAAATGAAGAATACATTATGCTATTCTGTTTTCGTTGTTGAATCGCACAGCAATATTGAATGCATATGATAAAATATTTTATGTAAAACATATGCTAGGTAACGGTAATTAAAAAAAAATTTATACGTCTTCTGTTCCTGATCGTTTGGTCACAAACAACAGTGGAACGCCGTGAGAATGTTTGTAACTAAGACACAAGTTGGCAACGTTTCTCCGATTTTTGAGTGAATGAAGCTGAGCGTTGAATGACGGGTCGTCTATTAACCTCACTGCTCTATTCTGAATTGAGTCAAGAAGATTCAAGGAGTGATTTGGTGTAATACTTCAATCCTAGGAGAAGTATTCCAATGCTGGACGAATCTGAACTTCATAAAACAGGAATAACTGCTCAGGACTGAAATGGTTCTCAGCATGCTTCTTTTATAAATTGTTTCACTACCAGATTTCAAAACAATAACATCAAGTTATATCGCTTCACAAAGCTTGCAGATATATCCACAGTTTTGAAAACAATATGTGAGTTCTATATTAACTCATAGGTCGCTGTATCTTACAATAAAAGGCATGAGCATTTTTCAGGACGTTTTTTTTGGATTTATATATTGCATTATTATATTCGTTTTCGTTGGATGAGATGTTCTTCACTTCGTGACTTAAAGGAAAAATCGCATAAGTAGCAAAGATTCGTCAATAATGTATACCTATATATATATATATATATATATATATATATATATATATATATATATATATATATATATATATATATATATATATATATATATATATATTTATTTATATATATATATATATATATATATATATATATATATATATATATATAAATATACAGGGTTCTCCAAACTCGATGGCCTATTAGAAGTATCTAGAAAACGAAGAAAGTTAGAGACTTTAAGTTCAGGCTACGCGTATTATTATGATCTACTCTTGGAAAATATTATCATCATTGCAACGTTACCAGATCTACGGGTAACTTATGCTAACTATGTTATTTTAAATGGCACACCATGTATATTTTAACATTTTTGTATTCTGTGAATCTTCCTTGTTAATTCAGGTAGTTTATTAAATTGACCATGGTCAACTTGTATATTTTTCATGATTTTATTTTAATTTATTATGCTCAATCTGTTACAAACTATGTATAATGTTTTTGTAATTAATAAATTATTGTTATTATTATTATTGTTATTACACTTTTTGGTTAAAATCTGTATTTTTATAAATGCCTGATATGTGCAAAAACTCGAGGTTAAAGGTGGGCAAGCCGGTGATATTTATTTGCGTTGCCACGATCGCCCTCAGGCCTAGAATGAAAAGTTATGTTTGTTCTAATTGAATTTTTCTGGTTTTTTTGCCAATAAGTCTTAAACCGGTAGAGATAGGTATCGTGTCATGTTATACTTTTAGTTCAGGAATTTGTCCTTCTCTTGAATGCTGCTATAAAATATAGGGTGTCCCATTTGAAATTAATGCATACATTTCAATTGTATGTTCTACCAAAATACCATTATTTTGTGTACACCCTGTATGAGATACCTTTACTCTCATAATTTATTATGTTAAACAAACCAAATATAATTCAGGGTTCTAGCTGTGATATTTATGAAAAAAATATGATTTTAATTCGGAGATGTTTGTTGCCAAATTTTTCAAAAAATTATTTTTATTTTGAAAATGGCTCAAGATAGGTATATCATATGTTCTATAAAAAAGTTTCAAAATATTCTACAGAATACAAAAATATTAAAATATACATGGTGCGCCATTTAAAATAACATAGTAAGCATAAGTTACCCGTAGATCTGGCAATGTTGCAATGATGATAATATTTTCCAAGTGTAGATCATAATCTCCTATACGCGTAGCCCGAACTTAAAGTCGCTAACTTTCTTCGTTCTCTAGATACTTCTAATATGCCATCGAGTTTGAGGAACCCTGTATATGTATATATATATATATATATATATATATATATATATATATATATATATATATATATATATATATATATATATATATATAAACCGACTATTTTCAATTTGTATAGCTCATTCGAGGTTACTACTTAGTCCATTCACTCATATTTAAAATTAAACTTTTATCGAACCTCTTGAATCGATCATACGTTGGATGATGAATTAGAGCTTGTTAATTAGATAGAGGTACTTGAATTTAAATTAGTTGCGATGGGGTCGAAAACCTTCCATGGAGAGTATTGTGGTTTGTATGAGGGCATTTATCTTGAAAATAAGTCTTACGGCGATGAAAATGTGGTATTTTGTTTTATATGACGAAGAGACTTACTCCACTTTTCATTTATAGAATACATGATACTTCCAATTCTGCACTGAGTCCATATCCTGTCTCCCAAAAAGATATCGCCTACACACATCAGCAAATGAAGACTGTTATGTACTATTATGAATTTCAATGACATGAAACATCGAATCTGTTCGATTCACCAAATTGAACGAAGTCCAATAAATTTTCCTCGGTATAAAATATTATTATTACGTAAGAAGAAAAAATTGAAATTTTGAATCAATCAATAAGGTATTTAGAGTATTTTTCACCTCCGTTAACTATCAAAATACTTTCAACAAACTCATCTAACAAACAATGAGAATAACAAGTGTTGAAGCTCACATGGCCACTTAGAAGAACAATTGATTCATTGCAATTTTCGAAATAATATTTTTGATATTTGTTGATCTATTCATGTTCACACCTAATTTACCTCAAAAATGTTTTCCTCATTGAACTTCATTTGAAATTTTCATTAGAGATAGAATGGCATGCTATTCTTGAGGATTGTTTATGGAAAAATTAATCGAACTGAACTAGTACAATCGTGGGTGAAATTACATCGTTCATTCTTTCAATGTTCAATTGGTATTGGAATTTTGCATATTTGTGTATCTTCCTTCTATGTAAATGTTCATATTGTCCAATTACACCGGTCAACAAAAACCAAAAAACATTTTTGTGCATGAGTTTTACTTAATATATTCTGATTATATAAGCACATATATGGAAAAAAATGTGATTACCAATAGAAAATATTTGCTTTTTGATAACTTAGAGCGCTTTGACCCTTTTTGATTGTCGCGCCCAATGAATGTCGGTCTTTCCTCGCTTTCGGTGTAGAAAAAGTTTTGAGAAGAAGTGTAGCAGTTCTTGTGATCTTGAAGGTCTCAGTGACTTGATAAGAGACTTAAATCTACGGAAAAGTGAAGCAGATTTACTAGCATCGCGATTAAAATAATGGAATTTACTTAAATCTGATGTTCGAATATCCCATCAAAGAAAACGTCATGAAGAATTTTCTTGTTTCTTCAGTAAGGCAGATGGACTCGGTTTTTATCATAACGTGAAAGGCTTATTTGAAAAAATTGGTATTTCATGTCATAAATCTGAATTGCGCCTTTTTATTGACAGTTCAACAGAAAGTCTTAAAGTTACCTATCTACTACACAATGGAAACAAATTTCCATCTATTCCATTGGCACATTCCGTACATCTCAAAGAAAATTACAACAGTATTAATTGCAATTAAATATATGGAATACAAGTGGAAAGTTATTGGGGACTTCAAGATGGTGGGTTTTTTGACTGGAATGCAAAGTGTAGATATTAAACACTCCTGTTATCTTTGCATGTGGGATAGAAAAAATGATGTATCCCACTACCGACAAAACATTGGCCTGTACGTACTGAGTACGATGTAGGAAAATACAATATTAAATGGGAAGCAATTGTCGATCCTGAAACTATATTAATGCCGCCATTGCATATCAAATTGGGTCTTATTAACCAATTTGTAAAGGCTCTTAATCATGAGTCCGAAGCTTCCAAATATTTGAAGAGTGTTTTCCAAAGCTTTCAGAGGCGAAAATTTAAGCTGGAATCTTTGTAGGCCTTCAAATAAAATAAATTATGAATTGTGATCTTTTCCTGAAATTGCTCAGCAATTAAGAGAAAATAGCCTGAAACAGTTTTGAGGCAGTAATTCATGGTTTTCTTGGAAACTGTAGAGCTGAAAATTATGATGAGCTGGTCACTGACATGACTACGAATTTTTTCATCATCGGATATAGAATTTCTCTAAAGATGCATATGTTATATTTTCATTTGGATAAATTTAAAGATAATATGGGAGCTTATTCGAAAGAACAAGGGATATGCTTCCATATGGAATTTGAGAGACATTAAGAAGGCCAGTATACTGAAAGCATGATGGAGGACTATATTTGGGGGTTAATGAAAGAAAATTCTAGTGAACATGACAGACAAAGTAAAATTGTTCATTTTAACTCTATTTTAAAATTCCTATTGTGAGAAGAAAACATGAATGGATGTTCGGTATCTTTTAATAAATCATCTCTATACAATTTTTTATGTATTTTCATTGATTCTAATTTTCCCATTTTTTACTCATAAAAGCAACTTCAGAACCATTTTTTGTTCTTTTTCTTATTTCTAGATATAAAAGCAATAAAAATAAAAAGGTATAACCTATGCGCAAAAATGCTGTAGATCGGTGTTATTGATTCATTACAATTGGTATACTATAAACATAATTTTTGCTAGTATAATATTAGGTGAATAGCTCCTTAATTTAGAGGAGATTTATTGAATATAATTTTACCATTCGAAACCTTCATAACTGATATAGTCATTGTGAATGAAACAATTGATCATTTATCAAAATCAATCAAACCGAATGTAATTTGGAGTTTACATAATGGGTGTAAGATTCTTAAAAATTTACTCGTACTTATTCACTTCAATTATTATATTTCATTCATACTCGTATCAAAAAGTAATTGGTAATCTCAAGTTCTTCAAAAATAAAAATACGTTGGGGAGTATGGACCAATTTATTATATTTGTAAAATATAACATTTATTAGCAGAAAAACTAATATTAGAAACAATTACTGACAAGTCAATTTTATTTTATTACTCCGTGTAATTGGATTCGAGAAGTTGTGGAGGATTGATTAAACACAGGTAGAACTATCTCTGACTAAAGTAATTTCACTATACGTACATATATGGTTTCTTAGTTCCGTTTATAGTGTTACATTGGATTAGCGTCGATATGTAATAGAGTAAGATGGATTTATTAGGCGTAGGTACAAATTTTATCATACAAATAAGTTTGCTGGATCTATTGCCTCAGCTCCTAAATGAAAACCAGGAGATTGAAAACATGCAGTTGAAACACTTTTATCAGAATATATTGAATAATAGACCGAGAGATACTAGAATTGTGAAGTCATTTCTTATAGTATGGCGCTTTAGGGGAGTTCATATACGTAATAAATTGAAGGAAAATGACGTTCTTACCGGAGGTGCGTGGGTCGCAATTGCAGAATAATTAATTGAAATTGCTCGAAAATCCGTCAAAGGTGTCGAACAATTTCTTTCATAAAATGTCTTCAATTTATCGGTATTTTAACAACAAAAAATCCGACGCTATATGCCATACTTCTCCGGTGGGTGTTTAGGCTAGTCATACTTTTTTGAAAATGTTTTTTTTTAATTTTTTTGAAATTTATTTCTTACAGGCTGTTTTTTTTTAGACAATTGTTTTTTATTAGTCTTGTATGATAACCACGCCATACCATTCCGACGGTCCAAAATACCCGCCATACCCCCCCAAACAGGAAATTTTTCAAAATTCGAGAAACTATTTCTTTCAGTATGGCAGTTAAATCGTGGTCAGTTTATGATACAGTGAAACATAATTATATTCACCATACTTCTAGTGCAGTACAAAAGTGGTGCCATACTTGAAAAATTGTATTTTTTTTAACCGTTTTTAAAACACGCCTATAGAAGCCGTAAAATTATTTTATACAGTATGGCATAAATGAAACCAGATTGTCCCAATACGATTATAAGTTTAAAAAAATACGCCATACTGTGACCTTGGCACGAAAGACCTTGATACGCTCGCTGAGATGTAAAAAAATAAATGAATAAAATGATTTTTTACAGTATGGCATTCAAATTTTCGCAAAGTTCATAAAAAATATGATTCAAGAAAAGATCTCCTATACTTAAGGTGAAGTCCAAAAGTGGTGCCATACTGTAAGAAATTGTTCAAATAATGCATGAAATTTTACAATTATTTAATTACGTTGTATGTATATCACCCACTCTACAGGTATTGCATTATAACAATTATGTTTCTGATCATAAAAACAACTACTAGACCAAATTTCAAGTTGAAAGAAATAGTTTTTCGAATGTTAAAAAATTATATGTTCGAGGGGCTATGGCGGGTATTTTGGACCGTCGGAATGGTATGGTGTGGTAATTCTCGCACAAGCTTAATAAAAAACAATTGTTTGAAAAAAAATCAGCCTGTAAGAAATAAATTTCAAGAAAATTAAAAAAGAAACATTTCCAAAAAAGTATTGCGGGCCTAAACACCCACCGGAGAAGTATGGCATATAGCGAGCGTCGGATTTTTTGTTGTTAAAATACCGATAAATTGGAGAAATTTTGTGAAAAAATTGTTTGACACCTCCGGATTTTCGAGCAATTTCAATTAATTATTCTACAATTGCGACCCGCGCATCACCGGTAAGAACTTCAATTTCCTTCAATTTGTTACGTATATGAACTCCCCTGATAGCGCCATACTGTAAGACTTCACAAATCCTTCCAGTATTTCTCGGTCTATAATACCCTAAAAATCATCAAGTGAACGTTTGTTGAAATTAATTGATCTCAATTCAAATTATGCGTAAGTGTAAGATAAATATTACTCTGTACTAGGATCACTAAATAATTCATAAAGTACTATTCGACAAATATGAAGATAAGTAACTGAAACAAGAATATAGGCTGCATATAAACAACGAAATCGTAATTTTTTACATATTATTCAATTGCGTATCGAGTACCAAATCTACGCACCAAAAAAACTATATTGATAAGATTTACATTTGTGATTAGGTAAATATCAGTATCTAAAAATCAATGATCATCTATCGAAATAGCATAGTTCTTTGTTCCATACAACACTGGAATAAGTGTTTTTATTGTATATTAATTATAAATAATATCCCACTGAATAATCAGCGAACAGTCTTGTCTAGAGACTTCATTTAAAACTTTTTTCAAGTTGGTCAAACTTTTGAAGGTTCCTTCATTTCAAAAATTTGGTATTATTATTTTAGTTTTTACTTATATAAAAACTAGAAGTATTTTAATATTATCTACTTCTTTTTTGATCCTTAGTGAATGTTTTTCATTAAACAGTCCAGTAGTTGTTAGTATTACCACATAAAATTATAATTTTTCAATAGTCTTTCTTTATCAAATGAACAAGAACAATTATATAAGATCTATTCAAAAATACGCGTGCGCAGCCGTCACTAAGGTCGTATTTTTCGCGCAAAGAACATAGCAATGATTAGCTATTCGAACGGAATACTTTTGGTTTGAACAACCACGCTTCAATAGCAAACCGAAATAAAATTTTAAAATAGCTTATTTTATTGAAAAAAAATATTCGCGTACTCATCGCGAAAAACATCGAGCTGCGAGTCGAAGGGAATAGTCTCCGCGAAGTGCAGCGCGGCTGCATGTCCCACAAACATGATATCAAATTTTCAACATCCAGTTTTCTGTTTGCACGAATTCGCATGAAAAATCAAATGCGATTGAACGATTTCGTTGTTCTGACGACTTCATACGACATCTGACTAACGATTCGCAAGCACTATAACCGCAGTGATAATTTATTATGTATTTGATGCATAGTTCTGACTTGTTCATCCGAACACTGGTTCGTATGAAAAATTATCCACTACCACTATAACCGTAGCCTAATAAGTACCTACATCTTTTCGCTTTAAATCAGATTGTTTTGACTAGTCCCTGGAGCTGTGGATATACGTCGAGTTAAAGTAAATATAAAACATTAGTAAAATTAATTCGAAGACATTACCAAATATGTGTTATAAAAAGGCAACCTCTAACACATTAGGTTACAAATATCGTGGAGTGGAAGAAAGTCACGTCAAATCAAAAGTACAGTTAGAAAACCACCCCAAGTAAAAAGTTGGTACCCAATAAATAACTGTATCTACTCCTATTGAATAATATATTCATTATTCAACTGCGTTTTACCAATTAATAGTATCTATTACCAAACAGCGTGAGTAATAATAACTCACTGCTATAACTCACTATATAGTCTACTAAGATCCCAAGTAAGATCGACCGTCACTCATCTGCTAATGTCACTTGAATAATTCTGACGTTTTCAGATTAAGTTAATACTACCTAATTATTGTGAATTTGGATTTGCATCTTATTATTTATTGTTATAGTCGTAGATAAAGTATAGTATTCAACTTGCGGTAATGGTCATAACTCACTTGATGAATTACAGCACTCGCTTTCATCTGCGTGAGTTATGACCTACATTACCGCTCGTTGAATAATATAATATTAACACCGATATTGGTTTCTGTTCTGAGTTGGCTACTATTGATGAAATTAAATCTTTGGTACTTGATTTGAAATCGGACTCTGTTGAAAGTGACAGTGTTTCTGTAAGGATGTTACAACTTTCCCTTCCTGTTACTACTCCATATATAACTCATATTATTAATTGTTGCTTGGAGGTAGGCTTCTTTCCGGATATATGGAAATATGCGTTAAAAAGCCATTACCTAAATCAAATAAACCAGAATCTCCTAGGGATCTTCGCCCAATAAGCATTCTTCCGGCACTATCAAAAAATCTGCGTGAGTTATGACCTACATTACTGCTCGTTGAATAATATACTATTATTTAGAATAATATTTTTCTGTAACTCACTGTGCCTCAATAAATATTCCAATTTTTTATTGTCATAACGCATTCTGCATATTGTGTTTATATTTTGTTCACTGGCATTCCAAAATATCTGAGTATGGTGATATTAGCTCATATCCTTGAGTATGGGTCCCAAATTGTGGTAGAGAAAGAATTATTTTTCTTCTCTAGGACTGGTAAAGACTTTTTAATAATAAATTTCACGCCACGGCAAAATGAGCGTCCATTGTTTATTTGAAGCGAGGTCACTGAACACGTTTATTTTGATCAAATAGTGGAAACCTTTGCTTCTTTAAAATCAAGAAATACAGATTTCACTTAGGTCTACAACAATTTTGTTAGTTTAGTACGAAAATGCTTTAAGCTCATTTTTTGATTTGTAACTTTCTCATTTCTTTATATTTCTATCTAAATTTTCTCGTAGTTATTATTCGTCCATTAATAATATAGAATTTAGCATACTATATGTATAGAAGAAATTTTCGTGGATGTGTAGAATAACGATTTTTTCAGTCACCTTAATCAGAAATAACTAAGTATCTATAGTTTATTATAAGTGAAAGAATTAATTTTTATCTCAAATTTGTAGTTCTAATCAGATTCTGCATGTATCCGAAACATGAATGTTGAAGGCCAGATGGAATTTATAGTATTTGAATTTGCTTATGTTTGTGATATAGAAATTACTAAGTGAAAATTTACAGAATAAGCTACATAATCATTACTAGGTAAAATTATTCCACACCTTGAAATGAGAAATGAACACTGTTTCAGTAAAAAAATCAGAACCAATTTAAATTCATATTTCGATTAATCGTTTCAGCATTGAGAATGACACATATTTTTATGTTACAATTTCCTATCAACAGAGTTTATTTCCTGAGTACCTGATTAAGATAAACAGCTATACTAAGCGAATCATATTAAAACAATTATTCAGTTTTTCAGTACACACATATATATATATATATATATATATATATATATATATATATATATATATATATATATATATATATATATATATATATATATATATATATATATATATATATATATATATATATATATATGTATATATGTATGAGTGGATGTCGATATCTTGTTAACAAGGAACTGATAAAGAAAATGGAATATGATTAGTATGCTCATAGCTATAATATGTTGTAGATAAGCTGTCCGAGTTTGACTTCGATTAGTTGAACAAAACGATGAATTACCGAAAATACTATCTAAGAGAAACTCCTACATTTTCAAAACTTCGTTTCGAATTTCGTTCAGTTGATGATTACTTTTTCAAAAGTATTATCGGGTAAGGAAATTTTTGTTTCTATGATAGATAATTTGAGAAATCATTATTCCTCCACGTCAGCATGAAAACCTGAATTGATTAAGAAATTAAAACTATCTCAGGAGGGTATTAGACTGAACTACAGAGGACCGAGTACAGGACACTACATAAATGGAATAAATGATATTTTGTTTGAAAATATTCTGTTGTTTCATATAGTATGTCAGGTGTGTATATAATATCTGTGTGTGTATATAGATATATATATATATATATATATATATATATATATATATATATATATATATATATATATATATATATATATATATATATACAGTGTGTCGCATTTAAGATGAAGACACGTCCATTTTTCAGTTGTTCAAAGGAATATAGATTTGAATTTTCTCAGAGTCAGAAACGGTGGTGGGACATATTTTTTAAGATACTTAACTGAATTCTGAATTTTAAACTCGGCCTACTACGAATTGACAAATAGGGCCGATTCTCAATATTTCGTTTCGCGTTAGAGATATCGAAAAAAGTTATGAAAAAAAGTTATTCAGAAAATTTTTTCTAGGCCCATATACCAATTTTCATGACAAGATTCGCATTTTTAATTTTTTCAATATTTTGGTATCCCAAAATATTTTTTTTTATTTTATACTTAGTGTGCCGTGGAAAATAATAAAATTGACAGAAGTGTCAAATACTAGTTAGTTTGAAGTTCATTGCGTTAAGTTAAATTTAGTGAATTAGTGATCAGATAATCAAAATGCCATTAACTTTACGTTTAAAATAGAAATAGTTCGGTTGTTTGGTGATAATTATCGTGGCAGCAGACAAGTTGCTGCAGAGTTTATCTTGAGACACCCCGAACATGCTTTTGTTACTCATGGAAAAGCAGCCGCTGTAAATGCTATTTTTAATGAAACTGGCAGTGTTGTTAAAATGTATCAGAATGGTCAACCTCGTCGAATACACCCTTAATAATGGTTATAAAATCAAATTCTCATTCCTTTGTGTTAATTATTCTATTGAAATATTTGAATACATAACACTATTAAATTATTAAGTAGTTCTTATTTTCTATAGCGTACTAGTTATAAAATTGAGAGATAAACTTAATAATTTTGAGTTATAACCAACATATTTAAAAAAATTGAAAATGTGAATTTAGTTATGAAAATTGGTGAATGGGCCTAAAAAAATTTTGTGATCAACTTTTTCTCATAATTTTTTTCCATATCTCTAACGCGAAACAAAATGTTGCGAATCGGCCCTATTTGTCAATTCGTAGTAGGCCGAGTGTGTTTCTTTAAATAACCATAATATGGGGGTGTCTTCATCTTAAATGCGACACACTGTATATATATATATATATATATATATATATATATATATATATATATATATATATATATATATATGTATATATATAGATACATATATATATAAATATATATATATATATATATATATGTATATATATATATATATATATATATATATATATAATTATATACCTATATATATATATATATATATATATATATATATATATATATATATATATATATATATATAAATATATATATATATATATATATATATATATATATATATATATATATATATATAAAATATAAAATAAAAAAAAAATAAAAAAAAATATATATATATAATAAAGAGATAATATATGATATATATATATATATATATATATATATATATATATATATATATATATATATATATATATATATATATATATATATATATATATATATATATATAATCTTTTGATAATTATTAGCAATAACAGGCTTGTTGAATCTCAAAAAACTCGATTTTATTAAAAAGTTGACGTTTCGCCACGACATTAGTGGCTTTTAAAAGCTACATACAAAATATCATTTTCCAAAGCTCCTGAGGTGCCGGTTCATTTTGGTTTTTGATTGGATGCAAAATTCCGTCAATTTTAATCCAACCCCAATCAAAATAATTAATATTTTTGTCACCCAGCCATATTATGTGCTCATTGAAAACACCAACTGTTGGGACAAGAGATTAAAATCTAGCAGCCTTTTTTTTAGTGGTTAAATTAATAAATGAGTTATATCTGATTTGTTCGAGGTATTCAGACAAGTTTGTTACACGTTTCAATGTATTTAAGGTATAGTGTCTTTAGTAAGACAAACAACATTTCGGTACAGTATCTACCGGCTTCTAAAATATCTTCAAGCGTTGAAGATCTATTATAAAAAATCATCGCCTTTTCTCTTACGTCGGAACGTTCTGAAATATCAATAAATTTTTTTTCACCTTCATTAAAGAAGGCAGAAGTTGAGTCACATCTAGTGAAGCTGTGAGAAAATAGTATCAAATCTGCACTGTTTGGATATTCAATTTCTAAACTTTCAGAAGAATATGCCAGTGAAGCGGAATTTTGCTCTGAAATTTAAAAAGTTGGTTTTTCGACGATTACTCCCTCATTTTTTGAGCTATAATATTTTCAGAAAGATCATTCTGTAAGGAAGTTCAAGGTCTTTATTGATTAAAACTTTTTTTAGACCTTTCATTTGAAAAGGGTTGACCTCAAAGGGCTTGGATGAGTCACAATTAATACGCAAATGCAAACTTTGAGCCAACATATCTCGTTCAATTTTCATGATACGAAGATCAAAAAAATATCAAAATTTTTAGTAAGGAAAACCCTCCAATTGACAACAGGATCAGTTTTCCATATCATGAATAGTTTTTGGTTTATTTGAGAAATTTTTTTTTCAAAATTACGAAAATTTGATTTTCAATTCAATCAACAATTTTTTATAAATTGAGCATTCTTAACTTGTCAAATCACATGGATCATATTAATAACACTTAAGTCAACAAAATTGAAAGTGGGTTACGATAAATTTCATTCACGGTGGTCATGACGAGGGAGTAAGTGTTAAATTAAAAAAATTATTGAAAAAAAGTGACTTTATTTTTGTTATAAGTCAGTCAATTCTTATAAAAAGACTTTTTTATGAAAACTAATTTTGAAGTTTTTTTCTTGTACTTTAAAAAATAACTCTTGAGTTCAACCCAAAAATTTCACTATTTTCAAATTATTTGAGGTTTAAAGTTTTCAATTTTGGGTTTCCCGAAAAATAACCATTCTTCAACGAGTAATAACTCAGACGTTTTTGGGTTCACAAAGGTCATTCGAAAACTAATATCTTTTCTCTATTATAAGCTACATTTTTGTTTCAGATGATTTTCCCGATAAATTGAAAATTTTTTGAGTTATTCGTAAAAAACTGTTTAACAACATGTGTTTTTTCAATGAAAATTGCAAAGTTTCAACCGTTAATAACTCGAAAATTAGCAACCTTACAAAAAACTTTATGATACAAAAGTTGCTTAGAATTAGTCAATCCATCAATTTCTGATGTTATTTTGATTAAAATCATTTTCATCCCCTAGAAGGGGTAGCTTCCACCCCTAAGGCAAAAGCACACTTCGACACATTATAGATTTTGAAGAAGGTTATAAATACTACTAAATCTCAATTTTCAAGGAAATCGACCTTGATGTTCAAAATTCCACGGGAGAACGGCTGGTGACTGGACTATGAAGTCAAAATCAAGATTACAGAAAATATCGTAGCCTACTGCTACTCTTTCAATTTGAAATTTCAATTTAAGTTTTCTCCATCGAATCGAATGTGAAATACAAAGTGTGATACATCGTTGGAAAGATAATTTTGAGTAAAAATAAAAAATTGAAGAAAATATTTAGGGTGCTATTTGAAATCGAAAAGTCAGAGTCACTTCCGGTCAAACCGGAAGTGACCTTCAAGTTAGTTTTGTTTTTCTCAGATGAAGGTTCCTTTAACAAATTGGAGATCATAAAATTTTCAAATTTTCATCTTTCGAAATGGCTGAGATATTCCATTGGAACATGTATACTGGGGCACCCGGTATATATATATATATATATATATATATATATATATATATATATATGAGGAGTCTAGTATCAAAACGTACAATATCCATTTTAGTTGTTTTGTAGAAAATCGATTAAAACGATTCTCAATTAAGTTATTGATGAAAACATAGATTTTAATGAACTGATATCTCAATGTAATATTGTGGTATGTCTGTCTATACTCAAAATTAAATAAATATTACAAACTATGCTTATTTTACAAAAAAAAGTTTGGAGATTGTACGTTTTGATCCGATAGCATGTTTTGAAAATAAAATAATATCACGATTTTTTTATTTTTTTTACTAAATATACAAAACAGTATTTTTTTAAGATTATTGGTATATTTTTTCAGACTCTAACGCTGGGTCCTTCATCAGAATATTCACAAAGATTCTCTTCTTCCTTTTCTCTATTTTCTGCATGTTCCTTTTCTCCATCATCCAGAACGAATTTGTAAAATTGCAAATCTTCGTTGGTTCTCCACTCTTCGCCGTAATGAGCTTTAAGCAAGGTAGTAACTTTTTTCTCTTTCATAACATTTTTTTTGCAACAATAGTAGGGAAAATATCTTGTATTTTTTTGCCTCTTTTGCAAATTGATTGGTCAGCTCCAAGATCACTTTTATACGTAGTTTCTCCTTGCGCTCACAGGGGTTATATTAACTTCCATTTTTAACAAATATTTTTATTTTCCTTAAAAAATCACTATGAAAGTACTAAAAACTAATCGTAGCACGACACTATTTTAAATTATTTCAATACTGCGTAAATAATGGAAAATTCAGTTACAGACGTTATGATCACGTGGCCAAATCGCGTTTCCTATTGGCTGTTTGGAGATTGTTCGTTTTGATCCCCATTTATCAAAGGATATTGTACGTTTTGAAACCAAACCCAATATTTAAGTGCAAATCACTATGGGAGATTGATTGTTTTGAAACTAAAAGAAAATATCATTATATTCGCCGTAAAATTCTGTTAAGGAAACATATTTTATCTGAATTTTTATGAAAAGTGGAGATTGTACGTTTTGATACTAGACCCCTCATATATATATATATATATATATATATATATATATATATATATATATATATATATATATATATATATATAAATATAAATAAATATATATATATATATATATATATATATATATATATATATATATATATATATATATATATATATATATATATATATATATATATATATATATATGCCCCGTATACCAATGGATATGAATTGTAGGTAGAATATATGAAATTTAAATTCGAATGCTACAAGAAAAAAACAATATTATCAGAATAACACGTGATTGGTATAATGACTATTATAATTTTTTTTTATTATGAATAAATAATATCTTATCAGTAGAACACAGAAACTTCGGTGAATGAATTAATCAACATTAGCGATGTTCCGAAAACAATAAGAGAGATTCTTGTCATTATAATTACTTATTAGATGAGAATCATACATTCAATACACATTTCAGTATTATACATAAAGAGGGTAGAGGGAAGCCCTAGTAATTAACAAGAGTAAAAGTTCTGATATCTTATTGAATCAACATATTCGCAAACCTACTGAATATATTCAATACCTACGTGATTCATTTGTGAAATTTCTCTCGACGGATTAGTTACTCATTACCCCTTTACTACATTTCTTATTGTTATCGTTTTCCATAATAAAATCTACATAAACTGTGATTTTTGTATTTATTTTTATCTGATGAAGCCAACGTGTGGTGAAACGCTGCAACATAAATTCACTCATAGTAGGTAATCGTTTAAATCAACATGTATTTTTCTTTTAATACTGCAGTTTCAACGAACTGAGATTTAAATTAGTAGAGAATCTGTTTAAAAACACAATACAATTTTATATATTACGTGGGTATTTATTAATCAAAAGGCATCACCTTCTACTCATCATTCAAAATAAATTTAAATTTGGAAGAGAAACATTAAATACTGAAAAAATTTTATATATACAACGAACATATGAATATTTTACTGATTAGTCAATGCGGAATATTTATATATATATATATATATATATATATATTTATATATATACATATATATATATATATATATATATATATATATATGTATATATATATATATATATATATATATATATATTATATATATATATGTGTTATATATATATATATATATATATATATATATATATATATATATATATATATATATATATATATATATATATATATAGATTGTGGTAATATGGTGTTTTCACAGATTGTCAAAGAAAACAATTTCCAAATTGAGAATCCAGTGAATCATTCGAAATAAGCAATTTGGTCCCAACCCCCCGATTCATTCACAAAATATTCTCCCCCCCAAGAAATTTTCTATTTCATGCTCTACTCAAACACACTGTACATCAACTCACCAGGATATAAGTCCATATCAGCGGAAGCACAGTAACTACATGTTAACACAATGACAAAATACCAAAACGGATATATCATATTGGCCAAATTCAGAGATTCGCGCCCATATGTTTTGCAATGAACGCCATTTTCCGGAATAATCAATAATAGCATAGTAGGTTTTCCATTGGGCTAAGGGCGCGAAACGTCAGTTTTCCCGGTCTGTGGAACTGCTGTCAGACTAGACTTGTAGCCGATTTCATTGACTGTGTTATATTTCGATATTCTTGGTTTACGCGAGCATGCGCCTGCTTTTTCCTACCTACGATATAGAGTCTTATCAGAAATATGACATTTTATGTACTGCTAGGAGTGACGACCAATTAAGTGTGTTAGATGAATTTACCTAATCATTAAAATTTCATTATTCCATAAAGAAGAATCATACTATTTTATAGCACTGCATTACTAAATTAAACTATCATACTTCTAGGTATACTTTAGATATTATGTTTCTTTACGTAGGTAAGTCATGCGAAAGTTATAGAACAATACTAGAAGTATGATGTCAACTATCAACAGTTCTATAGATGAAGATATCTACAGATCAGCATAGGACACTTTTTAGAAAACAATTGTGATATTATACAGTTGTCAAATCTCAAACATGCCACATTTCTTCACACAACTTGTTTTTTTGCGACTGTTTATCCTTATTTATTCGTATAATTGATAATAATTCAGTTTTGATTTGTAAGAAAATTGTAGAAAAAACACCACTAAACATCCTAATGAAGTATACGTAACTATAACGTACCTAATTCAGAACGAAGACTAATTTGAATTCTAATTGACTATTATTTTAATTCAATAAAATTTTCGAATAAGCTGCGAAAATCAGTAGAATTCATTGTATCCGCATATATATATATATATATATATATATATATATATATATATATATATATATATATATATATATATATATATATATATATATATATATATATATATATATATATAATTATATATATATATATATATATATATATTATATATATATATATATATATATATATATCTAATATATATATATATATATATATATAATATATAATATATATATCTACATATATATATATATATATATATATATAATATTTTTTTTTCAAATAATCTAACCGTACTGTTGACATCATCGGTATTTTTCACTTGCCATTTAATCTCAGTGCAACTTTTGATCTCCCTTGACATGTTTTGCTGGAAATTGGGTTATATTTCACCCGGCTGCTTAAGGAACCGTCATTATTTGGCTTTTTACATTTAAAAGGCCAGAGTATTTTAATTCCACAACATTATAATATTTCTTATTTCAAATGACTTAATGGCAAAGAGCTGTTTTTGGGTTTTGTGGGGTGTGGAGTCCGCTTGCAATATTTTACTTTTCGCGCTTGTTTGAATATTACTCTATTGAACGGATTTATTAGTGGTTTATATTCGTTATAAAAGTTTTTCTTCTATCAATTTTCCAACATACCGCTTTGATAGATCTGTCTTTTTTTCTCATAGTGGGCAGTAAATCCCAATCTTTTAATATCGATGCCAGTTCCTTCTCATTTCATTTTCCATTTAATTCATATTTTCAAACTTCACAAAAATTCAAATTTTTTGGAGTATTATCCCCTACTAGTTTATCGATCAAATTATTATTTTTGTTACTAAATCTTGAAATCGACATCGAAAATTTTCCTATTGACAAGTTTATTTAATCACAGAAAATATTTTAAAACCACCTTGGCAACGCTTCGACATAATTATGTGATAATTACCTAAGATTTGTTATCGTAAGTAATTGCACAAGTGCATCAAAATTACCGATAATTTTGCATGACAGCGTGTGTCAAAAAACTGCATGAGTTTTCATTTTCTCTCCAAAATATGAATGCAGTTTTTCAAAGACAACACGCTGGAATGCGAAATTATCTGGTTATTTTGATGTGTAATTCGGGGGAATATTTCCCGAATAGGAACCATTACCATAGATACGTACGATGCAATCATCGCAGGGCTCTTTCGCTTTCTACAATGCAATTATGGCTCTCATTTTCGATAATTGCATGCCTTTTACATGGGATTTTTGACAGGAGGGAAATATTCGCTGTAATTTTCGATAATTGCATTCCGTTTACATGGGATTTTTGCCAGGAGGGAAATATTCAATATAATTGATTTCTAATTGGCTATTTTCGAAAACGTGACTAAAAATGCACAGTTTCAATAAGTTTAAATAATATATTCTGTCAAAAAAAAATTATTAAATTTTAATTTAAAATTTAAATTAAAATTAATTGAAGCCTGTAAAAATAGAGTGGCTACGTAGCTCAGTGGTCAGTGCATTGGACTACTGAACAGAAGGTCGGCGGATCGAATCTCGGCCGAACCAACGAATTAATGCGGAGCCATCTCTCGGAAGGCAATGGCAAACCATCGAGAAGTATTCTGCCTTGTGAAGCCTCTCTATGCAGACGTTCGGAACCGTCGTAAAACTGTAGGTCCCGTCTATTCGTCTATTACTATACACGCACAACACGAATTGTTGTAGAGAGGTCTCCTACGACCGAAACCGGCACTTGAAGAAGAAAAATAAAGTGGAAAGATTCCATTCCGTACGAGTGAAGCTAACATAAAGCGTGTAAAAATGGCCCTGGGCTTAGTTAGCATCATCGCGAAAAGCAGCGCGTACTGATAACGAAGCTGGTCGCAGTGCAATTCAAACGGTAAAGTGCCGCGTGAAGTGCCGCGTGGTTGAGGAAAAGAGTTGAAAACTGCAAAGGATTGTACCTCAATACCAACTCAATCCAAGTACCAAATTTCAACCCCCTAACTGAATCTGCAGAAGCGGTGAAGGAGAGCAAATTTTCAAAAACTATGAAAAAACGAGTTATCTCCACTTAAACAAGGCGGTGGAGAAAAATACAAATTCCAAAGGAAACTTCCCTAACATGGGCAAAATAAACGTGATAATATTCAATCCTCTCAATCGATTTGGGGGTGCAAATATCCTTCAAACCCCGATTTTGTTTAGCTCCATACAACATTAGCTCCATACTCCATTTAATAACAACCGTTCACATCTTTTGCCACCGGATTGAAAATTTGGAGTTTGGAGATGCCAACATTTTCTCTGAATTCACCCAAATTCATAGATTCTTCTGACTCGAAAAATCTCTATAGAAAGAAAAAATTTCATATATATATATATATATATATATATATATATATATATATATATATATATATATATATATATATATTTATAATAATAATAATAATATTAATGTTTATTCATTAAAATACAATACAATTTGACAGAAACAATTTCAATTACAAATCCTTAAGAATAAACATTGATACCTCGCTGAGGCATATAAGGCCTGTGCGCGAGTTATAAAACCTTTAATAATATGTATAAACCATATGAAAATAAAAGAACATAAAACAACATGATTTATTGATAATACAATGTAAAGTGACAGGTCTTAATAGTGAGTTGTGGTCAAAGTCGGGATGTCCCCATAGGGAGTTGTAGACGTATTCGGGAGTTAAGGTCTTGATAGGGTAGTAAGCGTTTTAGCTTTGCGTTTAATTTTGAAATTGGGATAAAATTTTGTAATATTTCAAATATAATTATATCAAATAAATTATTTTAGATACCTTAAATTAACTAAATCATCAAAAATATGTCTGTTTTTACTAGATATCCAGTTTTTTACAGAATATTTGTAACGTGGCAGTATTTATTTCCTTAATATCATTTGGTAACATATTGAAGAGTCTTGGCGCAAAATAAGTCGCACATCATTGTCCAATGGTTTTTGAGCTCATTGTGAGGTAAGTACATTTACGTCGGGTAGGGTAACTATGTCGTGGAAAAAGTATATTTATATTCCTTTTGAAGATGTCAAAAAAAGCACTCTACGTAAAAAGCGCATCGCTGGGGTAAATCACTGGCTTTTTCAAAATAAGTTTTATTATCCATTTCTGTATATTTTCCAACTGTTTCAAATGACAATCTGCCATACCACCCCAACCAATAATTCCATACGTAAGATGCGACTGTACCAGAGACAAGTATAAAGTTTTCAACTGGGTTTCATCTAAAAAGTCGCGTAAGTACCTAAATTTATGTACCCTCTGAGTTTATTGGTTATGTTTTTAACTTGTAGATCCCATTTCAGATGCCTATCCACAATAATACCCAAGTACCTACTTAATTGACGAGGCTTCAGGAATTTTGAGTGTTTTCATCAACATACATTGGACCAAGACTCGGCAAATTATTTATGTAAGATGTTAATGGTAGATATTTAGTTTTTTCCATATTTAACGTTAGTTTATTCAGTTGAAACCATGTTCTAACTGCCTTAAAATTGTCTTCAATTTTCACTTTCAGCGTTTGCCAGTTTCTTGACTTGTAAGTTATGACTGTATCATCTGCGAAACTTATTATTTCTCCTTTTGTATTCAATGTCATCAGGCTGTTAATATATAGGGTAAAGAGAAGAGGTCCAAGTACAGTCCCTTGTGGAACGCCATAGATAATTGTTTTTGATAACTGAGATTGAATTCTCGCACATCACTTGGTGAAACATCATAAAGAATAAAGTATAAACTTTAAAATAAAAAGACTTGGCTTATGTTTCACAATATAAAAAATATTTAGATACTGTATTTATTTTTGTAATTGTTTTTGGCTCACTCAATACTCCATTAACTCCCACATATTGTTTTCTATTTTTTAGATATAGCTTTCTATTATAAGATAGATTTTTCTACGTAGTCCATAAAATTCAATCTTTTCCAGTAAACGCTTGTGACACACCGTATCAATAGCTTTAGAGAGGTCGATAAAGATACAAATTGCAGGTGTTTTCGTATCTAAAGCTTTGTATAGTTGAGAGATTAAAGCGTGTATTGCATCCTCTGTCGATTTTTTCTCTCTAAACCCATATTGATTATCATTAAGTACTTGAAATTTATTTAAAAATTTGGTTATTTTAGTTTTTAGTATTTTTCATAAATTTTTGAAAAAACTGACAGCAGCGATATTGGCCTATAATTTTGGGTCAATCTTTTGTCGCCAGTTTTATATAGTGGCTTAAAAATTCCAATTTTGAGGCATTCTGGGAAGCATTCATCATTTAAACTTTTATTTATTAAATAAGTTAACGGTTGTGAAATGTCATCTCTTATTTCCCTAATGGTTTCAACTCTGATGTTATCCCAACCAGGTGCTTTTTTAGATTTTAGTGTATATATTACATTTTTTACTTCGGCTTCAGTTGTATTATGTACATACATAGTATTATCGATATTGGCTAAATGTTTTTCGAAGTCATCTGGAGGTAATATGTTATTTGCCAAGTTCTATCCCAGTTCGGTATAGTAGCCATTGAAGTTATTTGCTATATCAATAGTGGTTGTTAATTCTTGCCCATTTCCCATTATTTTCTCGATTTTTGTTTTAGGTTTTTTCTTTTCACAAATTTTGTTTACACAGTCCCACAAAGCTGAAGAAGAGCCTTCACTTGTTTGTACTAAAGTATTCACATAATTTCTCTTATTTATGTTTATTAAGGATTTAATTTTACACTTGTATCTATTATATCTTTCTTTAATTTCCTTATTTTCAGAGTTTTTCAAAATTAGTGAGTATAGATTGTTCTTTTCTCTAATGGAATTGGCTAGACCTTTAGTCATCCATGGTTTTCTTATCAACTGTTTATTTTTTCTCATTTTCACCAATTTTGTATTTTTATCTATATGATACATCAATTTATTCACGAAAGCGTCGAATGCTGCATTTATATTCTTTACTCTGTAGGGGAGGGGTGGGCATAGTGGCCACCCTAAGGAATATCTATTATTTTCCACCCCTAAACTTTTTTGAAACATTTTATAAATCCCTTCAACATTTAGTATGGTTACTTAGGCCTGATTCAAAAATAAAAACAACTAGATGTTCAAACTTGTTTGTACAAAGTTTTGACTTTACCAAAAGCTGTCAAAGTGGTCACTTTAGGCCACTAGGTAGGGCAAAGTGGCCACTGCCTAAATGGATTTAGGTTGTATGGAAAAAATAGAACGCATTTAGTTTAAGAATTCAAAACGATTGTATTAGGGTTTTAAACAAAAATAGGCATTACTGAAAGTATGTGAAACTATGAAACCACTGGTATTTACATAAATCACGAATAAACTCATCGTCCTCCTCTTCGGCTCCTGTGCAGGCTTCGTTAGCCCATTTGAAGCACCCAGAACATCTAATCCAGCCTTCGTTGTCCTTAGTATTCGAGTAAAAATCACCACACAATAAACAGTCGACGTCGCTGACGTTGCCTTCATCATCATCATCATAGAGATCGTCATTCTTTCTCTTAAACAATACGCGTTTTCCTTTATTTTTAATTTTGACCACCCTTTTCTTAGGAGGCTGCTGTTTCTTTTTGATTTCCCTTTCTCTTTTTGCTTCTAGTCTACGTTGTTTCGCATTCTCCTCATCTTCTTTTTCTTTCTTAATTGCCATGAGAGTGGCCTTATATGGACTGGATGTTAGAACTGTTGCTGTTCCTTTCTACCGCTTAGTTTCTCTTTTGATAATCCTATTGACCTACAGGAACAATTTCACGTGGAGTTACAGCAAATGAAGTGGACTTCTTGTTTAGTGGACTGTTCAAATTTGAAGTTGTTTTTAGGGCACCAGCTGATGAAGTGCTGGGAATAGACGGATCAAATGTTGCAGAAGGAAGCCCCCAAGTTCTATGCAATATACATTGCGGGCAAAGTGAACACATTCGCGGGCAAAGTGGCCACGGCTGTGGTCACTTTGCCCTATAGCACTAGTATTTTCTAAATACAATATTTCACGTACAACCCGCTATAGTATCCACTGTTGAGACATATGAATTCAAAGCTAGAAACATGTTGTTTTGCACGATTGATGTACAATTTACTTCACCTAGGCCTACAGTAAACTAAAGCGAAACATGTGATGCACTTACCTAACATCAGAGGGTCGAAAAAGTGGAAAATTTGCGATATCTCGGTAAGCTTGCGTCTGAGGGGCACCAAACTACAACACGGCTGCCGGGCGAGTAGTTGAGACTATTGCCGCGAGGCTGCAGCACTATACAGGGAAGAAAACTTCAAGTGGCAACTTTGCCCGCAGTGGACATTTTGCCCACCCTTCCCCTACATGTCTTCCCATTTTTCATTTTGTAAATCGGTTTTTAGGTTAACATGATTTAAATAGCTCTTGTAGTTTAACTTTTCTTCATTTGGAGTTCCCCGCTCAGTATCCACAGTAAACCCTATTGGAAAGTGATCCGTTATATCTTTCACAAAAATGAAACTATGCTGTCCTTTTATATTTCTATTTGCTTGAGAGAAGAAGTGATCTAAACATGTCTAACTAGCAGGTCTTGTAATCTCATTTATATACGATTCGAAATTGTAGGTGTTTAAACAGTTTCTATAATTTTCAACATGTTCCTCACCACTAAGCAAATCGATATTCATATCACCTACTACTTTAATATGTGTCTGGTGTTTCTTGTTTTTTTTCTAAATATCTCAGTAGTTTCAAGTTGAACTGATCTGGTGATGAAAATGAATTTGGTGATCTGTAAATTGCAGTTAAAAAAAGGTTACAATCTCTTAAAGAGATATACATTTCAGCTACTTTATGATCAGCGATTAATGTGGTTTCGAATTTATAATTTAATGAAGATTTGATGTAAATAATTATGCCATCATTTCTATTTATTATTCCATTATTATATAGAATATCATACCCATCCAGTGAAAACACATCCAAAGAACCAGCAAGTTGAAAAGTTTCCGTCAAAACGATTATATCAAACTCCAGTTTAAAAATATTTAAAAATGACTACGTATATTTAAGTGAATTATATTAAATTTGCCAACCGTCTCCTCTGAATATACTGTATTGAATTCAGAAATACTTTTAACGATCCTAGTTTCTACAGTTTTCTGCTTATAATGTTGAATATATGCATTCATTTTTTTTTATAACACCAAAAATCAATTATTTATTAGATTTAGTAGAACCAAACCGTGTTCTGTCTTTAACACTGTTATTTTCGTATGCTTCTGCTTTAGGAGTAGAGTCTGGCAGCTTCGATTGAGTTTTCGAATTTTCTCCTTTCTTGGGCTTTTCCAAGTTCAGCACTGGTTGATCTTGCAAGACCGGTGCTGAATTAGTTTTGAAGTTATTTGCAGTGGATGTACCAGGAGCGCTGTTTGTATCGACAGTATTACAGCTATTAGTTTCAGTCCCCTCATAGGCTAATATGTTCAGCAGAAAGAATTTCGTTATCGACGAATAGTTTGGCACCTTTTATATAACACCTATTTGCAGAAGTTTTGTATATACATATATATATATATATATATATATATATATATATATATATATATATATATATATATATATATATATATATATATATATATATATATATATATATATATATATATATATATATATATATATATATATATATATATTAAATATATATATATATATATATATATATATATATATAAGACATCTTCACTAAATCTCTAAAAAGTTTATAGAATTTTCTAAATGCTCTTTTCTTATTTTTGCCATACAATGTCTATAATTTATATGATGTCAATAATAATCATAGTTATTCGTAAATATTATAAGTACGGCATAATATATTCTTTCAACGAATTTGTCTTAAATTTACCATTTCATTTTTCATTTTAAAGACTCCGGAAACTTTCTTCAAAATAACTAAAATTTTTGAATTCATAATAATAAAAATATCATCCTCAACACCACACCCAGATTTTTCGCTGATTCTTCACATTCTAATAACGTTCTATTAATATTTAGTTCCACAAAATTACATTGATCAAACTTGTTTCTAATCCTTCTACTTCCAACCATAAGGTAAACAGATTTCGTTGGGCTCAAAGTTAATACATGATCCTCAGACCAAACCCAATACTATTCAAGTCAATATTTATTCTTTGCATACTCAAATAAGCATCCTGCGGTGCAAAGCTCATTGTTATTTGGGTGTCGTCTGCATACATGTGATATGAACAATAAAACAGTTTCTCAGGAAGACCAGTTGTACATAAAGAAAACAAAAGCGGACCCAAAATACTTCCCTGACGATCTCCATACACCACCAAGGCGGAAGTTGATCTCAACCGATCCACTTCTACAGTAAATGATCTAAAACTCAAATAACTGCCAAGCAACAGTTTATGACTAATGCCTTACTATAGTCCAGCAGAACCAAGTATGTTATCAACTTCCTGTCCATATTATGCGCTATCTCAGTTATTACCTTGGCAAGTGCAGTTGTGCCACTATGACCAAGTCCAAAACCGGATCAGGCATTATATTTTTTCCACATATGAATTCATGTACCATTTCATACACCAACACTTCGAGCATTTTTGCAAGTATCGGCAATAGAGAAATCGGTGTCAGATCTAAAAGGGACTCCACCTTAAGCTTCTTAGGTAAAGGCTTGACTAATGCCATCTTCCACACTTCAGGATATGCTCCATTTTGCAGGCTTCGACTGAACAATTTTGTTACTAAGGCACCAAATGACTCAGGCTCAACAACAACATGTCATAACTTATTCCATATTTTTCCACACTTCTTGATTTAATTCTAGGAAATGCCTGATATACGTCATATTCAGTAATGCTTCTGAATTTGAAGGCATTTGTAGTTGAAATACCTCCCCCATCTCTATATCTACTCATAACTATTTCAGCTATAGAGAGAGCAAGACGATAGGTCCCCTCAAATTCTCCCACTATCTTCTTAGGATTTCTCAAATGAGTTGGTATTTCGTTGTTCTGCCTGGTGTGAATATTCCAGGCGCGAACTGTGGCCCATAGTTTTTTTAAATCTTTAGATACTTTATTAAGTTCAAATGTCATATTATTGAAATTCTTTTTTTTTCAACTTGATAATCTGCGTTATGGTATTGGTTGTTGAATTGAAGTATGTGACGCGCTTGAAAGTGTTACATGTCAATGTCGAATGCTTCTCTATCAATGGCACCAAAATCCCTATACCTCAATTTCATAGTTGCACATTTTGGAACTGCTAGATGAAGCGTACATGCTATCAGTCTTCCTTTTTTTTCCGGAGAGGAAAAATTCATTTACGCACTTGCCCCCAACGGAATTTGTTCTGGGCTGGTGGGGTGTGTGGGGCTCACTTCACGGGTCTTTTGGCGATAAGGAAACTGTACTACCCACTAAAAAACCTCTCCGCGACGATAATTACTCTCCCTGGGTGTTCTTGGAAGGATTTGTTACCCATTTTTTTTGCCTCTACCGGAAGTAGGCATGATTGCCTAGGCACATCAGGAGCGTCGAGGGTAAACCTGTTCTGATTGTTCCTCTCGCAGCACTAAATTCTGAGCGATCCAGGTTCACAACAAGATAAAAACTAACTCCGCATTAGCACCAAATTACGAACACTTAGAAAACGAGATCAACGGAAAAACATCAAGGTATATGACAAGAAAGACAGGTCAAAAGTACAATTAAAATTTATACATGAATAAAAGCCTGTAGGCGAACGAACAAACACTGAACGAGTTATTGTTAGAACACAAATTATTTGTCTCTTTCACACAGACGACGACGCTTAGGTGCCACGGGTTTCCGCTCGCCTGTCCTCCTCTTCTTTCGATCTCATTATGTCTGTTATGCCGTCGAAGAGGATATCCCATATCTATTCATCACTTAGCATTGCCTCCATGATGTTGTCAGCCCCGGGCATGGTTCCGAGGGATTCGACCATCTGGGCTCGCCTGCGTCGCCATCTTGCGCACATCCACACCACATGCTCTGGGCTGTCCTAGGTGCCACAGACCCCACATACGTCGCTGTTTTTCTTCCCAATCCTCAGCGTAAACGTGCCGAAGGACCCGCGCCCGCTCAAGAACTGCGTAAAAAAGTAGTTGGTTCTTCGGTATTTTCAGCCGTACCAGGGTCTGATATCTTTGATTAGAGGTTTCGACCATGCCGCAACGTCTCTCCCGCCCAACCATCTATCCTGTCACTTTTATATGGTTCCTTTCCTCGCCATCCTCCTGTTGCCAGGGAGCCTTCCGCCAACGGTGAACAGAAAGCAGCTCTCTGCCACCATAAGGGCGGGTAGCCAGCGATTACCTGGACCGCCTCGGCTGACACTGTTCTGTAGGCGGACGCGACCCTAAGTAAACCCTTACGCTGCATTGACACACATGCTCCCTTCTGCTTCACTTTTTTCAAAGCCTCCCTCCAGACTGGGGCCGCATATAGCAAAGTGCTATGCACGACGCTGCACATAATTCCTCTTTTCTGGTGGAGGGGGCCTCCCACGTTTGGAAGTATACCATGCAGAGCCGCTAGTTTCCGTGAAGCTTTTCCTATCGTATGCTCTATATGGGCCGAGAAGGTTCTTTTTCAGCACGACTCCCAGATACATCAGCTGCGGGTCAGGCTGTCTCTCCCTGCCGAGAATGTCGAACCTAAGTCCCCCAGCCGATCTAGGGCCCCTATCAATCAGGAGCTCCGTCTTCCCGATAGCCACGTCGAGTCCCCTCTCTATAATCCAGCTGTGCGCTCTACGGACAGCGTTGCAGACTCTGCTCCTAGCCTCCAGCGGACTACCAGCCTCGACAACAAGGGCGAGGTCATCAGCGTAGGCGACAGGGGAAACACCCTCCCTGTAGCACAGCTCCAAGACACCGTTGTACATCATGTTCCACAGTGTTGAGCCCATTACTGAACCCTGTGGAATACCCATGATGCACCGCCTGTTAACCACCCTCAACGAGATCGTCCTTCCGTGGTAGTAGTCCTCAGTGCATCTCACTAGGTACTCGCTAATGCCCATCCTCCTCATTTCTGCGATCGTAGCGGCCCAGCTAGCCATGCTGAACGCGTTCCTTATGTCCAGGGTCACCACTATCGCGTATTTTGCCTGGGACCCCTTTATACGTCCCACAATCTCCTTCAGAGCTGTCGCCGTCGACTTTCCGCTGTCCTCCAGCTCCTCCGTAAGCCTAGCGACCAGGAGCTTCTCGAAGAGCTTCCCCACGCAGCTCAGCAAGCATAATGGTCTAAAGGACGAGGGATCTCCCGGGTCACGCCCTTTCTTCGGTAGAAGCACTACTCTCGCCCTTTTCCAGCCCCGTGGGAGCCTTTGTTGTTCTAAGCAGCCATTATATGGCGAAGCAAGAATACCGGAGCCTTTTCAACTGCAACCCGCAGAGCCTCCACCGTGATTCCGTCAGGACCGGGAGCCGTCCCAGGCCTCAACGAGCGACATGCCTGCTCCAACTCCTTCGCTGTGAAAGGAGGGACCCTCGTTCCCATCCACTCCGCTCCAGCTCCGGAAACAGCGTCCCGAGCACCTCCCTCCTGCGCCTCACGGTCATTGCATATGGTGGGGCACTCTGCCGGAGATGGCGCGTCGCGATGCGATACCCCTCCCCCCATATGTCATCGTTGAGCTTATTCAATAATTCCTTCCATGCCTTTCTCTTGGCCGCGGAGATGAAACGCCCCAGTTGTTTTTTTGGCCCCCACCAGCAATGCCCCGGCTTCGATCAAGCGGGTGTCGGTCTCGCGCAGCCTAGGTCGTAACCTTGTGAACGCCCTACGTGCGGATATCCACTCTCTGTGGGCTGTTTCCACACCCTCGTCCCACCAGTAAGGGACCGTTTGGACGCTCTGCGCCAGGTCCGATGCCAGGGATCCGCGAATGGTCTTCTGTAGCCTGCTGTAGGCCTCCACCGGGTTCATATGGCGGGAGAGCTCCTCCGGAGAGACAATCCGTTCCGCGAAGGAGTCGGTCCTAAGCCTTCTCACCCTGCGTACGCCACTTCGCCGCGTGCTGTCTCCCACCTCGAAGCTTATGTGGCTGTGGTGGGTGAATGGGTTATAGTGGGTGACCTACCATTTTCCAAACGTGGCCGCATACCTCTCGGGTACCAGTGAGACATCTATGTGAGACTTAGACTGGTTCCTCACGAATGTGGGACCTCCGTCATTCAACGCCACAGACGCGACCTGCGCCATCCCGTCCTCAATGTGTGCGCCCCTCTGGTCCTCTGCTGATGAGCCCCAGAGCGCTGATTTAGCGTTAACATCGCCTGCCAGAACATATCTCCCTCTTTGCCGAGAAACCAGTTCGAGAACGGGGTCGAGCCTACTCCGAAAACTTTCCATGTTCGGCGATACGTAGACTGCGACGATGAGCAGTTTTTTGAGCTTTAGAGCCATTTATCCCCTTCCACATCTTATTCATTGCACCTCTACATTCTTGTTTCTTATGATGATGGCGACGTTCTTTTCCGTGTCCGCGATCCAGCCCCCAGCGGCGCACAGTTTTTTGTTAGGCTCCGAGAGCACTACGATGTCGTAGCACCCTGCCATTGCTTCCGCCTGCATTAAATCGTGAGCCGCTCTAGCTCTGCCCAGGTTGACCTGCAGAATCTTTAACATTGGAGCGATTGGGTCCTTGGTTTGGGCATTACCCCTGCTCCAGCTTTGAGGCCGGCTCGGTCCTCCTTCGCTCTACATGCCCTGCTCGCTGTTCTATGGCCGGCGGTTCCACAGTCTAGGCATTGGGAGGGATTTACGCATTCCCTTATCAGATGCCCTGCCTGACCGCAGTTTCTGCATAGCGTTCGTCTGTCTATACCCGTGCATTCTCTTGCTATGTGGCCTTCTTGCCAGCACTTGTGACACTTTGGCCTGTTTACTCTCTCTCACCTCTACCTGGGAGAATCCCAGTTTTATTTTGCCCTTGGCCAAAAGCGCTTTTATAATTTGAGGCCTAGCCAATATTGTCGCGGCCTTCCTGCCCCCAGCCATTGGCCTCATAGCCTTCACCTCCAAGGATTTCCCACCGGTCGGAAGATTGATTACTTCCTCGAGCCTCTGTTCCACCTCTTCTACCTCCGTATCGATATCGATACCATAAATGTTGTCCGCGATTATGTCCTGTTTTCTTCCAAGGTACCTAACTGGTCCGCCGCTGTACATTTGTGCCTTTCGGAAGATATCCCCACCTGTTGTACTACCCTTGTTTATTTCAATAAGAAGATGACCACCCCTAGTTTTTCTAATCCCCTTTATCGATTCTTTGATTACTGGTTCGCCTGCCACCTTCCTTTTGAGGGTCTTGACCATCTGGGCATAGGTATCCTCGGTGCTCTCCACTATGACCGCCTTAGTGTCATACTTCCTTACTTTTTGCTCCTTGTCCTCTTTCGCGATTTAAAACGAATGTATGCTCACGCCCTTTATATTTAGCGTAGCACTCTCAGCCACTTTTCTTGTCACAATAAGATCGAGCGCCGACTCAATAACTACGTGGATCGGTGCCGAGCTGGTCACTCTTATCTTAGCGCTAATATTTCTGAGCAGGCGGTATAGGTCCGGAATCTGGAGATCCTGGTCATTTTCCAGACCCGCGAAGAAAACGTCTCCATCGTCCTCTTGGCGCACCCCTTCCATGCTCTCCCATTTCACGGCTCTCTGCCTTACGACCTCACCTACTTTAAAGTTGTTAGTCTTAAGGTGGTTTATCAGTCCTCGAGATGACCCCGTGAGCTGTTTCACGAAGCGCAGCTCTTTCATTTTGCTCATCTGAGCAATCACCACCACATGTCCAACGTTATCCTGCGAGAGAATGGACCCTTTGTCTATTTGAACGTGGTATGCGTATACGTCTTCCCTTAGTTTATTTCTTTAGCTCTGGCCTTATCTTACGTGGTAACACAATATCGTAGTCATTTCCCAACTTACTACGAGTAGCTTGCTTGAAAAATTTCCCAATCATTTTTGTCCTTGCATTCAATAACAATTTCACCTTCTTTAATAGGTAGAACTCTTGTCACAGCAATTTTTAAGTCAGTAGTAGGTTTTATCAGCCGTTTGATGGTCTCTTCAGTGTCCTTACTAGTTTGAGCCTTATTTTTTTGGTTTAATGAATAGGGAATGTTAGCTATTCTTCATAACATCAGAGAGCATCGAATTTTCGTTGTTTTCTAGTGTTTTTCCCATTACATTTTCAGTGATCTCTTCCTTTCTGTTACTCTTTGTCTAATACTAATTAATTCCATTTGAAGTTTACGGAAACGGTCATCCACTTCCTGTTCACTATTATTTAATTTATGCTGTATTTTCTCATCTTTCAATCTCCTTTTCATGTTCTGCTTTTTCCTTTTGTACTGTTTCTTTCAACGAATCATTCCTAGTTTTAAGCTCTTCATTTTCTTTAGCCAGAATGGTATTTGTTCTGGGAATATCTTCCATATTCTTAGTTAATAATTTGCATTCATCATCATAAATGAGCTTCGAAAAAAATTTCTATTCCATCTCTTTAACTTTGTCTTTCAGTTGATCATTTTCTGTCTGTAATCTTCCATCTGACACTGAAGTCCCCGAGATGCCAGCACCACAATCAGTACACAAAAGCTCCACTTTACGCTTCTGTAGTGGAAGGCACCTCTGCTCCGTAGAACTGAACCCACCATTGTACCACCTTGCAAACCTCACAACTGAGGTCTCTTTAGACCATGATGCCCTGCATGCCGCACAATTCATTGCACATTCGATCCAAACAAATATCTCAGATGATCATTCATTTTTTTTGCCATAAAACAATTGTTTTATGACGATAAGAGCGGAGAATGCTATGTTCCAGAGAAATTCTCTGGAATTTCAAGTAAATTTTCTACAATATACCATACAATATTAAGCTTAATTCAAAATGTAAATATACTACTCGAAAGTCCAATCCGTGTGTAAAAATTTTATATACCTAACTCAGAAAATTTCCAGATCAGTAAAACTAGAATAAAATCACTTTCATAACAGAGCATTCCCATATGACTACCAATTCACTCAATAATTTTAATAGAATATATATCTATATATCTATCTATTTATCTACATATCTACATATCTACATAACTACATATTTATATATCTACATATCTATATACCTATATATCTATCTATATATTCTGTCAATTCCTTGTCAAACGTCATTGACATAGAGTTACATTAAATAGTTATTGATGTACCAAGTGCGTTATATAGATCCTTACGCCCGGAGGGAAACATTCGGTCCGATGACCTTCGGCCCGAGGGATGAATGTTGCCCGATGGGCACAAGGATCTAGTAACGCACGTGGTGCATACAAGATTTTATTTTTCACGAAAAAATTATTTTATTATAATGAAAAAACGATTTTGAAATCCGTTCATTGCTCCTATCCATTTTCCTTCTCATAGTAGGCATGTCATTTGTTGATATTTTGACGTTTGTGAATATTTTTGTCATAATATTCAGTGATGGTCATTGCTGCTTTCTATGTGTAGTCTTATAGAAATAATGGAAAAAAAATGAATTTACCCAAGAATATCATAGAAAATGCAGCCAAAGCTGCGAATAATTAATTGCCGGAGAAATCCAGAGTCGTATACGACAAAGATTATGAAGTATTTAATCAATTAAATTTGCTTCATTTCTCCTCGTACAATTAGCGGGTTTTATGATCTATTATGCCCGCAATTGCGGGCGTTATGGCCTACGGCATAATGAATGTGTTTATAGCAACCGTATCCAAGGCGAAATAAACATAAGTATAATATACAAGTGAAAAATAAAAAGTTTATATTGTCCAAAGCGCTAAGGTAGATTAGAAATAATATTATATGGTGGTTAAGTATTCTTAAATTTTCTAATTTTCCGCGCAATTTTTTAAATTCTTTCTTTCATAAGAACCTTTATCCCAACAATAACAAACACAACAAAAAAAGAATCATTGAAATCGGTCCAGCCGTTCACGCGTGACCAATCTATATATATATATATATATATATATATATATATATATATATATATATATATATATATATATATATATATATATATATATATATATATATATATATATATATATATATATATATATATATATACGTAACGGATGTTACGAATATTCCGAATGTTAAGAGAATGCAAATGTGTACACATCGGGTCGTGTCTTACCCTTACCCGGCGGCCACGCGATTGGTCGATCCTCGCTCGCATAAGCAGTGCAGGCATCGCGTTTCTTTCTCGCTGCTTGCTTGGTTAGTTTGACTTGTTTTGTTTTAGTTGTCAGTCAGTTGTGACTAATTATTACGTGAATAAACAAGTAGTTTGTGAGTTTAGAATTGTTTGGAGCTATTTTGACAGTTTCTCTCATGGCACCGGGAAAAAAAATGAAATATGGCGATTTTTTACGCCTATCGATCAGGAACACGCAAAATGTAATATCTGTGAAAAATGTTATTCCTCTCGGCGTTGAGAACTCATTTAAAATCCTTTCATTCCAAAGAATACGAAATGCTGATCCATTTTGATTCAGAGGCAGGGGCGTAGCTACCGCCGTATCAGCCGTATCAATGATACGGGGCCCCCGGTCTACAGGGGCCCCTAACGTGCCTACAGAGTTTGCACTTCAGAAATGACAAAAGTAAAAAAAAAAGCAATTTCTTTTTTTCCCGGGTTAAGCGTGCTCCCCAAAGTTGGCAACATCGTACACCGGTTATTGCGGGATTCCCCCGTTTAAGTCATTCCCTTAAACGGGGGAATCTCGCATTAACCGACAAATCACGGAGAGCAATTATTATATTCACGCGTTTTATTTCATTCCGGTTCAAACGTTATTATTATTATTACATTGTAATACAATATAATCTTGTTCTTCTGATATTTGTTGGTTACTTAGTTTGATTTGTGAAAAGAATGAGTGAAAAGAAAAGAGCTCCCAGTGGAGCTATGAAAAGAAAATGTAAACAGAAAACGGAGGAGGTTATGAGAAAAATGCCCAATATTTCTTCATTTTTTCAGCAATCAGCTTCTGTGAGTGATATAGATTGCAATGGTAAGTAAGTACTACTTATTTATCTACCACTAGCGAAGGGTGAATTTGGTTTTTTGACATAAGACATCTCAGTTAATCTTTATGAACAATTAATATCTCTGAAAACATGCTTAAAATCTGAAATTCAAAAATTAATTCCTTTAAGGAACTCATAGAATTATTGCTGATAAAATTCAATAGCCTTTCATCCAGTTTTCCGGAGGTAATAACAGCGTGCTTTCTATTCTTGACCTTATCAGTTACAACCGAAACAGCTGAAAGAAGTTTTTCGAAATTTAAACTCAAAAATTACCTAAGGACTTCGATGGGACATGAGCGGCTATCAGACCTGTCACTATTGTCTATAGAGGCAGAAATGTTAGAAAAACTGAAATCGTCTTCAGTTATAGATGATTTAATAAATCAATTTGCATAAAAAAAAGCAAGAAAAGTGTATATTTAATTTGAATTGTTTCCTAGCTCAATTTCTAGAAGGAATTGATAAGTTATGATCAATAAACATTTATTTGAATTTAACGTAAGCATTTTTTGTTGTTGAGAGAAATCCTTAATTTAGGCCCCCGCAAGTAATTTTGATACAGGGCCCCTCCAAGGCACGCTACGCCACTGATCAGAGGCCCTGGATTCAAAACTGGATAAACTGCAAGAAACTCCACTAAAAGAGGTAACAAAACAATTATCTATTGAAGAAAGTTTGATGAAAAAGAAACAATGGGACACCAAACATCCATTATCACAAAAAATCGACTGCCGAGTGAGTGAAATGATTGCCTTATTAACTTCGTTGAAGGCGTAGGATTTCGAAGGATGATGCAGTTAGATGCGCCCCAATATACTGTAAAGGGTCGTAATTTGTGTACTGAACATACCTGTGAAGTTTTGTACAGCAAAGTTGCTGAAAAAATCAAAGTTCTGTTAGCTGATTTCAAATATATGTCATTCACAACTGATATATGAAGGGTGCTGGGAAAAAACGACTTCAGTCCACTTCTTCCTAGATATAAGTTTGAGGTGCTATCTAGTAACGGTTATAGAGTACTATAAGATACCTTAATAACTAAATAGTAATAGGGACTCGGGTTCTGAATATCTTACTAAAAATATTCACCGTACTGGGGATAAAAGACACGAGTCCGAGCGCGCCTTGGGAAGATCGGCTTCAGTCCATTTATCTCCTTCTCACCTCTGTGAATCACAGCAACGTTATCAATGTTTCATCACAGGAAAAGTTATTCTTTGGTATTGATCCTTGCAATAGCTATTATTTTGATATTGCTCCTAGTGCCGCATTTTTCTGTGCACTTTTCAAGTGTATTCGCGAAGTTTGTGTTTGGTTTAGTGAACATGGGCAGTGAGCGTTCGGAATCTAGTGGAGAATAATGAAGGGAGGAATTAACAAACTGTCGATAGAAATCCAGTCAGTTCCAATTAATCAACTGTGAGCATGAGTTTAATGTCAGAATTGGAGCGCCTTTCTTTCTCCAATGTACCTGGCGAAAATTCCTTTCCCTACCCGGCCTATAAGTATGCTTAAATTTGAAAATGAGCATCCTAATAAAATTTTTACAAAACAAAATTTTCGGGCATTCATCAACAATCTCCAATAGTGAAAAAAAATACAAAAAAGCAAAAGAAACAGAGGGGTGCAGTGACGTTAAAAAAAATGGTACCCCACACAACTACCCATCAAGAAAGCCAAGTGGGACGATTTGCAGGCCCTAAAGAAATTTCTTGAAAGATCAGATGCTGAAAACTTTCACCATTTGACCTACATCAACCAACCTGAAGAAAAAAAAAAGATAACGTGAACGATCCACCGATTGACGCCTAATCCCAGGGAAAAGTGACTTAAGTCCATACGTTTTTGAGAAAACATGTTAAAATGATAATGTTATTTTTATAAAAAACTGATTGTACTTGTACTGCGGGTTAATAAACATTTTTCTGACTTGAATGACTTATTAGTGATTTTGGGTATTTTTTCCTAGCATCACAACTATGTTATGAGTAGAGAAACTTTGAAATTGATTTTTCTCAAAATCTGCTGCTGCGGACTGAGGATATTTTACCCCTGAGCCCTTCATATGTTCAGAGCCAAGTGCGAATGTATCACTTCTTAGCCTAACCTGTCACGGCATAACAGCACATTTCAACCGCTTAAACGTTGTTTTAAAGTGCGAAGAATTCAAAGGCATACAACACTGGCTATTTCAAACAAATTTGAATCAATGTTGAGTGAATGGAATATAACTAAGGAGCAAGTACACTGCATGGTGAGAGATGAGGGCTCAAATATGAAGATTGCTATGACATTGGCCGATTTTAACGATTTCGACTGTACTGCTCATAAGCTACAGATAGATATTAAGAATGAATAGTTTCTAGTGAATATGATTCAGAAATGTAAGAGCATCGCTACTCATTTTAATCATTCGACTATTGCTCAAGGTCAATTAGCCAAAATCCAACAACGACTGAATCCAGATCAAATTTCATTAACTGTTACAGGAGACTGTTCAACGAGATGGAATAGCACATTTTATATGTTCGAAAGGTGTTTAAAACTAAAAGATGCTTTGTGCCTGTATGGTAACGACAATAACATTTCCAACATATCGCCCGAAGATTGGAAAGCTATGGAGTAGGTACTATATAACAGTTCTTAAGCAATTTGAAGAAGCTACACGCAACTTGAGCAGCTCACACTCTTTAATTTCGTCCGTGATTCCGATTATTTTTACACATTGAAAAAAGGCCTCGATGACATAAAGCTATCGACTGAAGGCGATACCGTTGATAGCATTATTATCAGCTTTATTCAAGTTATCAAAACAGAAATAAACAAGAAGTTTAGCAACCTGGAGAATGATTCTATGTTCACTATCTCCACATTTCTGGACCCACGATAGAAGCATAATTTTTTAAGTGATATTGTGAAAGATAAAGACCACTCTGATATTGTTGAATTGGCTCTAAGCCTGTCTAACCGCGAAGGTGATAATAATCGGCGTTTAGCTTCAGGCGCTCAAAGACTGAGTAGTGATGAGCCTTCAACAAGTTCTGCTAAAAGTCTTATAAGCAACCTGGCAGGAATTCTAGATTCCTCAAGCGAAAACGAAGCCTCGGCTGTACAATCTGGAGACACTAAAAATGTGAAATTTAAGCTCAATTGAAGGTATATCTTAAAGAAAAATGAGCCTCTCTCGATGAAAACCCTCTCGACTGGTGAAAAACTAAATTAAAATGCGACAAATTGCCAGATCTGGCCCGCAAATATCTGAGCGCTCCACCAGCCAGCGTTCCGAGTGAGCAATTGTTCAGTGCAGCCGGCCTTGTATACGAGCCCCTTAGAATTCGCCTGATGGGCGAAAAGGCGGCAAAATAACTTTTTTTGAAATATAATATGCCTCTTTTGAACTTTAACTATTAGATATAATCACTGTATATGTATAACACTGGTAACTGTTCTAATATTTTCTCATATTCCTATTATGTAATAAAAATTATGAGTTAACTTAAATTTAAAAAAATTTATATTATAAGTACCTAAACATTCACATTCGCATCCCTAAAATTCGCATTCGCGAATGTGAACAATATGACATTCGTAACATCCCTGATCTATATATTCTGTCAATTCTATGTCAAACGTCATTGACATAGAGTTACATTAGAAAAGTTTATACTGTCCAAAGCGCTATATATATATATATATATATATATATATATATATATATATATATATATATATATATATATATATATATATATATATATATATATATATATATATATATATATATGTATATATATATATATATAGGAAAAGCGTACCTTAAGATGGTAAATGCTAGAAATGTTTCGCCCTTTTTGGGGCTCATCAGTATCATATAATAATATGCCTTTTTTTCGTATGGGTGTTTATTTCGGCTTATCCGAGGCTTTTGATCTAATTGATCATAATCTGCTTCTACAGTCTCTCGAAGCATCCATATTTCGAAACTTAGAAAGAGACTTAATTCAGTCTCTTATACCTTTTATATGCTTAGGGAGCAGGTTGATTTACATATACTGAAAATTATCTACTTCGCTAATTATCAGTCGATCTTATCGTATGGAATACAATTTTGGGCTGGTTCCATTCAATTAGGTAGTATATTTATATGCCAAAAATGGACCTTAAGAACGTTACTGCGACTCAATTATAGTCAGTCATGCAGTGGCTATTCAGGAAGCATAGTATCCTCACTGTATATGGACTTTACATTTAGAAAGTGCTTACATTCTTTCATAAGAATCAGCATTACTTTGCAGATTATAATAATCCTAACAGCACCAGACAGTTGTTTCCATATTTTGTTTCTAAGCATTCATCCTCCCTTCTTGAGAAAGGTAGATGACAATTAAGCTTTTCAATGCTTTGCCGAAACGTCTGCAGGCTATTTCTGTTCATAAATATTTAATGAACAGTGCAGTGTGAACAGTACACGGTTGACGAGTTTAGGGTTTATTACCTCAGCTAGTTTTTTTTTTTGTATCTATGACTTATTTCATTTTTATTTGTACTATTATTTGTGTAGTTAATTTGTGAAATTAATAAATGTATTCTATTCTATTCTATTATTTATATATATATATATATATATATATATATATATATAAGTATATATATATATATATATATATATATATATATATATATTATATATATATTATATATATATATATATATATATATATATATATATATATATATATAGATAAGTATAAATATATTCCTCCATTGATATGAATTAAAATTGCTTCAAAGCAATGAAGGAGATATTGCTCACACTTCGTGCATAAAGTACACCCGCGGTGTTGAACGTGTGGCCACGGAATAGTTCTTTTTCATCGGTAGAAATGAAAACATTTTTTGAATATTTGAGGTTGAACTTTGATATCAATCCAGAATAATTTGAATCCAATAGTTATCGTGTTACAAGTAATACGTCTAGAAAATTGATTTGCAATCAATTCCAAAATGAGAATAATTGTATGTAAAAACAATGATGAAGTTATTGAAAAGTTGATGAACTTTATAAAAAATATTGCTGACGATTCTATCGCTAAAGATAATGTGTTCAAATTGGGTTTATCAGGTGAGTATGTAACATGACTGTTATGGGTTTATAAGTTTAACCTATATAATATGTTATATGAACAATGAAGGTGGTTCCGTTGGTAGCTTTCTGACTACAGGACTTCAGAAACTTCAGACTGATTTCAGTAAATGGAAACTATTCTTTTGCGATGAAAGAAATGTTCCTGAGGATAGTGACGATTCAACGTATGGATTTTACAAATCTGCATTGATAGGAACTAAGCAAATCACAGAAGATCAGTTCATAAAGATCAAACAAGGCGTTTCAGGTAATTTAATGAAATGGAGTTTTATTTATATGAAAGTTAGATGAAAAAATAGTTTTGGAATATTTTTGTTTAACATTTGACTTCACGTAGAAAGTTTTAAACTGTGCATCCTTATTCCTAGTAGGTAATGTGTAGCTTGTCACTAATATTTAAATTGGACTTTCATTAGTGGATTGATAATTTGGCAGGTACTGTTATTTATGAGTATTCTTTGTATAAAACCAAAATCATTAAGATATATATCGTCGTTGAGCTACGCAAGCCTTGTAAACGACAAAAGGCATTTTTTACAGGAGACACAAAAAACTGTCTCATATTCCTCAAATTCAATTAAATGAGGTATGCTTTTTTTTATGTGATGTATTTTTTGAAATGAATTTATAAAATCATAAAATAGACCAGACTGTATGAGCAATTTCTAAAAAAAATTGATAAATGTCGTTTACGTGTTTCTATTTCTAAAATGATTTGTGCTTTAAATGACGGATACCTGGTTTAGTTATTCGTCATGGGTCAATAAAGTGCCAATAGGTGGTTGTGAGTAATGTTTAATAATAATTAACATTAATTAACATTAGAAATCCCTGAATAAAAAAACGAAATAAAATAAATTAACTCTTCACTAAGTAATAATAAAATATAAAAATGTGGAAGTTCTTCATAAAAAGAATTGGAATAACTTTCTTCAACTCTTGCAAATGGTTGAATTTTTCTCGGGATATTTTTATTTTTGTTTGGTAAATCTGTCGTAGTTCGAATGGTCCCTTTTTCATGCGTTGTGGCAGTCGAAGCAACTCATCCTTAACATTAAGTTTATAATGGATTTCACCTTCTGGTGAATACTTAAACGAGCAGACATCTGTAACCACGTGATCCCCTGAGCTGTTTCCGGGTCTAACAGAGGTGACATAGTGAAGTGCTGAATAATCCTTGAAGAAAGTATGATCCAGGTAGTGAACCTGGTAAGGCTGTTTTGGTCTAGCTTCTTTACAGATTCTAATATAATCAGATGGAAGGTAGATTATGACTTTCTTCTCCATAGCAAGCTTAAGCAGTGTATTTCCCAAAACAGCGTTTCTATTTTGATATGTGCAGCCATCGCTGATGAGAACTACGGTATTAACGTCAGATTTCTCTAGTTCTTTCAAGAGAAAATCTATCACACAACTGGCAAAAGTTGCTGCTACAAGACCACCTTCGCTTTCATTCCATAAATAGCAAGTGACATCCTTTGTAGCAATGTTGTGCAGGGTAAAGCTGTGGACACATAATTTCATTTTGTAATACAGTGCACTGGCCTTTAACATTGGGGCTAGCTTTACAGCCTGCAAATCCATCGTGTAGGTTAGCTGCTCTCCTCTAAGAGCTGTATTCTTTTCCGAAATTTTTTTCTCCCTCTTTTCATCTTTACGCTTTACATGTTGTGTATAATCCTCCTCAGACACCTGCTTGTGTTTATATCCAATGCAAGTGTCGCACTGGTCCTTTTTCGGTTGAAAAAGTCCCAGGTTCTTGCTTTTGAATACTTCCAGAAACTGCTTTCTAGCCATTGCTTCATTTCCTTCATTTTGGCACGTTTGAAGATAAATTCGATGAAGCTCAGATTTAGATTCAATTATTGGTTCTAAATATTCTTTGGATGTGGAAATGAGCAATCTCTTTTTTTTTCTTCCTGTCTCACATTTCAGTGATGGTCCGTATTGTTATTCCTAATAGATGTATTCTGGTGTATACCATCATCACTTATCATGGCCCAATTTCGTACTGTCCACTCGTTCAATCCAAATGTTGATAGAAACAATAGTTTGCAGACTGGCAGTAGTTGGTTGTTGATCTTTAGATTGTAATGCAATGTTCCTTTTCGTCTAGATGGGCTATCAGTACGCTTCCTCTTTCTCATTGGTTCCTTGAAGCAGACTAAACTGCTTACATAGACTTTTCGTTGGTTCCAATCCATGTCCCGCCAAAACTTTGCAAATAAACTCTGCCTATCATCTTCTGAAATACTAGGACTTGTTGCCACCTTTCTGCACTCATTGCTTGAACATTGACCTTGCTGTTTTCAGGACACAATAAGATTTTCTTCCAACCTGGTTCCTTTGAACGCCAGTATACTCTTCAGCCTTCATACGTTTAAATTTATTTTTATAACATTTCCATCCAGGTTTTGCTTTCACATTCCTTTTTTTTCTTTGTGAGGTAGCTTCAATTTCATTAACAGGGAGGTTCAATTCGTTAGGAGCTCCGAAGTCATTGAGATTTTCCACAGCTTCATTATTATCTTCAGAGGAATCACTATCAATCTCAGCATGGGATGGATGAAAGCTTGAATCTGAAGCGGCATCGTCAGTGTTAATATCATCATTTTCTTTTTCCATAACATGTGTTTCAGCTGATGGTGGTGAAGGCGTAGGTTGATTTTCTTCTTGAATATCGTCTGTTATTTTATCAACAGCTTGAATATCGTCTTCTTCGTTGGTAACAGAAGGAAAAAATAGATCTTTGGAAAGAACACCGTCCGGAAGTAGGCTGGAAAAAAAAGTGACTATAGAGTGTGAGCAAAGATAATGGAGTAATCTGATATTTCAGACAACTGTTTTGGTAACACTCTCCATACAGATTTCTATAACAATCGAAATTAAACATCTTAATATTGCTATAAACTATTCAATGGAAGCTTACACTGATTCTCCATTCTCAAGTTCTAGAACAAATTCTATTCTTGGTGTTTCTTCATCCACTGCACTTTGCTCAGTGATTGAGGGCTCATCTATCACGACAGTGCTACTTCTACTATTCCCTTCTGAATTTCCTCCAGCTAACGTCATCAATTTATATCCTCTACTCGTCTGATCCATTCTTTAACCTATTTAAATACTTTGGTGAATAATACTATCAAGAACCATTAAATTAATATTAAGCTACTCCTTACTATGCACAAAAATAGTTTTTTTCAAACCGCGTATCCGCCTGACACAGTTGTATTTCACAATTATTATTTTGAATCGCACAAAAAACACGTAAATGCCAGGATTATTTCTTTGGCAAATATTGCGGGATCTGAAGTGCAGTATTGATAAATTACTAATACAATATTGTTAGATAATGATAGATTAAAATAATAAGAATGATTTACTTACCGAGAATTAGTTGATATTTCTAATTGTTGCACATTCCGCAGCCAAAAATACACACCCCACAAAACAAATGGCCAACACAGCTGTAATGTCGCTTACGAGTTTTTTTTGCCCAGAAACATGCAAAAGACGGTTACGAGGTTAACTCATCTGTCAAAATAAACGTCTTCTATTGGTTTGGCCCTTACAAGCTTTTCATAGAACACGCCGAGACAAGTTTTTGGTCCAACGAACACAAAAACTCAAAATAGGCTATCGTGTCGCTTACGAGGTTTGCCTAGCTCAACGACGATATGTTATTAAGCTATGAATGAAAAACCTTAACCTTAAACCATTGATACAAATGATTTCATTTATTGTTTGACTTTATTTGTATTTAGTTAATACTACATGATGTACTCTGATATTTTTTTTTTCTAACTTTATTTAGAAAAATATAGACTGAACAGCCTGGTCGGTATAAAACCTAATGAAGGTTAAGATTATTAAATGATTCCTCATTTGAATAACGAAAATCTTGTACAGCTAAAGCAATATGACTTGATAATTTTGCAATTTCATGTAGCAATGTTAATGTCCATTATAGAATAATTGACTTTTTTACGTATCCAGATATTCAAGTACTGCTGAGTTTGAAACATGATTGGATATTCAAGTAGTCTTCACAGCTTTAACCACATAATAGAATTTGAATGATCTTTTAAATACATAACAGTTTCCAATAAAATTATCATGCACAATCAAAACTTAGGCTGCACTAAAGAACTTTATTTCAAGAAATACTTTTGAAACTACTGGTTTCTATTAAAATCTGAAAGGAAATTTGATAGAACAACCTCCTGTCAAAGGGAATGTTATTACAACAAAATATTGAAAATTCTGAAAACTGGGAAATAACAGGGTAGAGACTGATAAATTACAGATATAATCACGTTCACAAACGAAAATTTATATAATTATTCAGATAATTTTGATAATAGAGTATCAATTGCATTGAATACCTATTCTGTTAATGTTTACTCTGACATATGAAGTAAACTTCAAATCAGCTTTCATGTTATAAATTCTTTTAATACATTTGAAAATTACTGCAACAAAATTCAGCATTTTATGGTAATTAAATACAATTTACATTTAAAATAGGTGTATATATATATATATATATATATATATATATATATATATATATATATATATATATATATATATATAAAAATAATAATACGTTGGGAGATTTATATGAAAAATTTATGATTAATCAAATCAACCCTCCTAGTTTCATGAGATCCGACGACAAGAAATTCCCATTTATCCTTCAAGGGAGAATGTCAAAAAATTTGACATCGGCGCAACACGATGAAAACACTAAACAGTCTGTTTCCCACTTTAACGAGCTCCTCAGTAGTGTCCCGTCCATCGACCGAGTGGGCAACAATATCAAATCCAAACACCCATCTATAGTTTCTAGGAAGAGCACTAACGACATGCGAACACATCACATCGCCATCAATCGGAAACCGATAGGTTTCTCACTCTAGGAAAACAGAAACGCCATACGTCGAAAACTCATGTCAGTTCACACCCATAGGTGGCCACCATAGAGCTAAGTTCTGCAACGTGTTACATCGTTTGCTGTTTCATCACGCATGCAGGTAACGCTCGTAGCAATGCTCAGATTTTTCTCGTTATATTCAAAAACCGGATCGGAAATTGAAAATGAAAATTTATTTGCGTGATCAAAATACGTTGGGAAGTTCTTCAGAAAAATTTATCATTAGTCAAGTCGTAATAATAATGGACGAAATTTGAGCACTGTTATTTGCTATTAGATTTCTTAGCTCGAAGTTATGTGAAAATCTTGTTTCTCTGGTGTTCAGGATTTATGAAATCTTGATTTTTCGTTCACAAAGCCATCTTCAGAAGTTAGGAAAGTTATTATTATTTCGTGCACCTGGTTTCAATCTACCTACTCCAACCATTAGAAACAATCCGGGTGCTAGGCCTCAATATGACTACACCAACCGAATTGTTTCTATAAGTTCAATCTGCCTACTCTTCAGAGTTAAGTCTGAAGCACATCTGTTTTTGGGTAATAAGGGATTTCAAATTATGAATTCTGCTTTTTTCTGAAACATGGGGTGTTTAAACTTTGTCTTCTTCTTTTCTCTGATTGTTGTTCTGTCAACTATTCATTTTTCCTATAATTCTGACTGAGTTCACACACAACTTGAATTATTCAAGTTCGCTTGCACTTGTCAATGTTTTCTCATAAATTTTTTGTTCTGATACTATCCAGCCATTTTATATTTTGTATACAGTATAGGATATCTACATATTTCTGAATTATTATACTGCTCTAACATTTAAATTAATAAGATAGGTAAATTATTTGAGTTTGATGAATTATCGTGACAATCAGTTGCATAAAACGAATTTATTCTTTTGATTTTATGTTTTCCATTACAGAATATCTTAGTTTATATTTTTATCAAATTTATATTTACAACACTGAGGTGAATGACGTGATATTTCTTTTTGATTGGTCCTTCTAATTGTGGAAGGTGGTAAGCATAGTAGTCATGAATATAATTTCTGATTTCCCTTGCTTAATATTCATAAACAAGGTAGAAACAATCCACTGTGACCCTCATATACTTAACGCCTAACTATAGGTGTTATTTTACGACTGAATAAAATAATAAATTTTTGTTGAAATTTGTTACCAAAACATGCAATAACAACCGATGCAAGCATGTATGCTATCATAAGAACCTATAAAGATATGTTCAAATTCAATAAAATTATATGTTTAGTATTATACCAAACCATTGTGTAGGTTTAGCCTAATGAAAAATTTTTTTCATTAGAAATGACTTATTTAGTAAATCATTTTTTTTACCACATTTAATAAATTAATTCCTTCATATCATTTTGTTCTCAGCTAAAGAAGCAGCTGCAGATTACACAGAAAAAATGAAAAAATATTTTCCTGGGGAAAAAGTGCCTAAGTTTGATTTACTTTTACTTGGTATGGGTCCTGATGGGCATACATGTTCTCTGTTTCCTAATCATCCACTTCTAGAAGAAAATGATGAATGGGTGGCACCAATTACCGATGCACCCAAACCGCCACCCGAAAGAATCACAATGACTTTCAAAGTAGTCAACAATTCTAAAATTTGTATATTTATTGTTTGTGGTAAAGGAAAAGCAGACATGGTTAAGGTGAATGGAAAATATTTATAAAACATGAAAAATTTGAGACAAATATCTGGATTCTCAAAAAGTACCTTATGATTTCGTATACTTTATTGAAATCTAGTGATAATATCAATTTTGTTCAATTAACGTAAATTAAGTAGCAGAAAAAGTTGATGTTTCATGAAATATAATCATAGAGATATTACAGATAGACGCGACAAGCCAGCCTGAAACTTTTTAGCTCGGGTGAGGGAGAGAGAGAATCTGAAGGTTAGGCTGTCTGTCTCTAATAATAATACGCGTGGTACGCGTAGACCAGGGCAGAAAAACCCTGCAATCGTCTCTCTCTTTCGCTCCCACTGAGTTTCGAGACTGACGTTGCCACTTACAGAGCGGCCTATGGCTTGTCGCCTCTATCTGTAATATCTCTATGAATATAATAGATTTCACAAGATGCATCCATATTTATGGTATCGAAAATAATGTGGAATTATTCAAATCACTTGATTTCATATTACTGTTTTTCCTGCAAATAATGTTGATAAAAATACGAAAACAATATTATATTTATTATTGAAAATCACTTATTTTATAGAAAATCTGAGAGTGTATTTATATTTCCTCATTTCTAGAGAATATTACATAACAAGGAAGATCTACCGGCTGGTAGAGTAAACCCAACATGTGGTGAAGTATACTGGATACTGGATCAAGAAGCTGCAGGGGACTGGCAAAAATGAAATAAAACTCAATTCTATATTTTGTATCTTTATAAATTATGTCAGAGTTATTAATAAATATGAATTATTAAAATATTAAGTACGTCACAATTTTAAATTTCAAACTACAACAGTCTGAAATATTAGTTAACAAGAGAGCAATGGAAATAGCCTATTTTTATCTTTGGTAAGAAAGGTTACATTTATATCAGCCATAACTTTAATAAAGAACTTAACAAACAAAAATTGACAATTATTTATGAGCATGACTATATTTTCCCGAATTTCTTTTAAGCATTGAGTAGCTATTTCGATGTATTTCTCATAAAATGCGGAGTATTTGCTAGTGCATTAATTACTACCCAAAAATGTTCTCTATTTTAGGGTGATCTACAAAAATACTCGCTCAAAAACCCTATAAAAGTTGATTCTTACCTTTAACAGATTTTTTTCATTAGGATTCATTCCTGTAAAATTTCTGGTTTCTCAAATATTGTTAAATGGATTTAACTTTTATTAGAATTATTTCATGACAAGTTTAATAATAATCAAAATTTGAATTCAATAAACCTAACAGCCATCAATATTCATTCCAGGATAGTTAACAAGAATAATGCAAAAAAAAATTTTGGGCAAGTAAGTGAAAATGAAAGAACAGATTCATGAGAGGATCCATTCATCTGAAGGAACTGTATTGTTATTAGTATTTCACTACAGAAAACAGAGTAATCGCGATTACTTGTTGATTTTTTTTAGAAACTATTGATTGAGATTATGAAAATTTCTACTTATGATTATGATGATTTCTAGTTGAAATGGACCTTATTGAATCTGCCCAGAAAGTTCAATAAGGAAATTGGGGTTATGACGAGTCTATGAATGTTTAAAGCTATATATATATATAGAAGGCAAGTGTTCAATAAAATAGAGTAAAGTTGAACAAGAAGATTGATTGAATATTTGAGATTTACAATATTACTTTATGCAGGTAAGACTAAAAATATAGGAATAATTCCTTTCAAAATAGACACGCCTGAGAACTGACGAGATTCAGACTCATTTTGTTTTCGACTAAATCTCGCATACAAACGCGGTAGGTGTGAAACGCTCATAAATTGCAAAAACATTCAGTTAGGGAGTCAAGCTGGTAACTAGTGTCGATGAATTGAATCAAATTAGGTTAAACTGAGATGAAACCCAATAGTACCTAAGACAGCTATAGAACCATGGTTTGTTGAAGTTTTAATACTATCCGCGATGCAATAATTACAAATAACTCGATATTTGAACTCTCTTGGAAAGTCATTTTATCATCTGAAAATATAGGACAAAAAGAGTTTATTATAGTACATACATAAATACAAGATGAAGGTTCTAGTCGCTCATAGTTTATAGTATTGGCATATTATTGTTATAATCAGAGTTGATATTAAATCTGATAAATTTTGTTAGAGAATTGGGTTTTTCTGTATTCATCCTAGACATTCACGTTTTCACCGAATGTTTTTGGAAGCATGGCCCATTTTTTAATGCTATAAATGATTGTATGTTTATATACTGAAATTATTCTCAACAGACTTATTTGAGACCTACATATACCCATAATTCGTTTCTTATAAGGTATTTCGTAAAATTCGAATGAAATGATGTAAACTGTGATTGGAACAATCATGTTATTTGGTTGAATATATTGGAAAATATCATCAGTAACTAAAGAAGTAACTTTCTGAGACCTGTTACCAAGCACGTAATTGAAAAAAATTTTGTATCGCTCAGAATTGAGCTATACAATATTTGATTAAATGTAGTTGCTTCACAATTTTGTCGCTCTTATATAGCTGAAATTCTTGAATCCTAATAAAGAATATAAAAAATGCATTCTACCTTAGGTACTAATAATAATGTGATTCTGAGTTGTTCGTTTCATTACAAGGATAAATATTCATCTTGCAGCAGTTCTTAATTATTTCATCTTCTGAAATTAAATTGCTTCCATATCAATATCATTGTTTGAAGAAATCTTATGCTATATGTTTGGTCTGTCACACTTCATAAGCCCTGCAGAGGCCGCAATTGGACTCCAATTTCGCATGCAAGAAAGTTTAGCAATTAATTGGAGATTTTCATTACTTAAGTCTAACTCCTCTCAGTACCTCTTGATGGACAATTTATTACTGCCAGTGTGAATATCTGTGAATTATTAATTTTCATCGAATAGTCATTCCGCAGCCATTATCGGTGTTTGTAAAATTGATGTTTCACACAAATTTTAAATTATTATGTTAAATTTGATAGTTTTAGCTATTATCAGTCAAAAACGCGTGTAATTAAAAAGTTTATAATTTTACGTCAATACAACTTTTATCTCTTGGTGTGAGCTTGAAGAAAATAACGACGATGACGAAACTAAAAAATATTCGTAACTATGAAAAAAGCCAGTTCAAAAGACCCCCAAATGATTTTAAAGATCCAGTTGATATTTGGCAATTTTTTTCTGGTGATAAGTTGGATGTTATGCATATAAAAAGTGCTACTTGGATAGATTTCTGATAATGGAACCAATAAATATGGTCTCAGAAATGTTGAAACGTTATGGAAACTAATAGCTCCAATGTGAAAGTTCTCAAACCAACAATAACTTACAAATAAATTATTCCCCAAAAAAAAATTATAAGAAATTGCTTTTTCGTTACTATTAGAATAGAAATGGCTCCGTAATTATGAGGGACATGCCATATTTGCAATAGAAAAAACATTTAGCTAAGCATTATTGTGTGAAATGTAATAGTTTTTTGTGCTTACAGTACTTACAATTATTTGTAACCATTAACATGAAAGCGCCTCTTGGCAGATTTCATATATTTTCACTTTGTTTAGATATTTTATTACACATCACTATTTTATTTTTTATTTTTAATATTTGTTTCAAAAGAATCCAAGAAACCCTGATTACTAATGAAATATTAAATGCCAAATGAAGTTTATAGCTCTAAGTTCTAGTTACTATGTGGAATGTGATTCCAGAGTGATGATCACATGCGTCAAGAATAAGCGCGACTCCTGCAGGGTTAAGACGCAATGATAATATTTTAATGACTTGCACATACCTAAGAACTATTCTTTACTTTAGAAATCAATATTGAATCTTCTATTGTAAAATCTCATAATTTATGAAGAAAAAATTATTGATAATTAGAGGATTGAATTTCATTAAGAATATTGGACATTCAATGAAGACCAACTTTGATAACTTCTATGGTGAAAATTTTCAACTTTGCATTCGATTTATTACTATTATAAAAGATAATAGGTGTGGATTCAAGTACAGTAATTTGTTTTCTTGCACATTATTGAAGCATCTATACATTCTGATATCAGTAAAATTTAAATTTCAGCAAGATAAAATAAAAAATTAAACATCTAATCATAACTAAATATTAACAGCTTAAATATTACGTATTGGTCTGTACAAATAAATTAAAAATATTTCAATAGGATATTGGTTCAGGTTGGTGGGAATATTACCTGAACCTTGTTTCTTCGAGAGGCCCAGCCGATCAAAGAAATCATTTGGCTACATGAGAATTTGTTGCTAAACGTCTTCTGTCATCATGTCATATTCACACCCAGTAATCTACTAGAATGTTCGTAGACCACGTAACTGATACTGACTGCCGGCATCACCTTAATAAAATTAGGAGTTATGCCCCGGTACAGACCAAATACACCTTCCGTTTGTACTATTCGCCTGAACACCCCTGTCATACTAACAGCTGATATATCCATGGTGGTGGACTGAACACCTGCAACGAATTTATACAAAATGATTTCATACAGATATATTCAAATTATTCAAGGAAAGTTATCAATATTAAAAAATTAAAACATTTCACATTTCAACGATTATTACGACTATCGACATCGTGTATAGGGAAAACATAATGAGCGATACGCCCCCTACCGGTGTCGAATATTACTACAGCATGGGAGATAGATTGCTTTGTTTACATCTGTTTACGTGTATTTTATATGAGAAGTTGTTGAGTTTTGATTGTATTTTGGATCGTTTACAAACGTTCAGAAGAGATGAATCACTATTGTTGTGTATTCTATTGTTCATATTGGGCAAAAAAAACCGAATATAGCTTACATACCTTTCCGAAAGCTGGACAATTCAGTTGCATTCCAAACAAAGTTGGGAAACAAGGAAATGATGGACAGAAGAAAGGTGTGGATTCATAACTTGAAGATTGAAAAAAAATGTCTGAACATAAGAGAATTTTCCTTTACAGTTTACTGAGAATAATTATTTGCCCTGCAGTAAGTTTGTGGATTTTTCCATATAGAATTATACCAACTAATGATGTGCAATTTTCAGCTAACCGAAAACGTAGAGTTTTTGAAGTCCAATGCTATTCTAACGAAAAATCTTCCACTTTTATCGGAATCTGAACCTGGGCCATCATTCAGAGATTCTAGATTATTGTATTTTCTTTCATGTAACAACCAGAGATACTATTAAAATAATAATAACAAATGATGTTTATTTGCACAACCAAAATAACAGTTTATCATAACATCAAGAATATGAAATAAATCTGGACTCTATAGCTAGGTAAAAACTAAAATATTCAATTATATAATCAGGAAAACAGAGATTCTGTCAAAAAAACCAGACTCTCAGAAGTCCACCGTACTTTTAGGATAGCTGTTATACGTCAGGAAAATTCAAAAAATATAATAACTTATTACATTCAAACCATTCAAGCAGAGTATTCATATTAATTCTTCTTTTATTTCATGTTGTTTCTTTCAGTTTAGCTGGTAAGTACTTAGTTTTGTCGATTATACTCAAAAATTCTTCAGTTCGTAATGAAAGTAGACATGTCAGAGATGTTTTCTTGAAACTTTTGAAAGTTTTTTTATTTTTTAAATAAATAGGTGTTCTATCATACAGCCTTTTCATGAGGTATACATAGTTCCTTCAACCAATTAATTTATTCGTCCTCTACTTTATTTTATTATTGATTTTCATGTTCAATGATAAAAACTCAGTGTAAATTTCAACTTGATGTAGGTAGGTTATCTACTGTTGAACAGAGATAAAATTGTCCTCAATCCAAACACAATATATCACAGGAAAATACAAAGTCCAAAAAAAACACAAATTACGACGATAAACGTTCGAAAACTCAAAACGAAATGAACGTAAATACCATTACAACCAATGTAAACAAACAGCTAATCTCCCATGCTCTAGTACCGATATTAGCCATTCCGGCGCTACGATCTTAATTTCGGACGCCTATACTTACTTGTGGCCTGCAATCTTGTTCTTATCAATGCTAGAGGATAGGAACACATTTGCCCTAAAGTGCTGGAGGCACTACCACAAGCTAGCAGGATATAAAAGCTGGGCTGCTCTTCTGAAGAATGAGAACTTAGGTATTTTTTCTTTAATGTCTCATACACTGCGAGGTCGATACCAGCATAAGGAATGATACCAATAATGTTGGGAATGTAACCACGGTAAAAACTACGAAGACCTTCGTTCCTATAGATTTTAATGGCTGCATCTGCTATACTACTATACTGTCCAGTTTTTCTTAAAGCTAACCTAAAATAGAATCAAATTAAAACATGCAGAATTAATCTTGAATTACTATCAAGTGTGGATATCCAAAAAAAAAACTGATAAATTAGTACCTTAATTTGATATATCATATAAGGATGGCATATAAGCGAGTATTAATAAATGTTCACACTTCATTTGCCTTTTGTATATATTATGGATGATTTAAAGGATCATTTTATATATTTCAATTATGTAGTACATATTCTGTTTTCATATTCAATAGCAGAGTCATGAGTGAATAAATATAAATCAAATTTCATAATTTGTCTTTATATACTCATTTGCTTGAATGAATATCAGAAACAGTTATCTACATCACCTTAAAACTTTCATGAAGATACAAGCTTCAGGTAGTGCACGTATACGCACCTACAAGTACAGCACCAGAGGAATAGATCGAGCAACTCTACGAAGACCTAAGAACAGCAATCAAGTTAGAGAAAACGCAATACACTCTTATAACTGGCGATTTCAATGCCAAGATAGGCGACCTGAAGGATTTACAAATTCCACAAGTCGGAAAATTCGGAATGGGTGAACGCAACTCGCAGGGAGAAACATTAATCAACTTTCTACAAAGCGAAAATGTATTCTGCATGAACTCCTTCTTCAAGAGATTCGTCAGTAGAAGATGGACGTGGCGAAGCCCGAACTTAGCATACAAAAACGAAATCGACTACATACTCACTAACAAGAAATACATAGTAACTGACGTTTCGGTACTTAATAGGTTCGACACGAACAGCGACCACCGACTAGTTGGGTCAACAGTTAAATTAAATTGTAAAGCCGAAAGAAGTAAATTCATAAAGAATAACCCCTACCCTACTTTAGGCGAACTAAAACAAAATGAGGAGACATACAAGAGGGAGTTGGACAAAAAACTCTCGTCAGAACCCAGCAATGCCCTAATCGACTGCAGAAAAGATTAAAAATGACATACATACAGTCATTAAAAAACTCAACTATCGAACTACCCCTCAAAATTCAAAGCTCAAACCGGATACTCGCAAAATGATAGCGGAGGGAGGGAGTCTGCATAGAGATATACCTGAATACACCGAAATAAACCGAAACATCTCAAAGAAAATTAGACAAGACCTAAGAAGTTACAACACCGAAAAATAAAAGAGGTCATAAAAAACAACAAAAGTATGAAGATCCTTAAGCTGTCGTAACGAAAAGGTAAAATATGAATACAAATGAAAGATAAGGATGAAAACATACAACACGAAAGAACTAAGATTATAACGATCATCCAAGAGTACTATAAGGAACTTTACTCAGCACCACACCACAACCAAGATGTCGAACAAAACATGAACATAAGGAATACAGGCTCTGAAGACATACCAGAAATCACCATCTTGGAGATAACACTTGCACACTGACAGCTTAAATCTCGAAGAGCTCCTGGGGAGGACGGAATTACAACAGAAATGTTAAGACTAGGGGGAGAAAATTCGCTGAAAGCAGTACAGTCTCTCTTAAACAGATGCGTTGAGACAAGTCCAATCCCCCAATCGTGGAACAACGCAAAGGTCGTTATACTCTACAAAAAGGTGGTAAAAATTCAATAGAAAACTATAGACCCATTAGCTTGCTTCCACATTCGTATAAACTTCTCACCAAAGTCATAACAAACAGGCTAACATCAAGAATGGACTCATGTCAGCCAGAGGAACAGGCGGGTTTCCGGAAGGGATATAACACCATAGACCACCTTCAAAGAATTCACGCACTTATTGAAAAATGTACTGAGTACAACGTCCCGCTACACATGGCATTTTTCGACTACAGTAAGGCCTTTGACTCCATACACCTAAGTGCAATATTTAAAGCACGGATTGACTCAAGATACATAAACCTGCTGAAACACATCTACGAGAACGCCACATTTCAAGTAAAGATTGAAAAGGACATGATCACGGACAAAATACGCATAAGAAGAGGCGTAAGACAGGGCGACACCATTTCTCCCAAGCTTTTCACCCTAGCCATGGAAGACATATTTAAAACTTTATCATGGGACAACAATGGCGTGAATGTGAATGGCAAATATCTAAACCACCTAAGGTTCGCCGACGACATCGTCCTAATCGGCGAAACACTCGATGAACTAAAAGTAATGATACAGCAACTGAAGCAAGCATCGCAGGAGGTAGCGCTAGAGATGAACACCGCAAAAACCAAGTATATGAGTCCAAGTGGGGAAAACCTACTTATTATCGAAGGCCAAGAAATAGAAAAGGTAGAAGAGTACGTCTATCTGGGGCACCAGATCAAACTTGGGAAAAGAGAACCAAAAGGCTGAAATTATCAGAAGAGTGAGCATGACCCGGGTAGCATTTGGAAAGCTACGCTTTATCCTGAGAAATCCCGATATTCCTATAAACTTGAAAAAAAAATTGCCATGACGCTTACCATAAAAAGTGCAAACAAACTGAGAGTCACTCAGAGGGCAATAGAACATGCTATGCTAGGCATTAGTTTGAGAGACAAGATAAATAACTACGACATACGTCGAAGCACGGGTGTGCATGACGTGATTCAGTGCATAGCAGAAGCAAAGTGGAGATGGGCAGGGCGGGCACGTGGCGAGGCAACCGAACAACAGATGGACAAAAATAGTCATGCAGTGGAGACCAAGAACACACAAACGTGTCAAAAGGAGACCCCAGAAAAGGTGGATAGACGCAGTGCCGGATTAGCCACGTAGCAAGAGTAGCAAATGCTACGGGCCTCGGGAATTGTGGGGCCCCGCGCTCCAACGCCTGTCTGGCCGTAAACAAAATATGTTCAGATAAGCGTAAAATATTTTGCATGCCTTAAACGCGAAGCGCTTATGCTTCACTCCTACCTGAAAATCTAAAACACGATTTCGCCACATTTAATCGTAGGCATAGGTTGTATTATACCTAACACGAGTAACGTTGATATCAAAATCTATACAGTTTTTTACGCTTCTACCTATTCGATCTTACGAACGCATTCAATGATTCTATTTCAAAAATTCCGATTTTAAGGAAGTTCTCGGACACTAGATGGTCAGCCCGAGCTGATGCTACGAAGGACTTTTATGCGGTTTCATCACTACTAAGCAAGTTTTGGAAGATATTTTTAATAATCTGGACCAAAAAGAAGATTTTCGTAATAAAGCTTACGGACTAGCAATGCGATCTACAGTTTCAGATATTGTTGCAAGAGCCAAATATCTGACCGGCTGTGAAGAATACTAACAACAGAAATCAGGACGAATCAAACGAAATACAAAGTACGACCATTTCAGCGGCTCTACTACACTCGATGACTTTGTCGAAAATCAAACACCTGGACAACGTCTTGAACTTCAGGTGTTTATTGTCCTTATTGATAACGTACTGTCTGCTTTAACTAAACGTATGAAAGCATTTCATAAAATTACTAGTGTTTGTGGAATATTTCGACAGCTAAAATCCCTTAAAAGAAAAGAGATTTTGGAAAAATCCTCAATAATGGTCAGTTCTTACAAAGATGATTTGGAGAACATCCTAGGCAACGAATTAGTGCAGTTCGCGGACCTGCTGAAGACAGATGTGGCTACTTTTATTGAGAGCAACAAACAAGAGTCTCTGGAACTGGAATTTTATAAACTTTTATTAAATAATTCTTTAGAGTCATGTTTCTCAAACTCAACCCCAATCAGCTAACTGAACGTAGGCACATTGGCTCAAATAGCTCTCTCACAAGTATCATGGATGTCATTTACTTACATGAATATAAATTTGAATTTGATTGTTCGTATGTAAATTTGATTGTACCTAATGAATATTTGAAATAATATATGATTGAACTATTTTATTACCCAAATTAAATTTAAAAAAAAGCTAACCAATTTCATTTGTAAAAGAAATAAAAAAAATATAGGGAGTTTATTTCAAAAACTGGTATCATTATACACACACAGATATACGTGTTCCTACATAGCCCCTCCAGGTTGTCACTCACACACATTTTCGGTTTTATTCTCTAATCTGAGTTTAATACTATAAACTTTAGAACCTAAAGCAAACCAAGGGCCTCTTGGCCGAATTTACTACAGGCCCCGCGCTGGCTTAATCCGGCACTGGATAGACGACATTTACCGGAAAGCAGGTATAGGATGGCAATACGTTGCACAAGGCCGTCAAAAATGTAAATTGGAAGGGGAGGCCTATGTTCAGGAGTGGACACGACTAGGCTGCTTATGATGATGATGATGACTCATTTGCTACATGGCATATAAACAACTTTAGACGCAACTTCGAGTCAGGACAGCGTTTCCTTTTACATAAATAGATCGGACAACAAACGAAGGTTTTTCTTACCATCGAAAGTATTTAACGTCCTGAGTGATATTCCAGACCGGCCATATTGCTAAAATATATGAAAATCGTAGGACTAACAACATATTGGACTGATATCCGGCCTAGTGGCAAGAGTTGAAATGGAGTCAAATTGTAGATAATAAGAATGCATCTATTTATTCTCACCAATGAAACTTACTATCTCACTACAGGATCGAAATAACTTGAGATGAAATGAGATTTTGAGATATGAAAACATAGCTTCTGTGTGGGAAAAATGTTCTACAGAATCGAATCAAATTGATAGAATGCAATTTTGTCTTACCTTGTTTTTAATACTTCTAACGGATATATCGATGACTGACTAATTCCTCCAGCCAGAGCACCGGCTATAAACCTTTCATAAATTGTTAGATTTTCTTTAGAATCCCCCTTAATGAACCTTTTCACTTGTTCATACGCAGCAAATTTTATAGCAGTTTCAGGGGCGATTTTTAGCACGTTGATTCCATTTCCTCGCCAGAGACCCGTAACGCCACCTTCTTTAAGCATGCCATTGAAACACTCCCAAATCTTCTGCTTGCTAGACTGCACCTGAGATGAAATAATAATAAAACCGATTTGTAATAACTATTTCAAAAAATGCCGTATTCACTTTCAGTGCAACTGGTCCAACAAGCTGGTCAACATTTTTCTTTGAGAGATGTATACTTCATCGTTCACCGATTTTTCGAATTTTTATTCTTCTAAAAGTAAAAAAGCTTTCAACAGTCTACGAACGTCCACAAAACAAATTTGACGATTTGATTGTCTGAAGATCTAGGTACTTATTTATTCTTAAAATTATCTAAATATGTTGTGAGGTCCACCTCATGACTGACCGAGGTTCTATTTATTAGAAAGGAGACGATTTGTAACAGACGAAAAAAAAGATTAACATCGAAATCGGAACAAGTATTTCATTATTTTAAACTTTCAACCACTTGTCAAAATGTTTCTCAGAATAGCACTTCATTGTAAACATAGAAAGAAAAGACTTGGAAGCTTGGAAATAAATATAAAATGCTAGTAGTAAATTCTTTCAACCCCGTCCTTCATTGATAAGAAAATACATAATAACCATCCATTTATAAAATTGAACTTCTTCGCCTTTTCAAATTACTTGAACACCGAATCATTTAGGATATTTCATGTGTTGGCAAAATTGAGTGTAATTTTTTGAAAATTCATTGTTTTGGTTGAAATACAAAGATAGCTGTAGTTGTCCTTTAAATGGAAACAATATTAAGTTGACGTTTCGTCACCAAGTTCGTGACTTTAATTAGAAAGTCAAAAAACAACTACGTAACATTGATTTTTTTGTCCAATATCAGAAATATAGTCTACTAATTTTTGACAGTAAGGGAAACCACAGATACCCTCAACTACGTAATGTACTAAATAGGTTCTTAATTATTTGATTTAAGGATTTTTATAAATATACCTATTACTCTTAATTTTTACTGTGTTCAATTTTACACCTATTCACAAATACATTAAATTTTCTTGATATTCAATCAAATTATCACAAAATGGCATAGAAAAAAAGTTTTTCACAGTGAAAGTTAAATTTCAAAAGTTACCATCATTTTTCACAAAAGAAAAGTTTAGTTATTGAATATATTGACAAAGCTCCGAAACTTACTTCACCAACACGCATCTATACACAACGAATACAGAAAATAACAAAACATAAAATTCATAAGCTTTACAACACATTAGAAAAATGAGACAAAGAAAATGAAAAATATATTTCATTAATATAAAAGATTTATGAGAACTTGTCATCTTATTTTTTAATGTCCTATCTGAATCCGAGAGATTTCCCACATTTTCTCGGACACCCTGTATAACTAATAATCCTTTTTAAGTAGCTAAGGACATAGATATCCAATAATTTTCTGATAGAATTGCGATACGTTTCTCATACTGTGTTATGTGAATTGACTATGGCAAAATGAAACAAATAATAACTTATATGAAACTTACATTATTTATATATATATATATATATATATATATATATATATATATATATATATATATATATATATATATGTATATATATATATATATACTTATCTTTTCTTAGCAATAACAGACCATTTGAGTTAGAAACCCGACTTTATTAAGCAACGTTTATATTCATCACTAAATTCGTGACTGTCTCGAAACTTTTGATTTTTGGCCAAATTGATTTCAATCCTTCAAAAATTTTGTAATCAAACAATAACTTTTTTATTTCATTTTCTACGCTACTTCTTAGTTACATTTGAACCGTTTCTCAACTTGCAATTAAATTTTCTTACACAAAGGAGACAACTCGGAAACGTCCGACTCACGAGCGTTCAGTATTCTGTCAGGACCAATAGGTACTACATTTTCTGGCGACATTGACCCTTTAGAGATGAATGTCTTTTTAGTTAGGATTTCTTTGATTTAGCGAATCCTTTCTAAACTTACCTGTAAGAAAACTTTTAACCTATCCAAGGGGGCAGTGCAGGTTCTCGATACGGCGCCAGCTATGCCGCCTGCAGCCAGGTGGCGCCACCACATTCCCGTTTGCATCTCACTCTGTGTGAAGTCATCAGGTATATTCATATCCTCACCGATGTCGAGGTACTGCAAGAGTAAATTAATATTCAGTAATTGCACAGAAATGTAATGATTTGTACATTACATAGATATTGATTTCATAAACTCAATCTTTCATAAATTCCTAATATATATATATATATATATATATATATATATATATATATATATATATATATATATATATATATATATATATATATATATATATATATATATATATATTGTTGTTGTTGTTGAGTATAAACTCAACAACTATGAAAACACTTTTAAATTTATCGATTGAATAACATGATTCAAAGCAAATCAAGAGAGTACAAACATATTGCCAAATGGTATAAAAATTTAGACGTGACGTGACGTGTGTATTTTATAAGCATATTCTAGAAGCATTTTCACATCAAGGAATAAAATTATGTTTTGATAATCTTATCAATATTATTCCATGAATTCTCATTTTGGTAACTATCAATTTTGAGTATACTCTGTAACTCAGCAATAATATATTGAAATGTATCATTTTCAATTATTGGGTATATTATTGTATTATAAGATCCAATTCATTTCTCTAAATCTAGAAAATTATGATTTTTTTAATTCTGCATATCCCTAAAAAAAGTGCAAAGATTTCGTCTGTGAATTTTATGAAGTCTACGACAGTCCTAGATAATGAAGATATACCTAAAATAATAACATGCGTGACAGGGTTTGCATTCACAGTTGCAGTGTAACATTACTCCAGCAGTTAACAAGTTTTCAGTTTGTATATCCACAGGTACAAATATTTACAATAATGATAAGATTCAGAATTAACACACATATTTCGTTGAACTTAAAATTGTGGCTTAAACAAAACTGAACTCTCAACATATTCATCAACAGAGGCATAAATAAAATTTCACATTTCTAGAGTATACCGAAGGTGAGGGCTATGGATTGTATAATAAATATTGCACCAAGAACTTTAGAAAATTTGATTCTTGCTATAGTTATTCTAGGATTTTTTTCTTCTCGTTCTTATATTTTGTGAAAATCATTAATAAATCAGTAAACAAATTTGCATTTCAAAATACGACGGAGGGTTCTGAATTACGGCTAATATATTTTCAAGAAAAAAATTATTTTTCTTATTCTATTAGTTGTAAAGATAAAATAGCCCCTTGTTGGAAATAATTCCTCAGACATGTTCCATGGCTTGCCTGCTTCATAGAAAAATAACATTTGCTATAAACTAATTCGAGCGATGTTAAAATCAAGCTATTTCTTAAATTCGTGAAACTCAGAGTACAAATATATGTCTGGTAACGCAGTGGGAGCTCAGACATGAGAATATGCTAGCGCTAGTCTAACCTGCACCTCATACTTTCAGATGAGAGAAAATATTGGCAGACTTGTCAATAGTATATAATCTAACACTTCGGTTAGAATTCTGGATTTACTAGTATGCCAATAGTTTTTCTCATCGAAAGTATGAGGTGCAGGTTAAGTTAGAAACTAACCTGCACCTTATACTGTTCGGGGTGACTAGTCTGCCAATAGTTTTTCTTATCTTACAGTATAAGGTGTAAATTAGGTCAAGTTAGGACCTAACCTAACTGTAAGATGAGATAAACTATTGGCAGACTTATTCTAGCTAGCGAGCCAAACACTCGGCTAGCTTTGAGTGTTGGAGGTGTGAAATACTTAAGTTTAAATTGACATTTAAGCTTTAACTCCCAAACTAGTCTGAAGTTGAACGTGAGGGCGAGTACTTGACTGTCTTCTTTTAGCTGAGTTATTTGACTGCACATTTTGGGATATAAAAGAGTGCATGTTCAAGTTCCACTCACAATAAAGTAAATAGAGTTTTCAGAGTCATTCAAAGAATATTCAGTAGATCATTTTATTCGTCACACATTCTTAAGTATGGAGCATAATAAGTATTAATTTTGTTAATCGTCGAATACAGTCTGTTGATCACATAAGTTAAAAAAAACTTGAAGCGTAAGATTTTCAGCAATGTGTATTTGAAAAAAAATTGATGGTGGAAATCCAGTCAACCATGATGTAAGGCGAAGTGTTTGCAATTAAACTGATACAGCAGCCACATTTGTGGATACCATAAAATACTAAATTACTCAGGTCAAAAACTTTTTCAAAAGCTCTCGATTTCCATGATTCTCGATATATACAAATATTATATATGTATATATATATATATATATATATATATATATATATATATATATATATATATATATATATATATATATATTTATATATATATATATATATATATATATATATATATATATATATATATATATATATATATATATATAGATATGTATATATATATATATATATATATATATATATATATATATATATATATATATGTATATATATATATATATAAAGGGTAGCGAGATAGCCTGGCAACAAGCTATTTTCTTTAAAACTATTCTGCGAGGACCTGTCAAAGATAGGCGGCGTCACCATTCATTGTACCGCCGCCATCTTGATTTTTTTGAAAGCAGCAACGAAGGTCGATTGATATATCGCATAAAAGCTTATTTCTTGCGCTTTTCAAAACTATGAAAAAAAAATTTCGCGAAGTGCATCGCGTACCTACTGATGATCGAGATGCAATTCGAACGGAATAGTCACCACGAAATGCAGCCCATTTGAGCAAAAGAGATTATATCTTCAATCGATTCAAAGAAAATAGCTTCTTGCCAGACTTTCTCGCTACCCTGTATATATACATATATATATATATATATATATATATATATATATATATATATATATATATATATATATATATATATATATATATATATATATATTATATATATATATATAATATATATATATATATATATATATATATATATATATATATATATATATATATATATATATAAGCCTAAATAACTTTTAATTTAGACCTCATTCCAAATAGTTCCACCGCTTCGTATTATCCATTATAATATCGTTCCAATAAAGTTTGATGAGGACAATGTGCTGTCGAAACTATTGTTTCATTTAAAGTTTGACTCTACCTTTCATCCGAATATTAATATTTCTCATCAACTTAAATTGATGAATTGTCTACTATATGATAGTTAATCATTATGAAAATATTGGAAAGTTAAATTCACCCTGTTTACCATAACCACATAGTACATCACTCAAGATGCGTGAATAAAATTCACAATATGATATTCACTGACTACATGCTTATAAAAAACCAAAGTGATGTGATCAATTGAAAGGGGAAAATAATCAGGCAATGTCACGAATCTAGATATGACCTTGTTTGACGAGTAAAGTAATTATTATTAATTCAGCTGCTAACAGTAAATCTTCTAAAAATTTTTCAGTGTACGTTATAATAATAAACCTTCCATTATTTTCTTGTACGTGGCCGGTTGCCAAATACTAAAAATATAACGCGACCGTTTGCTACAATACATTGATATTTACTTTCACTTGAACAATCCTATATATATATTATTTGATTGCTATGAGCATAATTTTTTCCGAAGGCTTGATGGTATCATAATGTCAATTTCAAAACCCAACTAAATTTAATTTTTTATAAGTTAAATCACATAATTTTTGTTCGCCACGCGAATAGATATGATTTTGAAATTTGTTATAGACTTTTATACTTTGCATTTTTGGGTAACTGTATATTAAAAGATACTTTATTTTTCAAATCATGTCTAATAGTTTCGACTTATCATTATTAGTATATAATTCAGCTTAATTCACATGAACAGTTCAATTATGTGATCTTTTCATGCATCTTGTGGCACCTTTCGGAATACTGAAAAACAATTCGGAAAAGTAGATGTTTTCCATAAATATTTTGCTACTTTCATAAAGCTGGATTTAAATGTAATGAATTTTCATTGTGTAAGTAAGATACGAAAAAGCATCATAACAATACTGTCAGAGCATTTCACCGTAAAAAAATTTAAAACATCATACATCTTATATTACTAACTTTCCAGAGTAAGAAAGAAGACAATGAGTACAAAAACAAAATTTAATGTATCACTAAGAATATAAAAAATTCACTTAATTTTTATTCAATGCAATAAAATTGCCCGAAAATCATAAATTCTACAAGAAATACAAAAATCTTTTTTTTTATATATATAATTATAAAAACAGCATCATACACTGCTTCGGTCTTTTCAATTCGTTTATAATTATTCACACAATTCTTAAAACTCATTTTGTCGGAACAATTATTATAAGTAGGATATGCGAATAATAAATACTCATTTCTACCAGATAGATATTTAGAATTTGTCCAATTCAACCAGCTGGTTCCAGAATTAACCGACGTAAGTAATTTACCTATAAACGCAGTTAATAGATAGTTTCCTATGGTTTATGTTCACAGTTGAAACTTATCAGGGAAATTCCAAGGTCCAACGTTCAACATTATCTACATTACTCGATTTATATATGATAGAAGTTCACGAGAAATAAACGAACTCGCTAATTATCTTTACAGTATTATCTTTTCAAACATTATTTTTCTGAGATGACGCGCAACAAAAAAAATACACACATTGAAGCTGAAACTTTGTTTCTCATTATTTGTATGTTTGCTGACTGCTGTAGTTTGTGTGCTTTTAATCTTTGCCTGCTTAGATAAAATAATTAAGTACCTATTTTATACATTATGTTGGTAAGGGTTTCTGTGGTTTTCCTCACTATCTATTGTAAGCTAGCCTGTGTACTGATATTGGCAACGGAGGACGGCCACAACCGCAAATGAAATAGAAATAATAATAATAATAATAGTTGTCTGCTTTTTACTTTTCAATTTTTCTAAAATTCATAAATGCCGGATTAATTTCGATCCTTCAAAAGTTTTGAGAAAATCACGAATATCGTGACAGAACGTTTTCAAAACCAAACATTGCTAACAAAAGACAAGTAATTGACGATACAACACCTGCAAGAATATTTCAAATATATACACACACACATATATATATATATATATATATATATATATATATATATATATATATATATATATATATATATATATATATATATATATATATATATATAACGAGGCAAGAAAACACTTGCTCCCTGGAACAGTCAGAGGTCATATCCAAAAGACTGGGTTTTGCATCAATTGTCCTGATTCTCAATAAACAAAAACCCAAAACATAAGCTTCTCTACAGCAAGAATCAATTACAGTGAGCCAGTTAAACTCTTGGGCGTTTACTTTGGACTCAAAGTTGGATTTCGTTTCCACACTGAGGATCTGTGCAAACATCTAGCAAAAGCGACGTTCGGAATAAGCCAATTAAGTTTTCCAGTTGGACAGCCAACATTTAAGAATGGCCTATTTCTCTTTGTTTCATAGTATACTGAGCTTATGGTTTAATTAGTTTGGGGTAACTGTAGTATCAAGGAAAAAGTATTTGTAACACAAAAAAGGGTGAATACGTATTATGAATTTTAGTAGCTCCAGATCTCATTGTAAGCCTCTATTCAAAAAATTATCGAGTTTCCACTGCCCTGCTGTTGCTATATTATGGAGTGCCTTTTTGTTTTGTTCATAAAAGATGTTTAACTCATGGTGTTATGCGGCCACAATAATATACACACATATTCAACTAGGAATAGTGATAAAATTTGCATACCTTTGTGCAGAATTAAGAAAACACAAAATATATACAACAGATATATCAGCATTAGGCTATACAATGCCTTGCCAAACTGCTATAAAGATTTAACATACAATATATTTAAGAAAAAAATTCGCAACATATTGATGATGCATTGTTCTATACAGTTGAAGAGTTCCTCCTGCACATGCCCTCCTGTACATGCGGAGTAGAAAATTTAAGTTTTAAATTTATTTATTTTTTTGTGCTCCTGTTTTCGTAATTGTTTATGTTGTCTGTAATTCTAATTCTAATTCTTGTAATGTATTTTTAGGACAAGTGTAAAATTCTTGAAATTTTATATGAATAAATATCTATCTATCTATCTCTATATATATATATATATATATATATATATATATATATATATATATATATATATATATATATATATATATATATATAATATATATAATTAATAAGTATTATCACGACCTATTGATACAAACAAAGAATTATACAACACAAAAGTGACAGACCGTATTGGCAAAAGATCTTGTGCATTGGCGTGTCATTTTCAGGATTTTGACCACAATTTTGATTATGAAAATGTTAAGGTTTTAGATCGTGAAAATAATTACAAAAAGAGATTATTCTTGGAAATGGCGCACATACATAAGACCAGTAATACAATCAACTCCAGGGCAGATATAGACAATTTGAGCGTAATATACACAAATATTTTAAGATAAAATCAATATCATTTGTCCCCCACACCTCATTGTTTTGAATGATAACATTGACATCTGGAGACCGATATCTGAAGTTTCAAGAGAGCATACGATTCTTAATTTCGAGCCTCTCATTCCACATAGTATTAATGTTGACTAAGGGTCCTAATTATAAGTTGCACGCAATAATATGTCCATTATAGTTATTAAATCATCATTTTAACTCTAATTGTAAGTAAGGTTATGTTCATTACTTTATGTTTTTTATCATTATTTTTGTTGTATTTTAGCTTGATTTCTCCTGAAGAAGACACAAAAAAAAGTGTTGAAATATTGAGGAATTTTTTTGAAAATAAATATGAGTTTATAAACATATATTTCACTCAATAGACCGAATATTCCCGTGATTCAAACTCTATTATATATATATATATATATATATATATAATATATATATTATATATTCAGGGTTCAATTATTGGCCCTATACTTTTTTCTCATATATATTAATGATTTGCCTGATTCCGTGCCCTTGGCTGAGTCAGTGCTGTATGTTGATGATACTGTGCTTATCTGTAAGGGAAGGGACCTAGACTGTGTCAGAGAAATGTCGCAAAACGTTAACTGAAAATCGCTTGTGTTTGAATGTGGATAAAACTAAAGAGATTGTTTTCAGCCTAAGATCTAATGAAAGAAAAAGTACTTCGTTTTTGGGTGTATACGTTGACTCTGCGTTAACCTGGACTATACATACCGAATTTTTTGACATCTAAATTGTGTGCGAACATATTGTGTAATTCGTAATTTATCTACATCTGTTTCAGCAGATGTATTAAGGATCGCCTATTTCGCACTTTTGAATCCCATTTAAGATATGGATTGTTGGCCTGGGCCATTGCTCGGGCGAGATATGGTTTTTTCGGATGCAACGTAGAGTCATTCGAATAATGCAGGTATTGGTTATAGGGATTGCTGTAGGGATGCTTTCAGACGGCTTCAGATCCTGACATTTCCATGGTTGTTTGTTTATGTCTGCCTGTGTTATGCACGAGATGATGCACACTTAGCAGTTACAAGTGAAAGCTGCCATGTGCATGATACAAGGCATAAGCAAAACTTTCGATTGAAATTTTATCGACTGAGTAAATCACTTAATGGTCCTGGAAATTTTTTAATCATCTCCCCCGCAATTGCGTTCAATGCCTATGATCAGGGTATATATGTGAAGAAATTTGTTATTGAAAATGTTTTATATGATGTGCATGACTTCTTTAAGTGTTCATATTTGTGATTCGTTGTCAATTTATTAATTTTTTTAATTAAGTTTGATTTTCATGTATCTGGACTGACCTGTGTAAAACTGTGCTGCGTATACGATATGATGTATGTTTATTTAGTATATGTATGTAATTTTTAGTATCTACACCAATAAATATTATCTATCTATCTATATATATATATATATATATATATATATATATATATATATATATATATATATATATATATATATATATATATATATATATATATATATATATATATATATATATATATATATATATATATAATTATAATTACATATAGCTGCAAACAGTTCTGTAACTCAAAACCAGCTCAAGCCTAGTGGTTCGAATTAAGGACTTAATATTGAAATGTTTTTCCATAACTCCGAAAGCTTATAATTCAAAAATAATCCATTTTTGTTTTCTGCCAACAGCCATATTGAACTTTTTCGAATACAAGTCGTTAAAACTTCGAATAGAAATTAAAATATATTCAATATGTTCCAAATATTGTTTCAACTTATCTACTATCCCTTATTCCTCATGGTATTTTGTAAATACTCTAAAGAAATATATTTCAATTCTTGCATGTGCTCTTGATAAAACTATATTATTTGCTATTAAAATAAACTCGGCCTTTCATAGCCCCACAAAAAGAAGTGTAGAGGAGATAAATCGCCACCAATTCACCTTTCCCCTTGGTTTGAAGAGATCAGTCAAATTGCAGGCACTGTATGTGCATGTAGAAGTTGAAAATATACTTTCATATATTTTTTTAATTAATAAAAATGATTCTATTCACCTGCAATTCCTGCACAGGCGTATATATCCTAACATAATCGTACTTCAATCTAGTTTTGTCGCTCAATTTTTCAACCATATTATATATAACACTATTTAATTTATAGAAATTGAATTGTGTATATCAACACTCTTCTTACAATATTTCAAACTTTTTTTGACCATTTCAATGCAAGTAACATCTGAATAAGTATGCATCTGCAGAATTAAACATTCGTATTTGACATTGATATCACACCATAAATAATTAACATTTCCAGAATTTTCAATAACGAAATACTCCAAAAATTAGCGTACTAAATAGTACATTGTTGAAAAAATTCAAGTCGGCCATTAGTGGAGAAAACAAATAAATGATTTATGAGTACATGTACTTATGGAAAAAAACTCATTATGAAATCCCTTATTCAAAACTAAGATTAATCGGTTTTAGAATATCCGGACCGTATTCAGACTTTTTAGCCAGCCGGTGTGTATATAGGTATATATATATATATATATATATATATATATATATATATATATATATATATATATATATATATTTATATATATATATATATATATATATATATATATATATATATATATATATATATATATATATGTGTGTGTGTGCAAATAAGGTACAAATATTTAGTGGCATCAACAAGAATTTCGTGGCACCAAACTTCTCTCTCGTTTCAAAATCGTGAACGCTTCACAGTTTGCGCAAACCAATGATTTATAGCATGGATAGGGTCAAACTCAGTAACTGAAACTCCATTTACATTAATGTTTATGAAGTTATTAATATTTTCAGGAAGCGGCCGTGAGCGGTAAGTTGTTTTGATGTTGTCCATCGCACTGAAACCTCTCGCTCATGATGCAGTCAATACTGGAATGCATACCATGACCGACATTAATTTTCCCAATATTGGAAACCTGACCTGATTAGTTAGAGCATGTTGGCACACACTTAAAAAGGGCAAGAACATAGTCAAAGTGACGAGCTAAGTTCCAAATGTATCGTTTCCAAAATCTGCCAACTTCCTCCACTGGGCCAAGAAGCTGTGTCAAACACTTTCATGCAGTCAATTATGGGTGTATTTGTATTATCAAATCAAATCTCGGTTCTAAATACTTCTTTCTGTTTTGATGAATTTTGTGTTCTGTCTTGTTTATACATTGCTTCACCGTTATTTATATTTGAAAGTTTAACTGAGAATAATTGCCCTTCTATTTCAATTGCCAATTCTGAATACTTTTCTTTTTTTTTTAATATATATATATATATATATATATATATAATTATATATATTTTTTTTTTTTTGAATTGATGAGGCCGTTACTCGATGAAAATCAATTGTTAACATGTTTGAGAAATTAAACTCTGAGTTTAACGAATATATGTGAAAATCGTTAAACTCAGAGTTTCATTATAGGTATTATATCTGTTACATTGAAAAAATTAATGTCATGATGATTCATTCAATAAAACAACTTGATATTTGTTCAATGATAAAAGCCTAAGAATAATGTTTCAGTCATTGAGATTTACACGTGTACCTAAGTTCTATAATATAATGACAATGCAATGAAATAGAACCGATTTGTTTGTGAAATAAAGACTTCAGTGATTTACTCTAAAAGCAATACATCATCAAATTTCCCGGAATAGTTCTCAACATTATAATCTGCATTGTCTCAAAAACGGATATTATTTAGATGATGTTGTTTTCAACGATATCACTTTGACTTTGAACCATAAAGGCAAATAAAAAGGTAACAATGGAAATTAATTCATATAATTAGGCAATTACTCTCGAAACCTATCCCTTTATTTAATATAACTTCATCCCAAATTATCTCCTCTAAATTTATATGTCTGTGGAAATTACTTATAATGGAGCACTATTTCAAGCGTAATAATACTTCATTTTTATGAATGATCATTCCCATTCAAACTCGATTCATGGAATCAGTATATTATTTGTTGCGCAAAGTATACAGTTCAGAACACCGAGTAATTACATATTTCCATGAAACAGATACGAAAAACACAGTTTTCGTATCAGTATTCAAAGTCCATCTTTGGCAAAAAAATATGACAGTACTACAAAATAGTATTTACCGTCTGCAGTACACACTGGAATTACGAAAGAGATATGACTATATTTAATGAATAAGTCGTCGCCTAAAAACAATGATCATAATTTCATATCTATTACAAATTGTAACGAGTTTATAGGTTATTAGCTTTAAACATCAGGGCACTCTGATATTGATTTTTCGTAATCCCATACTGTTATTTTGATTTAATGGTATTCAGATGACAATTGAAAAGTCAGTGTTAACGGCCGGCGGCCAAATATTTACGTGTCCAAATATTTATTTCAAAACATCATTCTGCTTACAATAACAACATTGAAATCTTGGTCCACAGCGAGTTGGGAGGATAAACCTCAGATTTTCATTTCACATAGGGTAATAATACATCTTCATTAACCACCTTTACATTCTTGCTTTTACGCCACATTTCAAAATTTTCATATTCTTTTTGATATCGCTCTTGAGTTATTTTCGGCAGTTAATCAACACTCGCTGCACTGCACATGATTCTCCCAATATTTCTAAAGGAATTTGATTTTGTTCCTCAATTTCATCAATTTCATCCATGGTCGTCGTTAAAGCGAACTTGAGAAGACAAAAAACTGACGTTGTTTATAAAACTGTCAAACTGACAACAGAGTGCACGACGTTGGGATTTTTCTCTAGAATTGCGAGGTACGGGGTTTTTTCTTTCTTCGGAATCAAAATATAATCTTTCAACGGGATTACGAAAAATTTTTAACGACACACGGCCGATACGCAAATAACGGATTCGGTTAGTTATAATCCTCGGCTGCGCCTCGGATTACAATATCCAACCTCATCCGTTATTTGCTACATATCGGCCTTGTTACGTTAATAACTATAAATCAGTCATCCCAGTATTCAGAAAGGGATGACATGTTCAACTCGACACCTTTCATTTGGGACAACGTTGTAAATGTCCAGACAAATTTCCAACAAAAAACCCAATTCGGTAGAAGAAGATCAAAATAAGTTAGATCGGAACGTCCCGTTTTGTGAATAAAGAAACAAAACAATATGTAAAAATTTTTGAATAGCAACAGTAGAATTTCTCAAGTACAATACCATTAATTACCTTCATTGTGGAGAAAAAACTGAATTTGTAAATGCACACTGGACAACAATCATGATTGTTATGAATGTTTATAATCGAATTGATCAGCCGTGATCTGCAGGAGCCATAAACGGGGTAACAGTTCAAATTCATAGTTTCATCAACAGTTGACAATGAATATCACGATTACACTTCTTACGCACAAAATGTTTTAAATTTCTCAAATTTCACTAATTCAAACAATATCTCACTGAATCCAAGTTTCTATTTATTTGCCACTCTTTGCGCTCACCATCTAAGAGTATCTGAAATAGCTTGCACAAAGTAATGAAATAATATGTAGTAGGTACTTGCAGGTAGAAGAATTGCAAATATATTGTATAGGACTAAACATAAATAAATACGGGAAATTCTTGCAGAAAGTCAATTGGTATACAACTTTGGGAGATTAGATCTCAATTTCTTGAAATTTCAAATTATTGTGTTCGACCTGCAGTTACTGGTATTGTCAATATAATGGGTAATTACCTGTATTTTACCAAGAAGATATTTGTACACAACACCCTTAATAACTTTTTTGCCAAATTTAGAGTTTTTGAATGAAACTATGAAAATTTAATTGGTAACAAATGATAGATATGTCTAGCAAGAATATAGGTTGAAAACGATTAGATCTGCTATGAATGAAAAGTACACTATAGTTATTTATATAAGGAAGGCAAGTGATACTTGATAAAGAACATTTGCATCCCAGTATGTGTTTTTTCACTCCAGTTCTTCCAACTTGCAAAACATATTTTTTCTACTTGCGTGCGGAAAAGTTTTCCGCACTCAATTTAGTTTAGAAAGTGCCACTTTTCCGCACTACTTTTCAAAATAAAAATATCAAAAATAGTACACAAATTTGTCACACAGTAACTTCTATATTGATAATACCAAATTTAAGGAAACGCGTCATGTTCGTTACAACAAAGCGGAAAACTAATTATAATTATTAAAGAATTATTATACAAAAGAAATATACCTACAAATTTGGGACACCCAGTATCATAAATATCAATAACAGCTATTAATAATGACATAACAATTAGCATGCCACGTCAGTGTCAGTTATAACAATTAGCGTATATGTCAAATGTTGCCTTTATCGCCCTGCCAACATACTGTCAACAACTATTTTTGGGTTAGCTGGCGCATGTCGTCGTGATGAACTCGCAAAAATCACCACTAATGATATTACAGAAAAGGAGGGTCTTTTGATTGTGAAGATACCAGACTCGAAAAATCACACCAGCAGAAGTTTTGTCATTTCAAATGATGTAAACGACGGCATATACTTAGATCTCTTCAGAAAATACGCAAATCTGAGAAAACCCAATACCTACTCCTCACAACAGATTTTTCGTAAACTACAGACAAGGAGCCTGTACTGTCCAATGTGTTGGCGTGAATAGCTTCGGTAAATATCCGTCCGAAATTGCAGCTTTTCTGAAACTTCCTAACCCCGAATTATATACGGGCCACAGATTTCGGCGGTCTTCGGCCACCATATTGGCAGATAGTGGAGAAGGTATTAACAGTATAAAAAGATCGGGAGGTTGGAAATCGACAGCCGTGGCTGAAGGGTATTTAGAAGAATCAACGGAAATGCGGAGAAAAATTTCTAGCAAAATATTATCCACCGACAAAGAACATGCATATGGGGCTACTTCTTCCAACAACAATTTTGTCACAACCAGTCTCTAAACACAACAATCGAAGCAGTAATAGATTCACCAACCGATCTTAATGAACCAAAAAAACTAATAGCATCAGCGATCAACTTACAGAATGCATCAAATTGCCAATTTACTATTAATATCAATCATAAGTAGTAGAATAGATTGTAGTTTCTCTTTATGCTTTAATAAAAATTAATAAAATTTCAATATGTTGTTTCTTGCCTCGTAGAAAAAATAGCGTTCCTAACTCGTGCGGAAAATATCTTTTCCACACTTGATTGCTTGGCCGAACTCCGCTACGCGTCGTTCGGCCAACTGCAATCGCGTGCGGGAAAGTGGCACTTTCCGCACTAGTTAGGAAATATACTATTTAAATTATATAATTTGAGCAATCCAACTAACACGGACAGAACTAGTATTTGAAAATCAATCAGCCCTCTCCCTGAACACTAGGATTTTAAATCTGTCATACACACATAGTATTTAAATCACCTCCCTACTGTTAAGCCATACTTTCTTCCGTCAAATTAGTTTCATAATAGAGTAGGTACTTGCAGAGTAAGGAGTAGTATAACATTAATAGTTTGAGATGTGATTGGAAATTTCCATAGACAAACCTTCAAAAAAATCGAAAAACTAGTGAGCAGCAGAACTCCATCATTAAAGTCGTATTTTTCGAGCGAAATGCATCGCGTCAAGATGAGATTCTAGTGAATTGAATCATATTTTGAAAAATCACGCTTAAAAAGCAAACCGAATTTAAAACTAGAAAATAATTGATTTTCCAAAAAAACAAAGACTAGCGAGCAGCAGAGATCCATCACTAAAGTAGTATTTTTCGCGCGAAATGCATCGTGTCGAGATGCGATTCTAGTGAATTGAATCATATTCTGAAAAATTACGCTTAAAAAGCAAACCGAATTAAAAAGTCGAAAATAATTTATTATCCAAAAAAAAAATTCGCGAAGTGCATCGTGGTTGAGGAACAAAGTTGAAACCATTGAAGAAACGCACCTCAACATCAACTCAATCCACATACTAACATTCAAACCTCTATCTTAAAAAAAAAACTAATTCGCGAAGTGCATCGCGTACTGATATTGAAACAGATCGAGATGCAATTTGAACGGAATAGTTACCACGAAATGCAGCGCGGTTGACATAAAAATTTGAATCCAAAAAAGGATTTCAAGTCAACATAAACTCAATGTACGTCCTAATTTTCAACCCTCTAACTCAATCTACAGAAGCTGTGGAGTCCGGCAATTTTTCAAAAACCATGAAAGAACAAGAATTATCTAAGTAAAAATGGCGACGGTTGGAAAAATTCAACCAAATTTTCATAGTTTCGTTCTGCAACGAAAACAATTTCAGATAAAAATAAAATAATTCAGCTCTTTTAGTAAGATACGAACCGCTGGAGTTGTCAATATGTACGGGGAAGGATGTTTACATGAAAATTAGTAATATCTACGTAAAAATGGAGGCGGTTGCAGGAATTTACTCAAATTTTGAAACTTTCGTTCTGCAATGGAAACAATTCCAGGTACCAAATTTCAGCTCATTCGACTCGATGGGATCCGCTGGAGATGTCAATGTGTACCGGGGAAAAAAAATTAAATATATATATATATATATGAATCAGACATGAAAAATTTTTCGAAAATCGTGGTCTGGAGGTCTAGAAGGGATGAGAAAAATACTCCCGCATCTAACTGCTTTCCTTCGATACACTGCAATAGTATGTATTTTATAGGATAAAATACGACTAAAAAACAATAAAAAAATACTAAAAGCGAAATATAAATGACTTACAGATGTATTATATGCGCTACCTACTGATCTGTTTAAAGCCGGTGCAAAAGCCGAAATACAATAATACTTAGCGATATAGACATCTTAATTAATAAGGGATTATAATGCTGTCTTGGCACCGACCAGTAGGTAGCCCATATACCAGTGGCGTAGATGGCTTTTTGCGATGGGGGGGGGGGATATGACTAAGTGCAAAATTTCATAAGTTTTTCATCTAAAGTTCTAGTTTTCTTGATAAAAATAATCTTTCATGTAGGTAGTAAAAACTAAGCAGAAGAGTTAAATTGAATTGCAAAAAATTCAAATTATCTGATTTGAAATTATGACTTCGTCAGCTGTGAATTCATTGCACGATGAATTGCCAGAGCAGCCAAACCTTTCAATGACAAACAATTGGACAAACATGAGTTTTTAATTTGCAATGAATTTTATATATTCAGAAGGGTCATTACAAGTCCATTTCTTTCATCGTGCTCCTTTGAATCGTTTTTATTCGCTTCAAACATCGATATCGTCAGCGTAGCTAATATTCTGAGCAACATGATATTCGAAAAAAAAAATTTCTAGGCAATCATCCAGCTCTCTTATTGAATTTTTAGGCTTAACATCGCCTCTACGAATTAAATATTTCTTCCACACTTTCAACTAACGAGAACAACAGGTGTGGCAATAAAAAATTTTTGATAAAGCTCGTCAGTTTCGATGAATTTATCAGCTGCTTTATACAAAACGTATAAATCATGCTTGAAAACACCGAAAATCTTTCTAATATATTTAGTCTAGTCAACAAATGCTTTTTTGTTCAACTTTTTTCCGCAGTCTCGGAAAACTTTGAGTAAGGTGTCACTCGATTCGGAGTGGCATGTAGATGTTTTTTTGATAAAAATAAAAATTCGCTCGCGAAAATTGTGAAAGTTATAAACAATATCCTGAAAAAAAGAGGTTTGATTTTTCACCAATATGTCAAAAATTAATTGAAATTTTTGAAATCTGAAGAAAGATTCGAAAAGATGAGGAAATTTCCCAAAAGAAAGACTCAACTTCCGGAACTGTATAGGATCAATATTTTCTCAGAGAGGTAAAAATAGGGCTGAAAACGGGTTATTTGGTTTGGGCAAGTCACGAGCATTAAGGACACTAAAACAATAAACATTATTCAACCATAATAAATATGAGAATTAAGGAATGAAAAAATTCAGACAGTTACTAAATCGGTGAATGAGCAGTTATCTGGCGATACTAGCGATTTTTCAAATAGTTATTCAATAGTGTGATAACTGTTCACTATAGATCTTAGATTTTTTTTCATTCTTAGAGCTATTATTATATGGCTTCAGAGTAAATCCCCGTTGAAAAAATAAAGAATTTCAATTTTTCAGTTGTTTATTAACAATTTACGTAGTTTTGCAACATCAAAATGAAATTAATTTTATAATTTTAATGATCGGTTTTTTATTATCGGAAGCTACAAGGAAATGGTTTTTTCAATATTCATCTCCGATTGTCTAAAAAATTGTTATAAACGAATGCGTTTTTTATAAGAGAATCAAGAAAAAATGTATGATTAATTAAAGTGTTCAATTTTGCAACTAAGTAAATTGTTAGTAAAAAACTAAAAAATTTTTAACGGGGATCTATTCTGCAGTCTTTCGAAACTAGCTCCAAGAAAGGAAAAAAATATCAGATCTATAGTTTAACAGTTATCACACTTGCAATGTTCTTGTTGAAGCAGCAAAAAACTATTGCATAACTAATTGAAAAACTGCGAAAAAATGTTTTGTGGCTGGATCATTGTTCATTTACCTATCCAGTAAGAACTTGAAATTTTTTATTCCTTAATTTAATATTTAATATACTTAGTTAAATAATGTTAATTGTTAAAGTCCCAAATAGGCGTCACTTTCGCAAGCCAGATTACCCGTTTTCGGCCGTATATTTACCCTTCTGAGAAAATTATAAATATTAATCCTACAGTTCCAGGAGACTTTCTTTTAGAAAATATCCTCCTCTTTTTGTATCTTTATTGAGATATCAAAAATATCAATTAGTTTTTGAGATAATTTTTTCTTTCAGTAAATTGATTATAACTTTTACAATTCTCTTAAACGGAACTTAACTTTTTTCAAAAAATATCTACATGCTCTTCCGAATCCAATGACACCTTGTTCATATTCTTCTGAGACTCATGAAAAATGTTAAACAAAAAAAGCACTTGTTGACTAGACTATATTCTCATGATTAGTAAATCTTTCTACAAGATCCATGATGTATAAGTCCAGAAACGGATTGAACGCCATCACAGGAAAACTTTTACTAACTCGACAATTTTTATAAACTTCAAAATATTATGGAGTAATTAAATTGACAATCAAAGCCAAGAGTTAGTCATATTTTAATACCTACTTTACCTCAAAAAATATTCGAAATATTAAATATTGATTGAAAATCTTCTATGAGTAGAAGTCACGGTCCTCGAATGTAAACAGGAATTTAATCGGTCACTAGGACTAGAAAACGTATGTGAAATGGAAAATTTTATTTACGAAGGAAAATGTCAACCAAAACCTCCTCGCTCATCTTCTCTTTCTGAATTTTATACTACCTATATTATTGAACGAAACTGCTTTAGATATAATACTATACTATTAAACAAAAGCTCGAGATTTTTTTTAATAGTAAGTACAGTATACAGTTTAGAAAGAGAAGAAGTGCGAGGAGATTTTGATTGACTTCTTTTTTTCGGAATAAAAATTTTCCATTAGAGCCATTTGAACTTTTTGGTTCTCCTCTTCTAAGCGCGAAAATTATACAATACTCAATAATTGTACATACATAATATCGAAAAAGGTGCTAGTGCTTAGTAAATTTCATGTATACTTATAAATACGTAGATACGAAGACTTTTATTCAATTATACTATAATTGTTGTAGGCTCGTGGGGGGGGATTGATCCCCTTGATCCCCCCTCCTATCTACGCCACTGCATATACTATAATATATATATATATATATATATATATATATATATATATATATATATATATATATATATATATATATATATATTACGGGCAACGTGATTAACTCATAGAGATAATACAGATAGAGTAGGCATGCCTATAGGTGGGAGCGTCCTACGGGTAAAAAGAGAAAGAGAATCGGGTAGGTATGCTATCTCTCTCTAGCATTGCTTATGCGCTTCGTTTGTACTCCATACAAACGAAACATTTTATTCACGTGCTGACATGAATGAGTCCGACGCGCGCGCTAATAGACAAGGACAGCATACCTATGTCATTCTCTCTCTCTTTCTAAAGGCCGGACGCTCTCGCTTACACACGCGCCTATAGTATGTGTACTCTATCTGTATTACCTCTATGGATTAACTGGGTATTATTAATAAGGACCGGGCATTATTAATAATACCCAAAAGCGTCGGGCCAAGTGATTAATTTATTACTTTGACAGGCCATTATTGATAATGCCCGGCGGTTCGTGGTCCATGTAATAAGTCAGTGTTATTATAAATGAGATAGCTTGAAAAGGAAAATTCTGGTAATGAAAAGCCTGCATATTTACTCAATGCAAAATCAAACGAAATTCGGAAGGCTCGTAACGCAGCTAAAGTATCACTTGATAAACAAGCCGAAAAAATATTGGCGCGTTCAAATGCAAAATTTCCTATAGCAGAAATAGGCCAAAGTGTTCGAGTAAGGATACCAGATGTAGATCGAGCCAAGATGGATAGTCGTAATATAATTGCTATTATTATATCTGTCGAAAAAGAAAAACTTTACAAACTAGGAACTAAACACGGTATTTTAAACCAACTCTACTCCAGAAATGAGTTTACTGTGTGTAAAGAAAAGTTCATTTCGATCGACGATGTTCGAAAAGTTGATATTACTCTTCAAAAATGTACTCGAAGAGACTCTCATTTTGATGAACAAGGCTTCCAGCATTGTAACTGTAGTGGTGACTGCAATTCAAAACGTTGTAAATGCAAAAAATCAAACATTCTTTGCAATTCAGAATGTCACAAAAGCTCATCTTGCAAGAATAAATAATTCTAAACTTAATAACTTTTTTGCACAGTCCTTAATTATCAGATAGGTATTTCAGTTGATTTTTCTCAGTTTACTTATTTTTAAACTATTGTTCTAAAAATTTTTATCGAAATAAAAGTAGGTTAATACTGATGTTATTACATTTTTAACTCTTTATTTTTTAACTACTATGTTCAATAGATTATTTTTTGTTAACTTTTCATGATACTTATATAAGTTTAATTTCATTTTATAAACAAAAACACTACAGTTCACCTATTTTATTACGTTGCCCAAGATAGGGTGGGCATTATTCATAATGGCCGGAAAAAGTGATAAATCATGCTGTTTTAATCTATTGCCCAATTGAGTCGGGCATTATGAATACAGACCGGCCATTATTAATAGTGCCCGGACTTATCAAATTGCCCGTAACATATATTTATATATATATATATATATATATATATATATATATATATATATATTGATATATAGACACATATAATTCACTTAGTTTTGCCTTTTAGTGCCATTTTATTTTTATTGTGGTTTAATTTATTTCAAAGTTTTTCAACTGAAATCACATCCTATAATGCAGAAACATACAAAAATTGTCCAATATTTGGGGTTGTGGCAAGAAGATAACTTTCTATAAATCACTGCAATATGTTGAAGTGTGCATTTGTTACGTATTGCCCGAACACTGAATCATTTGAGAATAATGTATTCGATAAGAGTAAGGTAATTTCCCTAACAAGGGTAAACAAATCAATCTCGACTATCACCATATGACGACGAAATAATTCATGATTCATTGTTAGAAAGTGTAATCCTGAAGGTGAAAAGTTTTAAGAATATTTAAATTTTACTTATATATATATATATATATATATATATATATATATATATATATATATATATATATATATACATATATATATATATATATATATATATATATATATATATATATATATATATATATATATATATATATATATATATATATATATATATATATATATATATATATATATATATATATATATTATATATAATTGGAAATATTCTATACAGAATTGCCATTTTGAAATTATTATTACTCTAGTAAGATAATGCTATGACAAATTTTACAGCAATTGTGGAAATAAACTTATCGAAAGTTTTAATTGAGTAGTCTTCAGTTAATTAGTTATTAATTGAATATTTCGTCAGTAATTTATTATAATGTATGTATAGAAGAACTATTCCAGAATACAAATTTTAACAATAAAATTTTCGTTCGTTTGATGAAACGAACGTGGCACTGACCACGATTTGTATTGGTGAACAATTAGAAATTTGTTAATTCACTCCGAGTCAAATAAGCTGCACTGATGAGATCTAATAAGATCGAAACAGCTGTATGCAGATTTTGAGTCGGGGTGACTTGACAATTTCTATAATTCACCGTTCGATTGTGAATGCAGATTTTGCGTTGCTGAATACGTATAACCAGCTTCCTTGGAAAGTTGTTTGATAATTTTTTAAAATTATTGAAGAATTTTCCTTGTTCACTTTATGTAATGTATGAAATCGACCATGGTCGACTAGTATGTTTTTCATGATTTGATTAAAAATAATGAAATATGTACTCCATTTCCAAACAAAATAAAAATTAATTATTCATAAACAATAATACCTGAGCGCTATGGACAGATGTTCGATCATTTTCAATATTTGAAAAACTTTATCGAACTGATATTTCAAAATTTAAATTGTAATAAGTCAAATACGTAGTCAATTTACACGAAAGATAAAGATTCATACACGTGTATATCTGAGTGCCATGGAAATCTGTTCGATAATGTTCAATTAGGCATTCAATAATTTTCTTTATTCAACTGATTTTTCATATTTCAAAATTAACAACGTTATAAAGTATGAAGAAAATGTCCACAAATGTAGATTTTTTAAAATTTACTACATATTTTATTTATTGGGTACAATGTTCATTAATTTTAAAGTATCGGCCTCATCAATTCAAATATTAATATTGAATTTGAAAATCAGGTACATTAAATAGTTTCGATAATGAATACTGAAATGAGAGTACTCGATTAAGAGATTTCCTAATATCTATGATATATCAAGGACGACAATGATTTAATAGATTGCATTCATCTTTCATCAATGAGAATTGAGTCATGACAAAATGTAACATAATAGGCCAGTCAGTTTAGATAATCAATTGACAATAATTCCAAAAGTTTACAAACTTTAATGTAGGGTCGGGAAAGAGATAAAAACAAACTATGAAATTTTGCAACCTTTTCCGAAGTCCGGAACATTATTAAAATTGCAATGACATTGCATTTTGCCTTATGCCTGTGAAAAAAATTTCAAAAGTTCTGCAGACTTGGAGTAGTATTAAATATATTATTTCATATCACGTATCAAATTTGCAACCAATTTGAGGGTACGGAACATTTTTTTATTCAAAATTGACGTTTTTATTTGATAAACTGACCAAAAAAAATTCCAAAAGTGCTGCAAACTTGACAGATACTTCGGAAAATATACCGAACAGTTGTATGAATTTACGTTGACCGGAACATGTTTATTTATAATTTTTTTTATTTCGTGGACATTTTTTCGGGTAAGATGGTCTCGAAATAGTCACAAAAGTTTTGAAACTTGATTGCAAATTTAGAAAATATCTATTCTGAATAATTTGCAAATTTGCTACCTTGTACGCGGTCCGGAAATTTATGCAATTTGCAAAAACATGATTTTTGAATGTTTATATTTTTGCAAATTGCATAATGTTCCGGACCGCGTACAAGGTTGCAAATTTACAAATGCATCAGAATAGATGTTTTCTAAATTTGCAACCAAGTTTAAAAACTTTTGTAATTATTTCTAGACCATCTTGCTCGAAAAAATTAAAAATTATAAATAAACATGTTCCGGTCAACGTAAAAGGTTGCAAATTTATACAACTGTTCCGTATATTTTTCCGAAGTATCTATCAAGTTAGCAGAACTTTTGGAATTTTTTTTGGACAGTTTATCAAAGAAAAACGTTAATTTTGGTTAAAAAAATGTTCCATACCCTTAAATTGGTTGCAAATTTGATACGTGATATGAAATAATATATTTAATACTACTCCTAGTTTGCAGAACTTTTGGAATTTTTTGCACAAGCATGGGGCAAAATTCAATATTATTGCAATTTCAACAATATTCCGGACTTCGGAAAACGTTGCAAAATGAGATTTGATCCTTTCTCTATGTAGCATTCACTTGAGCAAAATTCAGAAACTTTTGGAATTATTGTTAAATTTTCGATTTTCAATGTCTAAACTGACTGGCCTATAAATTAAAAGTACCTACTTGTATTATACTTTAGAATTTGGGATTTCCATAAAATATCAAATCATCGTCAAAGAACAACGCAATGATTGATTCAACAAATTATCGAGAAAATCAAACATTAGCCTTAGTAAAAAGACTAACCAAAACAGAAATAAGAAGATAATACAACACAATGTGACAGTAAAGGCATAATGTTAATGGGATTATAATAATATTCATTCAATTACTTCTGTTATAAAATAATCAAGTAACTATAACTAATTCAACAATTTTAAGTTCATGAAATTATTAAATCAGCACAGCTCTGTAACTAAGGTCGTATTTTCCCCTCATTTTTTACATACAAATTCTTGACTCTCTCATTCAATCTAGAGGGGCTGAAAAGATGCACAAAGCTAGAAAACTTGCAAAAACTCATTGAGGCGGTGGGAGAAAACACCCAAATAGCAGATTTCTAACATCAACCGAATTCACGTACATTCTTACAGAATTTGGAGTAGTTGTAGAAATCAGCAATGCTGGAAAATCCTCAAAAACGCTTCAAATTTCGACATGGAAATAGCGGCGGTAAAATAAATGATTTGAAACACCTATTGGACACTTCCATAACATTAACTCAATTCACGTGCCAAATTTCAACTCTATAACTCAATCAGCAAAAGCTGCGGAGGTGCAAACCTCCGCAAAACCACGATAAAACAAGAAGCGCCTAAATAAAAATGACGGTGGTCAAAGGAAAAAGTTTATACCGCCAAAATGCACTTCCTTAGCATCAACTCAATCCACGTACAAATTTTCAACAACCTTATCAATTTGGGAGAGGTTGAGGAGTGCCAAAATCCTCTTCATACCAGATTTTTTCAGATATGATATTCATAATTAATTTTCAGATCTTTTGTTACCTATTTGTCTGAATTCAACCAAATTTTGACTGAATTTATCCAAATTTTCATAGTTTTTTTCCCACAAGCACAACCATAGATAAGATATTTCAAATTAGAAAAAATATTTATATTATATATATATATATATATATATATATATATATATATATATATATATATATATATATATATATATATATATATATATATATATATATATATATATATATATATATATATATATATATATATATATATATAAATATATATATATATATATATATATATATATATATATATATATATATAGGATTTTGAAATTTCAAGTTGTATAAATTACTTTCCAACAAGTTAACGGTATGTAATTCATTGTATGACTTATTAATATAATGACACTCTGCATTCCAATCATATCTGGACAGAGACAATATTGACTCCACGAAATCATCGGAAAAAAAGCAGAACACAATCACAAAAAATTTAGTTCTGAAGAACAGATTTATATTATATTTATAAGAATTTTCTTTCGCATAATACGAATTTCACGATTTATCTCCCAATTTCCACGTAGACTAGCGTAATTCAAAAAAATTGGAACACTCTGTATCGAAAACTTACGTAGATAAGCATATGAGAAAGGGAATGAGTTACCTGGACGAGCCAAAAACTGAAAGCCAAACAGCTTTTTCGTTTTCTGACAATCAAAAATACTCGATTCATGCTGCAAAGATTAACGGAAGAAATCGACACAAATTGATTGATTTATAGCACTTCACGCGCGAAAACTCGCCGACACTAAGGACACATTTGAACCATCGCGAGAACGCCGCTCAACTTTACAACATGATTAGTGATTACACATCTCGAGACTATTTCCAGTCATATCTGCATTTCTCCAAATGTCCGCGAGAATGAGTTTAATCAGAACGTTATCTGGACCATTGCGATACAGCAGTGTATCGTACCGTCTGATAATAGTTACCGGAGGTGAACAGGACGCAATGTAAATAGCGCTAATTCTTGTTATGTAAGTATCTTAATTATATTAAGGAAAAGGTGAAACCGCGCGTGATGTATAGATTTTTGTGCGTGTCCAATTAGTCATGCACGGACATATTTCCGCAATACATTATAGCGAAAAATTCTGAGAAAAATAGTATTGATTTCATTGTCGAGTTGGGCTTGATGAGATAAATTAAAGTGCTAAAAATAAAAGCAAAATAGTTTCAACTTGTTCGCAATAGTTTTGCCAAATGGTGAAACAGGTGAGATATAAAATATTTTACTGTATAGTAAATATTCCAAATTTTGTCTTATAATTCTTCAGGTACGCTGTATTTAGGAGCAAGCCAACTTTTTCAATGTACTGGGTTCATGGAATTTTACCCATAACGAATACCTGAATATTGATGGCATATTCGGAAGCGGATAAATTTTCTATTTTATGAATAAGGTAAACATAATGAATAATAGTTATAAAAAACACGTTTTAATAGAAAAGCAAACTAAAAAGTAGAAAATAATTTTCAATAAATTTAAATTAAGAATAGTACAATTAACAGAAAAATTACTTTTATTATAGAAGAGCGTAGGGTGCTTGGAGTCAATTGTTAAAATATTTTAATGACAGATATTGGTAAAAGTTGTCATTATGGAAATATCTTGAAAAGCAAACCACGCATTTCTACAATACATGAAATTTTGTCCTTAATTACACTATTATTAATTTAAATTTATTGAAAATTATTTTTTACTTGTTAGTTTGCTTTTCTAGAGTGTTTTTCAGTTTTTTTTAACTGAGTATTATTTATTTTCTACTTTTTAGTTCAGTTATCGAAAAAGCGTATTTTTTAGTTTTTTTAACTATTATTTATTTTTTAGTTCTGCTAACTACAAAAGCGAGTTTTTTTTAACAATTAATTATCTTTGCTTTTATAGTTTTAAAACATTTTTAAACGCGTACTTGGCTCAAAGACGCTACTGGGTATCGGATTTGGAAAATCGCTAATCCTGAAGGTCCTGATCAGGATAATGGGACAAACTATTCAAATTATTGCATTATGATCGGTCCTTGATAAGTGTGCAAAGTTTCGAATCAATCCTACGTTTTGAAGGGGGTAAAAATTACGTTCGAAGATTCCGTTACATAGATACATACATACTCGTACATACCAAGCTAATAAAAACGTGTTAAAAATCAAACGAAAATACCTAAAATGCTCTTGTTGGTTTATGCCTTTAATACGTTACAAATTTGCACGAGAGAAGTCATTTGGTAATTGAAAATTAACAAACTTTCCAAGGAAGGTGATTTCTAAGACCCAACACCATTATAGTGTGAATAAATACGAAAATCTCGGCGTTGTGACTCATATAGCATACTTCCTTGAAAAGTTATTGAATAATTGAAGGTAATCTATACGAGTCCTAACATTTTGTGAAGAAATACGAAAATATCGGTAATCAGATGATTTTAAGTTATCCATACGAGTCCAAACGTATTATAGCGTGAATGAAAACGAAAATGTCATTGTCGTTACTCATATAGCCAGCTCCCACAAAATGTTAGATAATTTAATGTTATCTATACGAGTCTAAACATATTATAATGTGAAGAAAAAGAAAAATTTCAGTGTTGGTACTCATATAGACAATTCCCTCTGAGGGTTATTAGATTATTTAAAGTTATGTATGAGTCCAAATATATTATAGTGTATAAAAATACGAAATTCTCTGTGGTGGGACTCATAGCTCTCATATAAAGTTATTAGATTATTGACAGTGATATATTTGAATCCGAATAACAGAATAGAATAAATAACCATCTCCCTTAGAAGGTAATTAGATCATTGAAAGTTATCAGTATTATAGTGTGATCAAATAAGGAAATCTCTTTGGTGGAATGTAGCCACTTCCCTTAAAACAGCGTTACTCAAAGTGTGCTCCGCGGAGCCCCGGTGCTCTGCAAAGCCTATGTATATGAATAAAGTTACCTAAGATAAAAATAAACTACCAAAACGGTACGCCTACTTATAGGTTTTGCGGATACATAGGTACACTTAACTTAAATATATTGTTAAGTAAGCGCCCGACCTATTACATCGCCTTCATTAACTCCCAGACTGTAAGCAATAGAATAAAAAATGAAAATCTGCAAAGCATCTTTCAACAGTGCCACTTTCGAACGATACATTTTCGCGCCGGATTAGGGATCTCGCAGGATACATAAAACAAAAACTGGTTGCACTTCTTCAAAATAGCAAATTCGTCTTGCAAATGGATGAGTCGACTGATGTAGCTGAACTGGCCATCTTGCTGGTAATTGTGCGATATCCATATAATATAAACATTCACTCGAAGAAGACTTTTCTCTCATCGCTGCCTACTAACCCATCAAGAGAAGAAGTTTTTAACACGATTAACATAATTTTTGAAGTAATCCAACTAGCAGGGCCCCCACTACCATATGTGCAAAGTGTGCAATGCACACGGGCACCATCCTTTAGGGGCGACAAAACACAGGGTCAAAAATTGCAAAGAAAAAACAAAATAATTTCAGAATAAAAGTTGAGAAATTAAATAGGATTAGGTATAAATACACGATTTCTATGTTGCGAGAACATGTCAGGCGGCAGTTTCTTGATTTTTCCTTCAGACATGAATAATGCCTGGAGCGCTATAAAAGCGATGCATCGCCAAAGGCGTTTTTAAACTGGTTAGTTCACTGAACCGTGCAACAAGTTAGCGACAAGTTAAAAACAAGTAATCCTATTAATTTTTACATTTAAAGTTATTTTTATTTTGTCAAGTTGTGTTGTATAATATTTTGTTTACTACTTTTTTTTCTAAAAAATTAAATGCTGAATACCTGCTGACTGCAATTTCAGAGGTTTGATTTTTTATAAAATGGTAAGTGTTCCCTACTTTACTTTATAATATCAACATTATTAACCCTTTATAGGATACTGGTTATAATTAATTTTTTATAAGGTAGCTTCATAAATTATTTTGCCAGACACCCAAGGAAATATAATCAAATATATAATCAATTTTTTTACACAAATATCTTTTTATTGGGTGTGAACAAGAATTCATTTCAATTTATTTTGTTATGATTTTATTCTGTTTGTTTCATTTTGTTATTTTAATCTACAAACAAATATGACTTCTAAAGTTCAGTTTTTTTTCTTATTTCAAGCACCTACCTACCTTCAAAAAAATAAATAAAAAATATGATCCAAAATGCCTTAAGGGGCGCCAAAATCCTTTTTTGCACACAGGCGCCAGTAGCCCTTACGGGGGCCCTGCCAACTAGATTGGAATGATTGCATCGATATTAATACCGATGGAGCCAAAGTAATGACAGGTAGAACAGCAGGAAAAGTATCACGAATAAAAATTAAATCGCCAAATTGTAGTTTCAGTCATTGCATCCTGCATAGAAAATCACTCGCGGTTAAGAAAATGCCTGCCAAATCTGAAATTGGTTCTTGATGAGGTGGTAAAAATAATTAATTTTGTCAAATCACGTCCACTGCAATCCCGATTATTCTCAATATTATGTGAAGATTATGGTAACAATCATAAAACATTACTGCTCTTTAGTGATGTGAGATGGTTGTCTAGGGGTAAAACTTTGACAAGACTTCTTGAACTAAGAACATAATTATGAGCTTTTGTTAAAGATATTCTTTTCAATTTAAAAGACTTTTTGTCCGATAAAAGTTGGTTATTTAAACTGGCATTTTAAGCAGACATGTTTGGAAAACTTAACGAATGAATTAAACCTGTCACTACAAGAAAAACAGAAACAGTTTTCAATGCTAACGAGATAACCCCTTCAAAAGAAAATCAGATTTTTGGATAACTTGTTTTGGTAAGAGAGAAATAGAATGCTTTTCATTGCTAAGTGAGTTCCTTAGTCACCTTAGTCTTAGTGATACAGAAGTACTTCAGAATGAAACATTTGTTGAATTTGTGCAATATTTCAATAATCTGCGAGCGGCTTTTGAATCTTACTTTCCTGAAGGACAGCATATGAAACTGAACATGAACTCATGGGTTGAAAACCCTTTTTCATCCACATTGCAGAAGACTGAAAATATGTCAAATCAGATAATATGAATCATATTTAGAAAGGCTTTGAATGTTCTTCTGTCGTTCGCAACAACGTACTTGTGTGAAACGGGATTTTCAGCATATAAAGCTACAAAAACAAAATACAACAATAGACTTGATGCCGAATCAGACATAAGAACTCAACTTTCTTCTATCAAGCCTGACATTATCCAGTTGATGAGGAATAAAAAACAATTTCATTCCTCCCATTAGATGAACTTAATTATATCCTTTGCTTAGTAACTTACTACTTACTGTATAAACCTTTTTTTGTATGATTATTGATAAACAATACTCATATAACTGATTTTGCTATTAGTCTAGGTTTAGGACTCCATTAAAAATTTAGTTCTTCAAAAGGGTTCCGGCACAAAAAAAGTTTGAGAACCGCTGCCTTAGAAGGTTATTAGATCATTTAAACTTATCTATGAGTCCGAACATATTATAGTGTAAAGAAATACCAATATCTCGGTGTCGGTACACATATAGCCAGAGCCGATAGAATTTTTTTTAGCTAATTTAATGTAATCTATAAATGTCCGTACACCATTATTGTGTGTACAAATACGAAAATCTCTGTGGTTGGGCTCATAATTCCTGCTCACTTAAAAGGTAAATATATTTGTGTCACAATAGCATTATAGTGTAAATAAGTAAAAAAATCTCGGCTTTGGAACTAATATAACAAGCTTCATTAGATTGTTATCAGATCATTGCGTTACTTATATCACTCCCATTATAGTGTGTACAAATACGAAAATCTCGATTTCGGGGATCATATAGCCAGCACCAAGCGAAGGTTATTAGATCATTTTCAATTATCAAAAGACTTTCCTAGCTCTAATTCCTAGCGTATTAACGGCTTAGGTCTAAGAGTACATATATTTGCTAATTATCACAAGTTAGTATTTTTGAAGCGCTCTCTCGTGATTATGGCCGGAATTGAAACTATGTTAGTGGAATCTGGAAGAAACATTTATATCAGAAGGGATTAATGTTTTCAAATTTCACCTAGATGTCACCAATTTCCAACCACTGAGGTGCGTATTGTTTTCTGTGATTATTCAGTGGTATCGCTGCGGTCTTCACAAACCGCAGTATAGCTGTTGTTATTGAAAGTAAAGAACATGAAGAGATTTAATAAAATTCTCTTCGAGAGTACAGCCCTGATGATGAAGATATCGAAACAGATATATATTGTTCTTCAGTTGAGTGATTTAAAATTTTTCTATTATTCAGCACCAGGATGAAGAAAATCGATATTCTCGGTGTTGAGATTAATATAGCCAAATTCCTCAAAAAGTTATCCTATGATTTAATTTACATTTAAAAATAGGACTTTCCTCATTCATATTTGCAGATTGAATACCAATTTTCAGAAATAACAAATCCCACAAAGAGCCGATCTAATCAAATTTCGAATAAATCGAAATTTTTTGAAATCATATTAAGTCACAGCCGGTTGTAAGTAAGTGAGTAAGTAAGTAAGAGTTTAATTAGCCATAAATTGTATATATATATATAAATATATATATATATATATCTATATATATAAATACATATATATATATATATATATATATATATATATATATATATATATATATATTAAATATATATATATATATATATACATATATATATAAATACACATATATATATATATATATATGTATGTATATATATATATATAAATACACATATATATATATTTATATATATATATATATATATATATATATATATATATATATATATATATGTATATATATATAAATATATATATATATATATATGAAAATTCGTGGCCCACTAGGATTTAAAAAACAAATTTAAAAACCACTCCCGTACACACTGTTGACTTTCCATACAGTACAATAATCTATTATTTTCGAGGAAAATATGACAAAAAAGAAGATTATCCAATCCAATCCAGTACTAGCATTTCATAATTATTCATGAAATCTTCTGAATTACGCATTATGAGCAAAGGTATATTTAAATAAATATTTCACACTATAGTTGAAAAGTACTATAGCTGTAGTACGCAAGCTAAAAAATTATTCAACATTTCCAGAATTATATTATGCCAAAATTCAAGGACCGACAAAAACAGATCTTACATGCATAGTCACTACAACACCGAATACAATGTGCTGTAACTGCTAAAGCTCAATTGATGCCACATTCACGCAAAACAATGTGCTTGTAGTTCAACTCAAAATGATACACATGAAACCTTAATTGCAGTGGTCGGTATCTCCAATTGATAACGAAGAACAAAAAAAATAATAGAAATCAATATGAGCTACAGTCCTATTACTCTGCTGATTTGATAAATTAAGGTGTAATCTATTACTTACCATTTTTATATAGACGATATCGTCAAACGCAAACAAGGAACTTTTAAGGTTAAATGGTCATTTCCTAAAAGAAAATTTAATCGTATCGAACTATCTACTCATTTCGTTGTGAGGATATATTATGTCAACTTATCGGTTACTTGTTATATGTCAGATTCTACCAACATACAATTGTACATGTTTGTTACGTCCTGATCATAGCACGTGAGTTTGTTCTCTTACATAATAACTGTTATACGATACAATTTAAGCCACATTAAACGATTTTAATCCGTCTAATCTAAAACTATCCGAATGTAAAGATGACAGATTTACAGTAAAATGCTTTTAATGCTTCGGCAAATTGAGTAGAGTCCAGTGTGATGCATTCAAACAAGCCAACGTCAATTGCGAGGTGCATTAAAATCAACTAAAGTGAAATATTCACCAAAGTCCTTTTCATTTCATCTTCTAGAGCTTGCTGAACAGAAATAGAGTAATGACATAAAGACATTTCATCCGTTACAAATATAGTGAGAGCGAATTATGTAACTTTTATTTTTCTAATAATGATCATCAACATGTATTGTATAATGTCTATCAGGTGCGTGAAGTAGACTTTTTTTGCACAAGTGTAAAAAAGTCTTCACGCAAGTGTTGCACACTGTACTTTTTCTACGACCGTAAGAGACATTATTAGCGCGCACAACACATAAAGAATAACGCGAATGAATTTGACGTTTTTAAACGTCAGAAAAATTTCTAAAGCACAGCTATCTGTGAATTTTTCATCTGTACGTAAAAGTGTATTAGCTCTTATGGCAGCTATGCGTAAAATAAATCCCAGAATAGCATTGCACCTTACGGCACCGGTATTAAAACTTGAACTTCACGCTTTGTTATGAATACGTAAATTGGTAGTGCGGAAAGTGATACTTTCCCGCACGCGACTGCAGTTGACCCGAACGACGCGGAGCGGAGTTCGGACAAGCAGTCAAGTGCGGGAAAGACACTTTACGCATGAGTTAGGAACATTATTTTTTCTACGACCCTATATACAAAAAAGTATACCAACTCATTTTTCAAAAATTATTTTATTCCAACAAACATAATAATATACAAAACTTTAACTAAAAACTACTAATTATTATAAATATTAATATTGAAAACACAATTTGTTGCATTCTGTAGACTAGTAAGAATTGCCGGTCCAGTGGAGTTATTTGGTTTCAACTGGAAGGTAGATGCCGTCGATGAGGATGGCATCGGTTGCAGTTCGCATAAAGATGACGATGACGGCAACGGTTTCAAGTCATTTGTAGTACAGAGAATTTTATTTCATATAATATATATAATATAATATAATTTTATTTGATATATTATTTTTTCTACAAGCGCTTATACGAGATCGATTAGATTTCAACACACAGATCAAATTTGATATATTCAAATAATTTGATACTAATGACATATTATGTTAATTCACATGTCGTTTCCATAGTAACGTCGTCGGTGGCGTTCGGTGCAATAAAAGCGTGCGGGAAAAATCCCCGCTATTCCATTCCCGCACAAGTGCGGGAAAGTGACACTTTCAAAACTAAAATGCGTGCGGTAAAGTGGGTTAAAGCGCACGGTCGTAGAAAAAATTATTTTCAATTACGTTTCCAATTTTAAAAATCAAAACAAACTTAAATATTTGGGTAGTTTTCTTCAGATTCGTACTGGTAGAATAAATTTAACTGAGTACCATTGGTAAGTAGCTAAGCTGAATTAAAGTAAGGATTTAAAGGCATTTCATCCTTTACAAATACATTGAACTTCATATATATATATATATATATATATATATATATATATATATATATATATATATATATATATATATATATATATATATATATATATATATATATATATATATATATATATATATATATATATATATATATATATCAGAGAAAGATTCCGGGGTTCAATCCGATTTCGGAAGTTTTTGTTGGCGCTGAGAAGCACCGTTTGTTTCACGACGTTTCGCCAAAATATCATTTGGCATTTTCAAGTGCTGCTGTACGTCTGGTGACTCGACGGCAAACAAACGGTGCTTCTCAGCGCCAACAAAACTTCCGAAATCGGATTGAACCCCGGAATCTTTCTCTGATTCATTTCACCATCCGCGAAAACATACGATATAACATATATATATATATATATATATATATATATATATATATATATATATATATATATATATATATACACACTCACCGGCACGAAAACTGGAGCAGTGCAATATTCAAATTTTAATGCTTTGTGATATTTCATCATCATAATATCATACAAACAAAGAAAACAACATGTTTTATGTATTTTCCAATGACAATTAAACATATAATTGAAGAAAAAAAATGTTTTGTGACAATTTGAAAAACTAGGACGAAAACGCACAAACTGGTGACGTGTAAAAATTAGCTTAAATTAATCAAAACTGAAACGACTCGCTAGCAAAAATTGGGGAGCTCATTTTTAATAACGGGTGTTGACCCCAAGTTCTCGAATTACGGCCTGTATCCTCCTTGGCATGCCTAAAATCAAGTGGCGAATGTCCACTTGTGGAATAAGTTCCCATTCCTCTAGAAGAGCTTGTCGCAACTGATTTAAAATTAAAGGAGCAGGAACACGACTTCGGATCCTTGGCCCAAGCATGTCCCAGACATGTTCTATGGGATTAACATCCGGACTCACCGCAGGCCACTCCATAACAGGAATATTAACCTCGTTTAAGTACTGTTGAGTTATTATCGCGGTGTGAGGTCGGGCATTATCATGCATCAAAAGAAAGTCATTTCCAATCAAGCCAATTTCCAATTGGACAACAAAATCTTGGAGAACGTCCTCAATGTATCTGGCAGCAGTTAAGGATCCTCTCGGAAGGATATACAATTCTGTGTGTGCTTCCTGAGAAATTCCGGCCCAAAACATAACTGAGCCCCCTTGGTATACTGTCCTAGAACTGAAGGTACATTCTGCAAAACGCTCGTGTGGCCTTCGCTATACTCTCTCAGGACCATCTGTGCGGATGATTTCTGGCAAACTGAAGTCGCGAAACACGATGACGCCTAAGACGTTTTGGGCCCGCTGCAGGTCAACGACTGATAAGATTGACTTCTCTCAGTCGTCGTCTAACTGTTCGTTCACTTACGTTGGTTTGCCGGACGCGCTGAAGTCGATTTCTGATTTCAACAGCTGTAGCATGACGATTCCGCAGACTTTGAAAGATGATAAAACGATCATCACGAGCGCTAGTGCTGCCTTGGGGATCAGTTTCAGGTCGTCTGGTGTAACCTTGTGTTTACAGAAACGTGAAAAACGGTGAACAGTGCTATTGGAGACATGATACTCTCGGGCAACATATCGCTCACTTCTTCCGTCTTGAAGCAACGCAACAATAGCAGCCGCTGTGTCTGGATTAACATCCATATTTTTCATGCAGAACAACTTTCAAACATTTTTCGATCTGTCAGATTCCTCACAACAATGACAACAACAGCATTGCTGAGCTGGGTCAGTGGCCAACTATGCACACTGCAGTAGTAAGATCTATGGAATTTATGATTTTTACTCAATAACACTTTTTTTTCAATTAAAGGTTTAATTGTTGTTAGAAAATACGTAAAACATGTTGTTTTTTTTGTGTATAAGATATTATAATAATAGAACATCACAAAGCATTAAAATTTGAAGTTTATTTAAAAATATTCAACTGCTCCGGTTTTCGTGCCGGTGAGTGTATATATATATATATATATATATATATATATATATATATATATAATATATATATATATATATATATATATATATATATATATATATATATATATATATATATATATATATATATATATATATATATATATATATATATATATATATATATATATATATATATATATATACAGGGTGATTCACGGTGGATGGCACATTAGACGTTTCTGGTGAACCATATTACGGATCACTTTGAAAATTTACTGGAGGGCATAGTCGGACATTCTCTACCCAACTAAAATTTTTGGTAATGCGGTGTTGCCACTTCTATCAGAAAGTAGTAGCAACTTTGTTTTTTCAAATGGAACACCCTATATATATATATATATATTATTTTTAGAATCTCCAACAATTTCCCAATAACTTTTCATGGTACTTACCTATACCTATCTCTTGCCGTTTCCGAAATAAAAATTATTTTAATTTTTTTTCTCCTAAAATCAACACCTATTAAAACGCTGATATCTTCGAGTTGAGAAATAATGTGATATCGAAATTTGGGTTGAAGTTTAGTGATACTTGAAGGCTCCCTACACTTCAGTCTAATCTGTGCAACTTCAATACAGGGTAAAAAAATTCAGTTATTTTGTTTGCTTGTAAAAGTTACTGAAAGTTGATTATTTCAAACGGAATGCCCTGGATATTATTGAAAATTCGGAATATATATATATATATATATATATATATATATATATATATATATATCATACCTATACCTAACTAGTCAGGTTTCGGACTTGAAAAAGTTACTGAAAGTGATTATTTCAAAACGGAATGCCCTGGATATTATTGAAAATTCGGAAAGCTGCTTGAATTTTCTTTTTATCTATCTATCTATATATATATATATATATATATATATATATATATATATATATATATATATATATATATATATATATATATATATATATATATATATATATATATATATATATATATATCATACCTATACCTAACTAGTCAGGTTTCGGACTTATTAGCATTTATTTGTGAAAATGTTTCTTGTACATGGTGTCCCCATTCGGTATTTGGTAAGCATGTCATGATCAATATTTGACAGTAACGTTGTGACAATCTACTAGTAATATCGATATTTTTGATATCTCAGAAGTTGCAAATACCTTCAAAAACGATGGAACAAAACTATTCAAACCAAGTTCATATGAATTTGTCTATTATTTTTGGTGTGCATTCGACAGACAATTACAGCATTACCCAAACATTTGAAGGTTTGGATCCGAATGAAATCATATCTGCCACGTCGAAATCAGTCAACACCCGCATTTTGAAGTGCTTGGAAGTGAACGGCCAGCGATTCGAACATATTTTGAAACATTCCACATAATTGTTTTCCTCTTTTATAATTATTTATATCAATACTTCCACTATCAAGCCTCTTGGTGCTTTTTTAAAGTTTATCCATATGCATTGAAATTATTCTGAATTCGTATAAATTTCTTAAGGTTTATGGGCGGTAGATTCGGATACCTACATTTTATTGAACTTTTACATGTTCTGCTGATAATTTTATCAAACTGTCCAAAAAAAATAAACGAATTCATAGGAACTTCGTTTGAATAGTTTTGTTCCATCGTTTTTTAAGGCATTTGCAACTTCTGAGATGTCAAAAATATCGATACTATTAGCAGATTGTCACAACGTTACTGTCAAATAGTGATCATGGCATGCTTACCAAATACCGAATGGAGACACCTTTTACAAGGAACATTTTCACAAATAAATGCTAATAAGTCCGAAACCTGACTAGTTAGGTATAGGTATGATATATATAGATAAAAAGCAAATTCCAGCAGCTTTCCGAATTTTCAATAATATACAGGGCATTCCATTTGAAATAATCAACTTTCAGTCACTTTTTCAAGCAAACAAAATAACTGATTTTTTTTACCACCCTGTATTGAAGTAACGCAGATTAGGCTGAAGTGTAGGGAGCCTTCAAGTATCACCAAACTTCAACCCAAATTTCGATATCACATTATTTCTCAACTCGAAGATATCAGCGTTTTAATAGGTCTTGATTTTCGGAGAAAAAATATGAAAATAATTTTTATTTCGGAAACGGTAACAGATAGGTATAGGGAAGTATCATGAAAAGTTATTGGGAAATTGTTGGAGATTCTAAAAAGAATATTATATATAGGGTGTTCCATTTGAAAAATCAAAGTTGCTACTACTTTCTAATAGAAGTGGCAACACCACAATTTTAGTTAGGTAGAGAATGTCCGACTATGCCCGTGATCCGTAGTATGATTCACCAGAAACGTCTAATGTGCCATCCACCGTGAATCACCCTATATATATATATATAGGTATATATATATATATATATATATATATATATATATATATATATATATTATATATATATATATATATATATATATATATATATATATATAAATATATATATATGTTACGAATATTCGCATTCGCAATGCGAATGATTCGCATCATTTTATACATTCGCATCGACATTCGCATTCGCATCAAAAGATGCGAATGTTCAGCGAATGCGTATGTATACACATCAGATCGTGTCTCACTCGGCGGCCACGCGATTGGTCGATCTTGCCCGCACAAGCAGTGCAGGCATCACGTGTTTAATTTGACTAATAAAAAGCGTTTCTTTCTCGCTGCTTGCTTGGTTAGTTTTGACTTGTTCTGTTTAAGTTGTCAGTCATTTGTGACTAATTATTACGTGAACAAACAAGTAGTTTGTGAGTTTTAGAATTGTTTTGGAGCTATTTTGACAGTTTTTCCCATGGCACCGAGAAAAAAAAAGTGAAATATGGCGATAATAAAAATTATGAAGTTAACTTGAATATAAAAATTTTTTTATGTTATTCTTAAACATTCGCATTCGCACATTCGCATACCTAAAATCGCAATTCGCATTCGCATTCGCGAATGTGAACAATATGACATTCGTAACATCCCTGATATATATATATATATATATATATATATATATATATATATATATATATATATATATATATATATATATTCACGGCTAAAACTAGGTCAAGTGTGGTTAAAAGTGGTAAAAATAATAGGTACACGAGTGTAGGCAGCTAGAGGGCGGTTAAGCCGCCCTCCTGCATAAATCATTATGCGAAATAGCTAACCTGAAGGACATTGATACAGAAGATGCCATTGAAAAACTAAATAGGATAATAAAAAACTATAAATATGGCTCAAACAAGCAAGTTATAAAAATTAGGCCGAAAATTTGTTTTTAACAATTTTCTTTTTGTTCGTAGAGAAGTTGTCTGACTTAGAGAATCCTACTCTCGTGTTTACTGAATGTTCTTTATATTATGGTTGAGTTTATTCTTGTGTTACTAAAACGAATTTCATAATTGTTTATATTCAAAAAAAGTTTGATTCATAGGGAAAATTAAAGACATTTCATTCGACGACCTATGAACGTCCAACCTAATTGAGAAAGAATACAATTATACTATTGTATTACCTTTCGTCGTACCTAATTATCAACTACCTAAGCTTTTAATTAAATCTTTCGAAAGTTTATGTGTATGTGTGTGCATATGTTGGATTAATACATATTAATTATTCTTTTTATCCCCAAATAATTAAAGGTTCTTGTAGGCTAACAGGTAGAACCTCAGCGTGCTTCAAGTAGAACAATATTATGGGACCATAGTGGCTCATAAGAATACCAGTTTTTTTGGGTCGTGATTACACACCTAGTTTAAACTAATACGGATTAGCTGTATCTAGTATGATGAAGTCTTAACCTAGTCCAATGCAACCGAATACACCTAGTTTTAGACGTGAATGAGATAGCCGTGTGACGGCAGCACCCCCATTTTCGAAATTTTTGAAAATTTTTAAGTGGTTGGATTGCCCACTGTTAGCCCATTTTTGCCCAAGAAAAAGTTTTTTTTGCCCACCCTTCAAAAAAAGTAAAATGTCGTCTACGTCTCACATATTCCAAGTAAACTTAAAAAACATGAACAGAAAATGACTTTCATCACATGGGCAATTAATTTCAAACTTTCAGCAAACAAACCACAGTTAAACATTTTGTGAAAAGTAATTTTTTTATGAAAAATTCGGCCAGTGCAGGCGAATGTCGACTAAGTCTCACTTATTTCACTTGAAACGAAAAAATTTCTGAAAAAAGTTACCTTTTATCACAAGGGCAATCAATTTCAAGCTTTGGGCAGAGGAACCACAGTCATAGATTGCGCGAAAAGTGATTTATTGATAACAAATTCAGACAGTGTATTATATTGTCAACTGAGTCGCACTTATTTCAAGTAAACATAAAAAAATTAATTCAGGTAATCCAATAAAAATAATACGTCGTTGGATTGCCCTAAGGTTAGAAAAAAGTTACGATGAAAACAAATTTCTTCATTGCCTCCAGCAACCTCCATTTTATTTCGTGTGAAGTGAAGATATTTTTACGTAATTTGCCATTTATCACATAGGCAATTAATTCCAAGCTTTGGGCAAACGAACAATAGTCATAGATTGTGCAAAAAGTCTTTATTGATAACAAATTCGGACAGTGTATTATATTGTCAACTGAGTCTTCTTTATTTCGAGTAAACATTGAAAAATATAAACAGAAAATCAGTTTTATCAAATGGGCAATTAATTTCTAGTATTACAGCTTTACATATAAATTTATTCATTATACATATACAAGCAACATCAGGAAGAGTTGCGAACCCAAACTTTATCTATAGGTACTTGTACGTAACACAAAATTCCTGCAACAACATTGCATGACTCTGGTTTCCCAACTTAATTTATACATTATACTTCATCGGCCGAATATGTTGGGAACATATCACTTTTTGCACAATCTATTCATGTGGTTCGTTTGCCCAAAGGTTAAAATTGATTGCCCATGTGATAAAAGGTAACTTTTTCCAGAAATTTTTCCGTTTCAAGCGAAATAAGTGAGACCTAGTCGACATTCGTCTGCACTGGTCGAATTTTTAATAAAAAAATTACTTTTTACAAAATGTTTAACTGTGGTTTGTTTGCCCAACGCTTGAAATTGATTGCCCATGTGACGAAAGTCATTTCCTGTTTATATTTTTTAAGTTTACTCGAAATATGTGAGACTGGGTCGACATTACACTTCACCGGCCGAATTTGTTATAAACAAATCACTTTTTGCACAATCTATGCCTGTGGTTCGTTTGTCCAAAGCTTGAAATTGATTGCCCATATGACAAAAGGTAACTTTATCCAGAAATTTTTTCGTTCCACGCGAAATAACTGAGACCTAGCAGACATTCGCCTGCACTGGCCGAATTTTTTATAAAAAAAATACTTTTCACAAAATGTTTAGATGTGGTTTGTTTGCCCTACGCTCGATATTAATTGCCCATGTGACGAAAGTCATTTTCTGTTTATATTTTTTAAGTTTACCCAAACTTGTGAGACTTAGTCGACATTACACTCCACCGGCCGAATATTTTATAAACAAATCACTTTTTGCACGATCTATGCATGTGGTTCATTTGCCCAAAGGTTGAAATTGATTGCCCATGTGATAAAAGGTAACTTTTTCCAGAAATTGGTCGACATTCGCCTGCACTGGCCGAATTTCTTATAAAAAAATTACTTTTCACAAAATGTTTAACTGTGGTTCGTTTGCCCAAGGGTAAACATGA
>JARQZK010001540.1:0-55000 GCA_030704885.1 Cynegetis impunctata | reverse complement strand
ATTATCGGATTTATGTTCTTGAGTTAATGCGTTTTCGCATTAACTGCTTGAGTAAATTCAATCACTCGACCCCACTTACCGTTTGAAATTTTAGGGTTGTGACACCCCCTCGAAAGGAGGTTAAAGGCACAGGTTGAAAAATATATCTAAAATATGTCCCCCTCAGAAGCAAGCTCCATGTGTCCGAGCATTTTTGCTTTCAATTCCAAAAAACGGAGAAAAGCTAGGTGCATACTTTTAGTTGGAACACTCTGTATGTATGATTGAATTATTGTCCAGAATTACTAATGAAATGACAAAATCACCACGTTATATGGATTGAGTTTTAAGTTCGTTATGAAACTTTTCATTTTTACTATGAAGTAAAGCTTCAAACACGATTATCGAGTATCGTATTGCATAACTATAGCGCTTCTGATGTATTACTTAATATAATTTAAGTAAAACGATTGTATTGACAGAGAACGTAATAGAATAGGGCTTATTTGAAATTACTAGAAGAATGAAGCCACTACTTTTCTGCTAATAAATCAAATTCCATTCTCAATGAGATTATCTGGAACCAACTCATTCCTGATCCCTAGAATTCAGCACCAAAATATTGATGAATGTCAACTATTTTATTTTTGAAATAATTTTCTTTAAAGCAATCATTCTATAAATGCAGAATTGGAATACTATTCATGTGCATTAGGGTTAATACCGACTTGTTTTTAAACTGCATTAAATTTTTGATTCAGATAAATTATAGAATCTAGTGGCGGCTCATAAGTCGATTGAAGATGTAAATTTAACGTATGCTTCGTAATATCTCCATTTCAGAACCAGCTAACAGTATTTCTGAAAAACTGATTGTAAGAATATTCCTTTTTCTTGCATCAATCAGTTAAATGAAATAGAACTGTCAAAACTTATACAATTTATCAACGATAATATTTCAAATGTCTTATCACATAGGGCACTCCAAAAGTAATATCATATATACAATCTGTAGAACAAACTGTATTCATAAATACTAATACGATATATTCTATGAAATTGAAAATTCATATGTGTACTTCTAATATACTATCAATAGAATTCAATTATGAAATTAGGATTGACCTTACCAAGACATGTTACCCGAAATGTAGTAAACCGAAATAATAGCGGTTATTCGATAGAAAGGAAACTATAAATAACCTATAACGCTTGGAACCTCAACTTAAACTGAAAAGATGACTCCATCGCCCTATATTTCATTAATCATACTTTCCCAGAATAATAGTCTATTGCACTATATATATTATTTATATATATATATATATATATATATATATATATATATATATATATATATATATATATATATATATATATATATATATATATATATATATATATATATATATATATATATATACTAGCTGACCCGGCAAACGTTGTTTGCCATATAAATTATTTTTATCTATTCATCTATCTGCCGATGTATATCTACCTATCTAACTATACATCCATCTATCTAGATGACCCGGCAAACGTTGTTCTGCCATATAAATTATTTTTATTTATTCATATATCTGCCAATGTATATCTACCTATCTAACTATATATCTATCTATCTAGATAGTTATCTATCTTTCTATCTAACTATCTATCTATCATTCTATCTATCTATCTATCTGCATATCTATTTATCAATTTAACTGACCGGGCAAACTTTCTGCCATATAAATTATTTTTATCCATCTATCTTTCTATCTATTCATCTATCTGCCGATGTATATCTACCTATCTATCTAGTTATCTATCTTTCTATCTATCTATCTATTTAACTATCTATCTATCAATCTATCTGACCCGGCAAAAATGTTAATCATTGGGAGTATGAAAAATATATTACGACCTATTCTCAAACCGTCTATTGTTATTTTCGATTGCCATCTTGCAGCCCTATTGCGGATCTGTGGATGAAATTTAAAAAAATGAAAAGATGCAAAAATAGGGGTTGATCGTAGAAGGGTAAACAATTGAGAGTAATATGAATTTAAAAATCAAGTCATGACAAAATAAAAATGACATAGATTAGAAATAATTTTATATGGTGGTTAAGAATTCTCAAATTTTCTAATTTCCCGCGCAATTTTCTTAACTTTTTCTTTCATAACAACCTTCTTCTGACAATATAAAACACAACAGAAAAAGAATTTTAGAAATAATTTTATATTGTTTTTAATTATTCTCAAATTTTCTAATTTCCCGCGCAATTTTCTTAATTTTCTTTAATAAAAACCTTCTTCTGACAATAAAAAACACAACAAAAAAAGAATTAGTGAAATTGGTCCAGCCGTTCAAGCGTGATGGCGGGACCAAGGGAAATAAGGATTCATTTTTATATATAGAGATTTTCTAATTTCCCGCGCAATTTTCTTAATTTTTTCTTTCATACGAACCTTATTCTGAGAATAAAAAACACAACAACAGAAAATTAGTGAAATCGGTCCAGCCGTTCAAGCGTGATGGCGGGACCAAGAGAAATAAAGATTCATTTTTATATATAAAGATATATATATGTATATATATATATATATATATATATATATATATATATATATATATATATTATATATATATATATATATATATATATATATATATATTATATATATATATATATATATATATATATATATATATATATATATATATATATATATATATATATATATATATATATATATATATATATATATATATATATATATATATATATATATATATATATATATATATATTTATATATATATATATATATATATATATATATATATATATATAAAACAACACTTGGCTTAAGTTTCACTATATAACAATAATTAGGTACTGTATTTAACAGTACAGGCTAGTCAACTAACTGAGAGTTCAATCTCAGTTATATATATGTATATATATATATATATATATATATATATATATATATATATATATATATATATATATATATATGTCCCGGTACATTTCTGCATCTCCAGCTGCCCCCATCAGACCAACTAAGCTGAGGGTTATTCTTGAATGACCGAATATTTGTACACCGAACGAAATGATACGACCGTCTATATTGATATACAAATGCAATGGCGGCAGCGTTTTCAAATCAAAGTACGCTAGCGTATATTCCACCATATGTTGTTCATTTCAAAATCTTCATGAAAAATCAAAAAATTCTGACTAAATTACATACTGATGTAGAAGTCGCAGTATACTGAAAATGCTATTTTCGACAAAGTTCAGTTCTTATAAAAAGAACCACAATAACGATAATAGTAGACAAAAAATACTACTCAATTTATTATATAACTGGTTCAAGACATTTTCAGATTCATCCAAAATTTTCGGTTTAAACCTGAACTCCCATCGTAAGCACAAATGAACAGAATATGGTAATCTGGCAGACACTACCAAGTCAATTATACCCTAATAATCTCAACTGCAAAAAAAACTTGGATAGCCCCAACCCCACTAGAACTTTAACAGAATAATACCTCTGCAGAAGCTTTTTCGCTTCGCACTTGTCCAATGGAATTCCAAGATCGTGAAACGCCCCAGCCAGTTCATCCAGGTCAATCTTGCCTTTAACAAAACACAAACAAAGTATATAAATCTTGAGACAAATGTTCTCCTCCGTTTCTAAATACAAAAGAAATTGTGCACAATTCTAATGGTTCATCATTGACATCGGATCTCACTCACCATCTCTATTGCGATCCAAATGGGAAAAATGCAATCGCAAATTCTTCTCATGTTCCCTGACGTAGTGAATGAAATCAGCAAGAGAAAAGAGGTCGTCGTTGGATCTGGAACTCTTGAGGAATTTCTGAAATAAAGTTTCGAATTCGTAAAACTTTTTTTGTATATGATGAATAATATTTTTATTTCAAAGTGCTATTGATACATTTTTGTATTAGGTATTTATAATACTTCGATCAGAAGGAATGTAAAAATAAATCACAACAAACAAAAATCCATGGTTCATTAGCTAGATACCAATTATCTATATATTAATACATGAACACAAATCTTCGAACTTCTTTTAAAGAATATTGTGCGCACGCAGGGACTCCTCTGTGTGAGACTTGGCATAGTTAAAGGTTATATAAAAAATGAATAGAAATATAAACACGTTTATTTAACAATTATTGTCATTTAATTGTAAATATAGTAGAAATTAAGTTTAAATAAACGTGTTCTTATTTCTTAATATGAATTTCCATCATGTAAAGGTTACTTCGATTCAAAATAGAAAATGAATGCAGAAAGCTAGAAATTATATAAAATATGTGTGGAATTTCGACCAGTGGGCGACTATTAATTTATTTTTATTTGATATTCCTCGACATGAAATCTACATTTAAAATCCAACAGTGAATTATAGAAATCTACAAGTCACCCTGACTCAAAATTTGCATACAGCTGTTTCGATCTTATTAGATATCATCAGTGCAGCTTATTTAACTCGGAGTGAATTAACAAATTTCTAATTGTTCTCTAATACAAATCGTGACCGAGCTACTATCTGGATAACAACCCAGTGCGCCCTCCACCAAGGATATTGGAAACCAAAGATTCACCGCTTAGATCGAAAATGCAGAATCCCGTCGGGAGAATACATAACTTCCTGACATGAAATGTCTACTCTGCAACTGTGGCGCAAGTGGTTACAATACATATAACCAGCTTCCTTGGAAAGTTGTTTGAATTTTTTTTTTAATTATGCAAGAATTTTCCTTGTTCACTTTGTGTAGAACATCAAAGATTATTAATTGAACAACTACATCAATTTACTATGAACTAACCCTGAAAATACCATCTAACTTATAAAAAAACTTGAAAAAATGGAATAATTCAGAAAAACTACTTGTTTAGAATTAAATAGGAGATATTACTATTCAAAGAGTAAACCTCTCATGCGTGCGAAATTCATCAGTTGAGAAGAATTTATCTGTAGAAAGTTTTGAAGCCATTTGAGTTGAATAGTGAAAGAATTATTATACTCCATGAATTAAGAAAATTGAATTTTATATTCAATATCTCGAGGATATACTCAATATTCGTTTCAATGAAAATAGAATTGCACGAAAATCACGCACGCTTATAATTTACAGTAATTGATCAGTTTTTATTCGAAATCCTAACTGGTACATACAGTTGGTTCCAATTTTAAGAGTAAATTGTATTTATTTCTAATAATTATAATAGCAAGATTACATTTTAAATTTCATTATTTTTCAACTGTTCTATCAATATCGATAATATAAATTAAACGATCTCTCAATTTCATATATTTTCTAATTGTCACTGTTTATAGATCGTACAGGATTTCACAATTCTAACATCTAACAATTCGAAAATGTTTGATCACGTTTGATAATATCACTATGATAGACGAGCATATTAGTTTAGCTCTGAGTTCGGGATGTTCAGTCACTTGATATAGTCTGTCCAGCGAGAGTTGGCGTGCACGTCATCAATCAAATATGGCGTCGATCGTGAACACTGTTGCCAGACTAGTAATAAATAATCTTAAATTGAAGTTTTGATACAAAATCTTCGAGGACCTAGGTAATCTCGGCGACTGTCAATAAACGTGAAATGCCGATTGCCGGCGCGTTGGTCGAAAGGGTCCGACAACATTGCAAATTTGGAAATAGAATGACAACTTAACAAACATTCAACCTGTTTTCATTAATCGGAATGTTAATTTTTCTTGAGAGATACAAACGATTTGATATGTTATGGACAGAATATTTGTCGAAATGGGTGATCCGGTCACTATCACAATATAACAACTTTTTCAGAAAATTACTTACGACAATTATGAATTTTGAACATTTCGAATTTTATTTATTTGGGTAGGCAGCCTTGCGTCGTTATTTGCGCATGTCTGTGACGTGCACGCAAACATTCGCCGGACAGAATATAAGTACTTACTATCTTACAACTCGAAAAAGCCAAATCGTCATGAATACTCGTTCAATTATTCTTATTGTAGAATCAATTCATGAAAAATATACTAGTTGACTATAGTTTATTTCATATATCACATAAAGTGAAAAAGTAAAATTCTTGAATAATCTACAAATTATCAAATTGTATTGGGGAACAATTAGAAATATGTTAATTTACTCATTAATCAAATAAACTGCACTGAAAAGATCTAATAAGTATGAAACAGCTCTATGCATATCTTGAATCGGGGTGACATGACATTTTTTATAGTTTACTGTTGCATAGTGAATGCAGATTTCGCGTCGCGGAATACATATAGAAAGCTCCCTTGGAAAATTGTTTGATCATTTCTAAATTATTTAAGAATTTTCCTTGTTAACATTATGTTTTATTTTTATTGTCATTTTTATAGTGGGGACTCAATTAAAATATCTCACAATTCGAGAAGGTTGGTCACTTTTGATACTGATTAAAATTTTTCAAATATTCACGAAGATAATCGAACATATCCAATTAAACATAGCACAAGTAGAAAATGCTTAGTCACTTTTAATACTTATTTAATTGTTTTTGTCACTGTGATAGTCGATTAAACTGTGGTGGGGGTGTAAGAAATTGTCAATCAATTTTAAATTTATATTTACTTTGCTTTCGAGCAGTATCTTATATTTGAAGGTTTTTCACCATAAAATCATAAGCATTAGAAATCGAAGTTTTGTTAGAGCGACGGTTACTTATAGTGCAGTCATTGAAGCTTTTTAGCTCAGAAATTTTTTACTATTAACCAATTTACATGAAATTTTGGAATTAGGATTATCTCACCCTTAACTTGTGATACTGACTCTAACTCCGTTTTCACCCTGGGGGTGGTTGCCACCCCTTTTCGGTGGTGGAATTTTTTTTCAAAATAACCTCGGATATCGATAGAAGACCTAATTTTAAGCAAAAAATGTTTATAAAGTTTTTTCAGAAACCAAATACTTTTCAAGTTATTGGCAATTGAAAACTCGGAATTTTTCCACGGTTTTCAACGGTTTTCTGCAAATATCTCCAAAAATATGCATTTTAACGATAATATTATGATGAACAAAATTGTAGAAGGTAAAAAAATGAACAAATTGGTTCTTTAAAGAGTTTTCGAAGTGCAATATTAAGCGAGATATTGAAGATCAAAGCCGTTTTTCATTTTGTCTGAAATTTAATCGATGCTAGCGGAGAGCGAATAAATTTTATGCATGCTGATGAAAAAATATTTTATAGTGCTTGAAATAAGCTTTAAAATGAGCACTTTAAGTCTTTTGCACGTAAAATGAGTGAGCTGTAATGAAAAAAAGAGGAACGTCTAACGGTTTTTTTTTTTTAATCAATGGGTTTCATAAGTGCCATTTCCACCTAAATTAAAATTAATCGTATTCCGTCTAGAATTAACTTTAATATGAATAGTTTGATGGATTCTGGCAGTTTGGCTGCTTTGGAATACATATTTTTCGAAAAAATCATTTTAAAAAAAAATAATTTTCGAATTTTTAAAAAAACCACTTTATTTTCATAATATCTCAAAAATAATGAAAGATACGTAAAAAAGTGTAATAATAAAAAATGTAGTTTTTTTTGACAAAAATTTTGGGTTTTTTTTCCCGTCACACGAAAATTGACGGAGATGCGATTGTTTAAAGAGCGCGCGGTAGCGCAATCACAGTCTCTCTCGAGCCCCTTGACCCTTCACCGTTTCAAAATAAAAGGTTCACTACATATCGTAATGAAAAAAGTTGTAGCTCTTTCAATTACCTTTAAAATGGTTTTTTATAAGTTGTGATAGCTTCAAAATTGCAGGAGTTATGGCCCAAAAACTAATCGTATTTTTTTCTACTCAGTAAACTAAACATTGGTTAACTGAAAATTCCGAATTTTCAATTGCCAATAACTTGAAAAGAATTGGGTTTCTGAAAAAACTTTATAGAAAATTTTTTGCCTAAAATTAGGTCATCTATTGATATCCGAGGTTATTTTGAAAAAAAAATTCCACCACCGAAAAGGGGTGGCAACCACCCCCAGGGTGAAAACGGAGTTCGGGTCGATATCACTTTTGAAGTTAAGGGTAAGATGAGCCTAATTCCAAAATTTCATGTAAATCGGTTCATAGTAAAAAATTTCGGAGGTAAAAACCTATATTACGCTTCAATGACTACACCATTATAATTTCAGTGAAACCGGAGAAATAATTGTAACCCGGGAGGTCGGGAGGATAACCATTATTACCAGAGTCTCCCGGGCAATCCGGGAGGGTTGGCAACCCTATTTGTGACACATATAATAGCTACTACGTCAGCTATTGAAAACATGAATTTCTTAGTTAAAAAAAAATCTGAAGTTATCTTATATTTTAACTTAATATATCATATAACTTGATGAAAATTTTTTTTTTATATTATTTTCTATTTTTAAAATTTAATATAATTTATGGGCTTAATCCGAATTTCCTCAAATTGGAAACAACGAATTTCCTTAAATTGAGAACTTGATTTGCATTTACGGCCAAAAGCAATCGACTACAATTCTTCTGAAAATGTTAAATCGAAAAAGATCATAGATAGTACAAAACTTCACCTTTATTTTATTGTTTTTCGATATAGCCCTTGGCAAATTGAACTTCTAGGTGAAGGTCAAATAAATTTGAACTGAGACGGTGAATGTTTCGTGTTTAACTGAGAGTTCGTGGTTTGCCTCAATTCGTCTAAATCATACAAAACTTTATCTGTTCGCTTTCTGTTCAAATGCGAATCGTTGGTAACTAAATATTTGTTGGCCAATGACGAGGTTCAATGCCATTTCAGAGTATTCTAAACGAGTACGGTTTGAATTAATAATAATAAATATTCGCATATCTCAAAATTTTGATCGTCTACATTTTCCAATATTTTATTAAAAAACAGCATATTATTGCCAAATAGTAGAATACCGTGCAAATATTGATGGCACTTCTTTGATATTCTCCAATATTTCTATGAAGTTAATCGTTTAGCAATTATAGATACATGGTTCGAATTAGGATCTATTTTTTGTGAATACTTTTTTTTTGGCAAAACATAAAAAATTAATTGTCTCAATGCAGTTTACAGCAACTTTTGTACTTCGGAAGATATGAAGATATTTCATCGCACAAAATATATATAGCAAAATTTAATATCCAAAAAAATTACCTCCAATTTGGAGTTTACACGAAATCTTGGGTACATAACGAAATTTTTAGTACAAATATTCAAAATAATTGAGCACAAAAAACAAATATCTGAAGTCGAATAGGAACTAACAGGAAAAACGTTTTTTGCAAATTGCTACATAATGTTTTCTTGATTGTCACGAACAATTTGGTATCTAATATTTAAAGGAATTTTTTTCGAATAATTGAGACGTCTCTTCAAGGAATTTTCATATATTCGAAACGAAATTTTAAATTGAAACTATTTTAATTTCAGTTATGAAATCAATGGTAGAAAATCAAAGCGACCCTGAAAATGAAATAACGATTGGAAAAAACTTTTACTTATTGCTCTTTGTATACCATGTATGACCCTTGAGTATGTGACCTCCCTATCATTTATTTATGGCTCAATAACTGAACATGAAATATCAAGAATATGCTATGACTTCATTATAGGAGAAAATTTGTTAAAAAGTCGAATATGTAATACGTATTCTGGCTTATGTTCAGCAGTAGACTAGAATAAGCTGATGATGATGATTCTGCAATATAGAAATAATTTCATTACATGCAACCTACACCAAATATTATATTAGTCAAAATATGACTTTCAGGTTTCATTCTTCAGGTAACGTTTTGTGTTTACAATTTACAATAAATAATTTAATGTTTTGAATAGGTAATTCAGATTTTTAATAATCTATAAAAAAAATTTATATCCTTTGTTCTTTTCTTAAAAATCTTACATTATAACAGTTGGCCTAAAAAGCTCAGGAATAAAAATGTTCTCTCCAGTACTAGTATTAAGAAAAATTTATATAGCTGCACTGTAAATTGTGGACCATTCAATCTGAATGAATTTTTTACATATTGTATGTCTAATAGATGATCAAAGTGAATTTTATTTTGACCTATTCTCTACTCATTGTACTTTCTTTTGTATGTTTTATTGTAAGAAATGCAGTGCTTTGGAAAATAAATACATTTATTATTATTGTTATTATTATTATATAGGTATTTAATTATTTATATATAAGTAGGCTTGCCATACGTTCCGTTTTGACCGGGACCGTCCCGGTATTTTGCTCTTGTTCCGGTGTCCCTCTCGATTTTACCGGAAAACGGCTGTTAGATGTAAAAAGTAATGAAATTTCAAATGGCACTATAAGTAGGCTTGCCATATTTTTGGTGATCAAAACCAGGACACATTTATATGGAATAGCCTTACCGAGGAATCTGGGGGTATTCAGCCAATTGTTGAGTTTCAAGCATTTTTTTTTGAGCCTCGCATGTGACGGGAGGGAGGAATTTGGATAAGTACCTAAATTGTTGGTTATACACCCCTTTTAAATATAAAGAAATTTTTGCTATTTGAAATTTTATAAATATTTATTAAGTAATATTTATTTTATATTTTCTTCTTTTTTGATGATAATTTTTTCTGATCTACCATCTAGAAGACGTGTTAATAAAATAAAATTTAAAATACTTCATAAAATTGTTTAGTTGAAAAATTACTAAGTCTTAAGTATTATTTTTTGTAAAACTACAATTTTTTGTCCAACTCCAAAAAGAATGATAAAATTTTTTTTTCTCAAACTAAAAAAAACTAATTAGCAAGTTGACAATGTTAATATTTGCTTTCGAAACAAAGCGCTCAGGTCTCTCTGTCCGATAAAGTGATAGTGTACACCTCTCCACTAGGTAGTGGTCACCCTTCTCATAGGCCTGTTGTTATAATTAAACTACTTACAGCGATTATTCAATACTTTTTACACTTTACAGCCGTTTTCCGGGACATCGATCAAACCGGGCGGGATACTGGGACAAGAGTAATATACCGGGACGTATGGCAAGCCTAACTATAGGGTATGTAATACATTGTACGAAAGCTGTTTCCACAAAGGAAAATTGTTGAAATTATAATTAGTAGCATGGTGTTCAGCTGGATGAGATCTTATGACGTATCAACAAGATGGAGTTACACTCCATTTTGATCTACATGTTCAGGCATAATGTAATCAGAATTTCCTTGGACGATAGGTAGGAAACCGAGGGACTCTAAAATAGTTTCGACCTGATCTATGTCCAAACGACTTTTTGCTTAGGTACATCAGAAATCAGTGCAAGTTTTAGCAAGTCATCTCTAAAATCTTGGAGATTTGGGACAAAGCATTGTGGAAGAATGTCAGAAGTTCATTCCATAGGTTTTTGCTTATGTAGAGAGAAGAACAACTGAAAAATACTAAATTCATTCATGTCTTTTTTCTTGAAAACAAATCTTAATATTTCAGAATGTAAAAATAGTTATCATACCATGTATCACATGCCCATTTTAAATTTCAAAGTTAAAAATACACCCAATGAAGCCCAACTTATTCCCAGATAAGGTATTCTGGTAGAAATTATTAAATAGGCAGAAGATATATAAGTCTCATAATTAAAACATATGTTCAACTTGTGTACAAATATGTGAAAAATTCCAGGAAACCGTAACAATGTCGTGATAATTATTTTATATTATAGTTCAATCAGCCTATTAGCACAGGTGTATAAATTGTTCACGAAAATTATTACTAACAGGATATCCAGGTAGCTTAACGATTATCCAACTATGGAATAGACTGCCTTTCGGAAAGTTTTCAGTTCATCTGACCACCCTCCACCTTTGAGGATGCTAATTGAGAAGTGTAGAGAATATAACAAACCCTTGAGGATGGCTTTCTTTGACTATGAGAATGTTTTTGATTCTGTAGAAAATTGGGCAATATTGGTAGAACAAAAATGTGCGCAAGTAGATTCTAGGTACATAAATCTAATATAGGATATATGCTGCACAAATTCACAAATCTGTTCCCAATTCAACAAGGTATTAGACAGGGATATCATCCTCCCGCAATTTTTCACTTTGGCTCTAAAAATAATGTTAAAGATTTTAGACTGATCAAACAAGGGAATTAATATAAATGAAGAAAGATTGAATAGTTTTAGGTTTGCGGATGTGATCTTATTCATAAAGAATACTGAGGACCTATATTAGATGCTGATTCAATTAGACAAAACGTCTAGAAATATAGAATTGAGAACCAACACCTTTAAAAAACTTAATGTGAAAATATATTGATAAATAACATAAAATTAGAGAATGTCAAAGAAGAGGTACTATACTCGGGACAAAAAACAAAATACGATAAAGTAAATAAGTCGAGAAATAAATTCAACAAAGAAGTAGACTCTAATGGACAGCATTTGCCAAGCTTAATCATGTGTTCATCATCAGAAAAATTCCACAAGCTTTGTAAATGAGGTTATGAGATCAGTATCTTCCCAGTTATGACTAATGGAGGCATGGATTCTCACAAAATGGCTTGTGAATCAACTATATGATAAGTTACATAAATTACATAAGTTTTGCAGGTGGTCGATTGTTAGGATGTGTTTAAGGAGCTAGACAAAAATACAAACACTGAACTCAACTGGGAGAAATAAGAATTATAAATGAACCATATGGTAATCAAATGTGTAACAGTCACAATTCGAACTGTAAGAGACCTCTATGTAAACAATAATACTAAAATATTAATCTTCTCAACAACAGGCAGTTGCTCAGCAATTGATTGATTTACATTTCACGAAATGGTCGACATGTTACCATATGAATCTATTTTCATGAGTCACTTCAAGTAATTTTTATATACATTTTCCCAAACTTTTTCAATAGAGATTGTCAGAACCTATTGCATATTCTAGAATAATTCCTCAACGATGTTCATTTATGAGTGAAATACATCATTCTATACATAGCCATTTTTTCTACCAGTCAATTGTTATTAGAGTATACCTAATTGTTTTAATTTTAACTTTGAAATTTTTTCACATAGCTGCCTATGTTCATAACTTTATGAGCAGACTTGCCAGCTCAATTTTGTGATTACTTTTATTTTATTTCATCACTCATAAATACATTAATATTATTCATCTTTAACTAATATGAAATCGTTAACAATATCTATAACAATTTCTGATGAAGCCACATTAAAACCTCTACAAATTTTTATTGTCTCAATAGGATAATCTCAATTAATGAATTTTCTGGACATAGGTACATATTAATTTAACCTTAAATTCATTTGAAATTTCTGGCAAAGTAATGACTATATTTCAGAATTAGGTTTATAATCAAGATTGATGCTGAAATTGTATTATTGTTGAGAAACTATTAAAAGCAAATGATGTTATCTCCTATTAATACCAACCAGCTCTTTTTAAATAGCTGTACTGAATGAATGTAAATTATCACAACTGAAAGTTTTAGTAAACAATTTACAAGACATGAATGTTTCACAATATAGAATAATGGGATAACATAAATTTTCAATTTTGAAAAATAGGATGGATGTCTTGAATAAAAGTTTTATTCATGAAAATTTGATATACTGATAAATGAATATGGCAGTTATAAGCTTCTTCCTATTCAATGAATTTGTTCAAATGAACATAAGTGAGCAGGAGTGCTGAGAACAGATTGTATATTCCTTTCAGACTGTAATAGGTGTCCAAAAAGATAGAAATTTCAAAATTAGTGTACATCAAGATTTACATACAGGTTAATGATTCTAGAGGACTTTACCAAACTTCAGATATAAAGTAAAAAAAATATTTTTATTACAGTGAAAGGCAACATCAAATTCACTCTAAAACTAAATTCAGGCTTCATAGTTCAACCCTGACCATGCTAATGTAAAAAAAGTAGGGTACATATCTGATAAACTCTTTCACCTACCTACATATGATATATTATATACTATTCAATGACCAATTGCAATATGTAATTATTTTTTTGTAAATCATAATAAAAGAATAATTATCTCTAGTTCAACGTTTATCTACTGTGCCATAAGCTCTAACCTCTGCATAATGCTGATTCACTCCATGCTCCTTAAGAGCATCCGAGAGATCATGTATATCTATTTTTCCATTGCCATCCTTATCAAGTTTTTTGAAGAGCTTTTCCAACCTTTCTTCATCTTCTTGCGGCAACTCATGAGGGAAAGAAGGTGCCTTCGACACGAAATTACCAGTTATGTTAGTACTTGGCATTGCAATTTCAATATTTTGAACACTCCCCAAAATTAATGAATGAAACCTATTTCAGATAATCACGTGAAATATATGAAAAAATTTGGATAAAGACATTTGAATAAAATAGTACCGCACTGCGACTTTCACACGAACATACCTCTGCCCCAATTGGCATCCGTTTGACAAATGATATCCATATGCGTCAAATATCAAATAATCAAACACGTTCCTATTCGCAGTCGCGCTATTCTGAATGCATGCTAAGATGATAGGTACCAATAAAATTCAAATGCCAAATAAAAATTGTATTTGTATTGTGTTCATTTTATAGATTTCTGATATGGATAAGTACCACAAATTTGAGAAAATAATTTTATTTCCGATTTGAATCTCGGAATTTTGTTGATTTCTGAGTTTAATAAATTTCAACTTGTATCTAAGTATTTTCGACTTGTAACTCGGAATTAAATTAGATTCTTAATTTTGTTTTTTAAATTCCTGCTGGTAACTGGGAATTTTGTCAATTTCCGACTTTGTAACAGGGAATTTTATTTGATTTATGAAGAACTCATAGAGATTATGGAGGGTAGAAGTAAGGAGGACCATCTCTGTGTATGAAAAAGTGTCCGTCAAAAATCGTCAAATTGGTGGCGCCACAATAGCAAGTGGGTACATTTCAAATGACGCGCTGTTGTCATATTGAAGTCGTTTTTACTTTTATTTACCTCATTAACAAATTCTTACCAACAGATTCATCGTACTCTGTAGATTTAGGTTCAATGTTATGCGCATCTTTTATGGCGATTTGAATATCACGATGAGTCGATTACAGTTTTACACATTTTAAACAGAAGAGCGGCATTTTTGGACTAGTAGGTATCTTGAAAAAATTTTGGAAGACGAACCGAGTTCCATGGAAAGAAAATACAGTGAATCAAAAATAAACTAATTCAATAAACTAATAAATAAGATAATAAAAGCACCCATTCAAAAATGAACTACATAACCTAGCTTTCAAACTTCAAAATCCCAATTACAAAAGTTGGCAACAGCGCGGCATGAAATCCCTTCCTATTTCATGCTCTCTTGCTATTCTGGCGCCACTCTGGAGGGTTTTGGAACTGCAATTTGCAGTTTACAACTGGACACTTTTGCGACTGTTTTCCAATATGAGATGGTCCTCCTTACTTCTACCCTCCATAATAGAGATAATGGTTTTTCGTTATTGGTACTACTGCCATCTATCACTTAAATATGTCTCAAATAATGATAGATAGATCATGCGTATTTACCAGCAGGTTGAGTAGGATTGAACCTGGGCGGCAAATTTCAGCATTAATTGTTTGAGTTTAGCCGTTTTACAGTTTTCGAAAAAATTTCTGTAACATGGTTTAATAATGTCTTTCATTATTAGTCATAGTCGTTAATATGAGCTTAAATTATGCCAGAAATATACCCAAAAACTATTTGCGACTGAAATTAAGATCGTAGCGTCAGAACGGCCAATATCGGTACTACTCTATGGGCCATTAGCGGTTTGTTTACATTGATTGGCAATGGTATTTACGTTAATTTCATTTTGAGTTTACAAACGTTTTTTCCAGTGGTTTATTGTGTTTCGATTGACGACAATATTATCTCTGTTCAACAGTAGATAACCTACCTACCTCAGGTTGAAATTTACACTGTTAGTTTTTATCATTGAAGATGAAAATCAATAACAAAATAAAGGAGAGGACGAATTAATTAATTGGTAAGAGGAACTATGTAAGTATACATCATGAAAAGGATGTATGATAGAACACCTATTTATTTATAAACTAAGAAAAGTTTCAAGAAAACATCGCTGACATGGCTACTTTCATTACCAACTGAATGGTTTTGAGTTTAATGAGCAAAACTAAGTACTTACTCTCAGAAGTAGGTACACCATAATTTTAGGAGAGCTGTTATACGTCAGGAAAATCCCAAAATTATAATAACTCATTACGTTCAAAACATTCAACCAGAGTATTCATGTTAATTCTTCTTTTATTTCTTGTTGTTTCTTTTAGTTTTGCTGGTAATTACGCCATTATACTCCACACCTCTTCCGTTTGTAATGAGAGTAGCCATGTTAGCGATTTTTTCTTGAAAGTTTTCTTACTTTCATAAATAGGTGTTCTATCATACAGCCTTTTCATGCTGTGCTGTATACATAGTTATTCTGACCAATTAATTTATCGTTCTATCCTTTATTTTATTATTTATTTCCATGTTCAATGATAAAAACTCAGTATAAATTTCAACTTGAGGTAGGTAGGTTGTCTACTGTTAAACAGAGATAATATTGTCCTCAATCGAACACAATAAACCACTGGAAAATACGAAGTCCAAAAAAACACAAATTACGAAGCTAAACGTTCGAAAACTCAAAATGAAATGAAACTCCATTCCCAATCAATGTAAACGAGCCTCTAATGGCCCAGAGAGCAGTACCGAGATTAGACGTTCTGGCGCTACGATCTTAATGTTGACGTTGGAAGGTTAGAAAATTTTAATATTTACATATGACAGGTGGGGCTATTGCCACTTTGCATTTGAGAATTTAATATATTATTTTTCATAAAATATAAAATAGAAATATTTCATGAATTCACTTTTCTAAATTCTTTCTTTCCCTCCCTCTAATTCTCGAAAATCTTAAGCTTTAGGTTAGTATAAATATAGGTTAGTATAAATATAAACGAGATTTAAAAATTAGTTTGCCAAAGAAGTTTCACCTCTGACATGTGTACTTTGTACGCGCGCACTTTTTTTCATACTAAAAGGCAAGATAATTAATTTTTTCTACGAGCGTGCGCAACAAAGGTACTTTGCGCACGCACTTGGAAGAGCAAAATTTAACTTCGCGCACTAGTGCAGACAAGACGTAACTTTGCGCATTAGTTCTGACAAGGTTTAAATTTTGATAAACAAAATACCTACTATTAACAATTTATACAGCAGTTAAAACGTTTCTATGACATTGAGTGTCAGTGTCAAACTAATTTATTGATTTATTAATTTATGTCCATTATACATCTAATAAGTCCAAGCCCAGAAAAAAAAGCTTGTAGAAAAAATACTGTTCTATAACTCTTGCGCAAAGTGTCTTGTTCGCACTCGAATTTTTTGTTCATGGTTACCAATTCATCTGTTGCATAGTAAAACTTTTCCTGCCGCCGGCCGGAAAAGTGTTGCATAGCAATACTTCTCCTCCTTGGCGGAGAAATAGAACTTTTCAACGATCCTGTCAATCGAGAAATGACGTTATTATTGTACGTTTGAAAATAATAGTATATTATTTCATAAGGAGGAGAAGTGTCACTTTTCATGGCGAGCTTGAGCTTACCCGCCGTACGCAGTGAGGCGGGTAATTGAAAGCGAGCCATGAAAAGTCACTTCTACTCCGAATGAAATATGTTGTTTTATTTTCAAACGTTTCGAAATTCATAAAAATCTGAATATCCATTTTTGGATTGAATCACATTTTACGCACATAATTCTATCCACTTAGGATCGTTATGAATTATGGAACATTTGCCTAGTTACGGTTGCCACGCAAAATTGATTCTGACAGATATAAAGTAAAATAATTGATAGTTATAATTCGCAACCTGGTGAGAAGTGGTTGAAAGTGAAAATGACGTTTGAATTGGAGAATTTTTTGTTCATGGTTACCCATTCATCTATTGCATAGTAACACTTTTCCTGCCGCCGGCCGGAAAAGTGTTGCATAGCAGAAATAGAACTTTTCGATGATCCTGTCAATCGAGAAATGACGTTATTACTGTACGTTTGAAAATAATAGTTATTTATGTAGGTACCAAGTCAGTAAAATGATTCTTTATCAAACGAGTCTGGGATTATGAGCCGAACGAGCGAAGTGAGTGGGCGAATAACAGACGAGTTTGATAAATTTATTTTACTGACATGGTGCATACAAAATTTTATCGCCAACCTTAAAAATTTATAATTGAAAAAAAATAAAGATACAACTTATTACATTTTATTATGACAAAGTAAACAGAAAGGGTTGCTTTTACCATAGAGTAATACGACCACGTTGTAGAAGGAGAATATTCGTTAGATAAATCGGAAAAATACGCCAGTAAAACGTTTTCACTATATTTTTTAATTCCATGTTTATTGCACCACTCCATAAATATTTCATACTGGCGATTGTATTTTCCGACTGATTTTTGTGGTAATATTTCAAATGTCGTCTGTAACGAGTTCTTCTGAATTTCGGGCGGCGTACTAAAATTCACGACTAAAATGAAACCAACAGCAAAAAACTATTTCTGCTTAATGTCAAACAGTCATGGTTGTATTGATAAATATTTGCGGCAGGTAAAATACTTGATTTAGTAAAATAAAGTGTTTGTTTACTTCCGAAAATAGCTATTGTAATGCATGGCTCTATTGACGGTTGGCGATAATATTATATTTCTCAACTAGTGCGCAAAGTAAGTCTCGTTCGCATTTCTGATATTATATTTGAAGCCATGAATAAGGCGGTAAAGCAGATAGGTTAGTTTCATAAATGTAAAATGGCATGTCCGTTTAAATATATATATATATATATATATATATATATATATATATATATATATATATATATATATATACCTATATATACAAATCGTTTGTGGACTGTAATATTGAATGGAGAAGCTGGGATCTAGTGCATATTCAAAGCGGAATCTTACGTAAAATTAAAGTGATTCGAAATTAAATGAAAAATATTCAAGAAAAATTAAGGAATTACAAGTGAGAGTAACTCTCACTTGTAGAGTATAGTGAAAGTTAATGTGGTATTTTTATCATTTTGAGATTTGTTCGTTAGTTACGGTTTAATATATAAGATTAGCTTGCCTAAAAAGATTTTTGTGTCTGCGTCTTGTTGGAAATATCAGGAGGAAGCGTTGAGAGAAAGCTGAAGTTAGGTTCAAATTTTCCGAGTACAAATAAGTAGCCATGACTAAGACCAGATGTGAAATTCTAGGACATACCTGAGTCTTTCGGTCTCACGCAGGTTTTAGTTATCGTAATAAATTCAGAAGACCCTTTTGTTCAGATATAAGCCTTTCCTTTTACATTCATTTCTGATTTTTAATTTTAAGCACTTAACTACTATATTAGCTTTGCACTTACTGAAGGGTTCTCTCATTCGCTTTCCTTTGGTGGTCCCCAAATAAAAATTATTCTCGGTGAAACTTGACATTATTTTCAGGATCCACAAGGATCATTATATACTTCATTTAAGACTTTCGTTTTATCATGGCATCATCATATATATATATATATATATATATATATATATATATATATATATATATATATATATATATATATATATATATATATTTTTATATATATATATATATTTATATATATATATATATATAATATATATATATATTTTATATATATATATATATATATATATATATATATATATATATATATATATATATATATATATATATATATATATATATATATATATTATATATATTATATATATATATATATATATATATATATATATATATATATATATATATATATATATATATATATATATATATATATAATATATAATATATATATATATTATATATATATATATTATATATATATATATATATATATATATATATATATATATATTTTATATATATATATATATATATATATATATATATATATATATTATATATAAATATTATATATATATATATATATATATATATATATATATATATATATATATATATATATATATATATATATATATATATAGATATATATATAGGGTTATTCACGTTATTCGACACGAATAGTTATGGCTAAAGTATATCATTTTATAAAAGTCTTTTCTTGAAGATGGATAGGGACCTAGTAGGACTACATTTTAAAAATATTTTCATGTTTTAAAGGGTGTGCCAAAAACACGAAAACTATCAAAGTTGGTATTTTTTAAACGGAATACCCTGTATATTAATTCATTTTTGGATTTTACGATGAAAATAAATGCCAGTTTCATTAAGGTTTTATTCACCTAAACCTTACTGTTTTTGAAATATCTCGTATTTTGTGAAAATGTTGTATCAGTTTTAACGCTTAAACTCTCAACTGGTGTTTTCTTGTTTTTAACCAAATTAATGATAAGGCCTACTAACTGAAACAAATTTTATGGCACACTTGTGAAATATTGACTAACTTAGACTTGGTGTGTAAAAATAAAGGTAAAATAATTGCAATCTTTAAACGGCCCTAACTTGTTTAACTTAAATGAGACACCCCGTATTTTATGTCATCAACAGATGTAACATTTAATTGCCTATAGAATACCTAAACACATTCCAATCGATATCTCTTCACATTTTCAAATAAAATACACATTTTCTTCATCTTGCAAACTGATTTTTAGAAATTAATCATTCATCAAGTCATCACCTATGGTGTTTTGAGAAATCAGAATTGACATATTTCAATATCTTAAAGGATATTAGTCCAGTAAATGACCATTTTCCCGTGTATTTATCCCAGCACCGATTTTCATAAAAAATTGGATTTAGGTTCTACTTATCTCAAAGTCTACTCTGTGACAGGGGTTGCTTTTTTCCTGGGGGTGGATGCAACCCCTTCTTGGGGATGAAAAATTTTTCTTTGAAAATAAGTACGGAAATCGATAAATCGACTAATTCTAAGCATCTTTTGTTTCATGAAGTTTTTTCTGAAAGTCAATACTTTTCCACATATTCGCGGGTGAAATTGTCGGTTTTCATGCAAAAAAACCACGTTTTCAGATTCTTTTTCGCAAATAACTGGAAAAATATGCATTCTATCGAAAAAACTTTAGAAAGCAAATTTATAGCTTATAAAGAACAAAGAAAATTGTGTATTTGTGATGTATGCAGATCCAATACAAACGGAATTATTGCTTGTTGAAAGTTGACTGGTATTTTCAATCGCCAAAATGGAAAGTTTCTACGTACAATAACCAAAAACCAACGCATTTTTCCAAAACTAATAAAACTTTTTTTAAAGTCCTGAAAGTTTTTGAAAAACCTTTATTTTCATTTTTTACAAAAGTTCCTAGCATCAAAACTAAGCGTGCTATGAAGAGATTAATGTCGATTCCTATTTTTTCGTTGGAAAAATAGTGAAAATCTCACCATTTCTTCCACCCTATTTGAAAAAAATCGTTACCACTTTACAATTCAGTTCATTTATGTTTTTGTAATACGTTCTGAGTGTTTGACTAGTTTAAAGCACTTCTTTTTGAAAATAATTGAGTTTGAAGAGAGAAAATCATTTTCGTAATTCGGCGAAAAATCGTCTTTTCTTCAAAATAACTTAAAAGTTATTAATGATACGCAAAATTTTGTGGAGTACGAAATTTTATGTTTTTCTTATTTGAAAATGCTGGCGTTTCATTTTTCTTTATAGGATAAAAATTAAGTAAGATATGGCCATTTAAAGCTTGCGTGTGTTCGCGCAAAGTACCTTTTTTAGCTCTTTTAGCATGAACCTTTTCAAAAATAAGACCTGAAAAATAAATTTATTTAGATGAGCTTATAGCTCTTAAAAAAACCTACAAAATGCTTTTTTGGAGGACTTGATTGCTTGAAAACTAAGCGAGTTATGGGGAAAAACCAAAAGCACATTTTTGTAGAAATTAGAATATGTATTAGTACATTGATGAGTACACATATTGGTAAATACCAATCAACTTTCGACAATCAGTAATTCCGTTTGTATTGGGTCGGAATACATCATAAATACACGATTTTCTTTGTTTTTTTATAAGCTATAATTTTGCTCTCTAGAGGTTTTTCGATAGAATGCATATTTTTCCAGTTATTCGCGAAAAAGAATCTGAAAACGTGATTTTTTTGCCTGAAAACCGACAATTTCAGTCGCGAATAAGTCGGAAACTATTGACTTTCAGAAAAAACCTCATGAAACAAAAGTTGCTTAGAATTAGTCAATTCATCGATTTCCGTACTTATTTTCAATGGTAAATTTTTCATTCCCAATAAGGGGTGGTATCCACCCCCAGAGAAAAAGCAACCCCCGGCACAGGGTAGACTTTGAATTAGATGGTAAGTAGAACCTTAATCCAAATTTTCATACAAATCGGTGCTGTATGGGATAAATACACAGTTTATACTTTTTTTACCGTCATTGACTGGACTATACGTACTAGTTCAAATTATTATTTTATTATAATTGGATAGAACTTCTTGAGATTGATATTAATGAATCATTTAAAAGATTTGTTGATTTGTTTGTTGAATTTCTCGACCGCTCTTGTCCAATCATCGCAAAATGCAGGAAAAAATATAAATAGTTGTAAAAACTGGCTAACACAAGAATTGATAACTGAAGGCAAAGAACTAAAAGATTTATTCTGGTTGGCAAATCAACTTGAAGATCACAGATTGGTAACTGAATATGAGAACAGCAAAAGACTATACCAAATTAATATCAATCAAGCAAAAAGGAAATACTTTGACCATCGTGTTGGCTCTGCACTAAACAGTTCGAGGGAGGTCTGGAGACTTGTTAATGAACAGCTTGACAAACCTTCAAAGCAAGCTTAAAAATTAAAAATGTATTTACAACTGATACAAAAATTATTGCCAGCATTTTGGAGATTTATTTTCTAGTTCTGTTGTATATAAAATACCGGAACATTACGACAAAAATGGTTGTTATACGTAACTTTAAAGACAAAAATTGTACTGGCACTGACTAAATTTCCACCAAAGCAGTGAAGGTTCCATGTGAGCTTATCTCCTGGATCCTGGCATTTCTCATAAACAAATGTTTTGAGGGTGCTACTTTTCCTAGTGTTCTCAAAACAGCAATAGTTTTGCCTGTGTTCAAGACAAGTGATTCGCTGGATAGTCAAAACTATAGGCCAATTTCCATTTTCAGTGTTTCATCCAAAGTTATCGAAAAGCTGTTGATGATAAGATTGACAGGTTTTCTCAGAAGATTCAACATATTAACAAAGTATCAGCACGATTTTCAACAATATAAATCAGTTGAAACAGCTACCGTACAACTCACAATATAAATGTACAATGAGATCGATAAAAGAAACCATGTGGTAGGAATGTTTTTGACTTGGGCAAAGCCTTTGACACCCTTCATATTGAATTCACCATTTTCAAGCTTTAGAAGCTTGGTGTCAGGGGAGTTCCTCTAAGTTTCATCAAATCCTTCCTAATTGAGCGCAGACAGAGGGTGAAAGTTGCTCACAGTATTTCTGAGGACTACGAAATTTCTCGTGGTGTCCCACAAGGTTCTGTGTTGGGGCCAATAATATTTTTGTTGTTTGTGAATGACGAGGGCCAGATAGTGATGTATGCTGATAATTCCCTGATTCTGTCTGCTCAGCGCGCAGAGAAGCTTGAAACTAAGATAAGCACAGTATTGGCAATATACCAACATTGGTGCTATAAGAATGTCCTTCTCTTGAATATAGGGAAGACTGGGTGCATTTATTTTTCACAAAGAAGAACTCCGCCTGAAAGTTTGGGTTGCGTGTCACCCACGGGAACATTCTCAACTTATACAAAGTTTCTGGGTACCAGAATAGATCAACATCTGTGTTGGGACCACCAATTAGACCATATATGTAATAAGCTGAATAGTGCGTACGTTGCCATTAGACAACTAAAAAGTTTGTTTTAACATAAAATGCTTGATTGATGTGTATTACGTCCTGGCATTTTCGCATTTGTCATGTAACATTATTGCTTGGGGAATGGCAACGGAAATCAGACGTGTCTTTGTGCTCCAAAAACGGCTGACCAGATTATTATTCAACCTGAACGCAAGAGACTCATGTCGTAGTTACTTTGTTAACAATAATATATTGACTGTTCCTTGCATTTATATCTTCTATACAGTCAAATTTATATACAAAAATATTCCATCTCTTCAAGAAAGTCAACAAAATCGGATATATAATACGAGGTAGGGTAGACTCCTGCAAACAAGACAACACAATTCCTCTTTATACGAAAGTTCCTCCTTTCATGCTGGTGTTGTGTTATATAACAAGCTTCCTAATGTGGTTAAAGGTGCTGGGACCAGTTGTGAGTTCCAACGGAACCTTAAAAAATTTCTGTTGAATGGGACATTTTATTCTGTGGATGAGTTCTTAAAATTTTAACCGATGTCTCTATTTGTGTTGTGATTTATTGTGTAACATGGGTAGTGCCCATTTCCTCATTTTAGTTCCACTGTATTTGTTATTCTTTTGTTTATTTATATTTTCTATTATTTTGAGTCCATTCATCTATTTTAATCTGAATGGCTTACAATAATTAAGGTACCACTCATTACTTGACCTTCATATATATATACCTTTGTATATCTCAAGTGACAATAAATTATCTATCTATCTTATGGACGCCCTACACCTCTTTCTTACTTCAAACGTTACGGTAGCTAGTTATTTGTTGAAGCAGAAATATTTTGATTTTATGATCGTTTATTAAAACAAAAGTTAAACTACTAACAATAATTCAATACCTAACGGCTCTCTAGTTACAAATTTTGTTCGAAAAAAAAATTTGTTTAGTTGAAGCAGAAATATATTTTTTTCCTGCCAGCTGACATTTCTGGCACTGAACAATTATCGATAGGGCTGCGATATTTTGATGAGGAAACCAACGAAGTCCAAGAAATGTTTGTCGGATTTGTTGAGCTGAAAGGTCTGGATGCGAAATCTATTGCATATAGCATCGATGAGTTTCTGACGAAAGAAGACCCTAATCCAAATGAATGCGTCAGTTTTGGATTTGACGGTTGTTCAACAATGTCCGGAAAAGACTGCGGGGTATAGGCAATTCTACGCAAAAAATACACGAAAGCTTTATTTTTTCATTCGAAATGCCATGGGAACCACGAAAGATATAAGATTTTTTCGGGATTCAGTATTGAGAAGAAAGTTGATTTAACCGTTATTGATGCCCTAAAAGAGGCAAAAAACTTCTTTCCTGAAACAGGAAAAGCGTTGATCATTTTGAGCGATCATTTAGCAGGAGACTGAAAACCTGGTTAAGAAGCATTATGGGGGAATATCACCTCAATGGTCTGGCCATGATGAGTGTGCACAGAAAACATAGAAAAACAAGATTTTCATAATGAAGTGTTTCATAAAGAAGTGTTCGAAAAGTTTACTAAAAAACAACGAAGATTATGTTTTAATTAACTTAATAAAAAAAAAGATCTCTCTCGACTATTTTTGAAATCTTGTAGCTGTTAATGGACAATTTGATTGCCTCCAAATTCTTTAAATTCTATTATTATTTTATCCCAAATTTTTTTTGTTCTATTATTAATAACTTTGCTTTTAACTGTATTCAACATTAATACTCTTCCCTTCCTCCATATATCAGCTGCCCTCCCCTGAACCACCGGCTGGCGACGAACTTGGTTAGTACTTTGAATTTTGTTCAAATAAACAATCATAACAATAAAATTGTATTCCTCACAAAGTCCGAACGATTTCCATCTTTCTGAATCAATATCCGCAATTTGAAGCGGAAATGTTTTTTATCAATGTGTAGCACACCGTTAGAAAGGCCATCAAGTAGAGAAGTTTTTAAGAGAGGTGAAGCTCTCTATTGTTGTTACTTTTTTTAACATTGAATTTTGAAGTTGATTTATTTTCATAAAATCACTAATTTTGTGGGATAAAATCCTCATATGTGCCTTTGGTACTGTCAGTTGTAATGCAAACTATTGATTATTTTAACAAGCATACATTGCAGAATATTTATTCAAAAAAATGGTGCTTGTAAAGGCAATAAAAAAACTTTTTAAAGGCGGCATTTTGGGTAATTTGAGAAAAAAAATAAAATAAATTATATCTCCTTAACCGTGAGTCTCAGGACCCAGGGTCCAAAGGTAGCAAATGACCCCAAGAATATTCCAAAACATTTTGATGTTTCATGTGCCGAACAACCTGTGTATATATATATATATATATTTATATCTATATATATATATATATATATATATATATATATATATATATATATATATATATATATATATATATATAAATATATATATATATATATATATATATATAAATATAAATATATATATATATATATATATATATATATATATATATATATATATATATGCACAAGAATTGCATCAATGGTGTTATAAGAACGGCTTATTAGTAAACACAATCATATGTTATTTCTACCTAAAAATGTTGGCTGCGACTGCAGTCCTTTGATCAAAATAGATCATATATCTATCAGGAGGGTGCTCGAGGCTAAATTCTTAGGTGTCACTGTGGATCAAAAACTTACATGAGAACCACATGTGGATGATGTTTTGTCGAGATTGAGCAGTGTTTGCTTCGTTATCAGGCAACTGAGGAGTACAGTATCTCTGAATGTGCTCAAACTTGCATATCATGGGCTTGTGCAATCTGTTCTAACTTATGGGCTGATTTTTTGGGGAAACTCAAGTCATGCCTGTAGGGTTTTTGCAATGCAGAAAAAAATAATCAGATGCTTGGTGCACACCCTCGTGTAAGCTGTCGTCTGATCTTCATCAAACTATCACTCCTCACCCTACCATCTCTATATATACTTTTACTGTCAATAAATATGAAAAAAGATGAATCAAATCTCATACGAAACTATATGATTCATAATTATGAGACCCGTCAAAGAGAGGATCTGCGTGTGCCATTCTCACGACTTGGTGTAGCACAGAATTCACATTCCTATCAGGGTGTAATATGTTACAACCATGTGGTCAGCATTCTGGGGAATATAAACAACTTCAACGAGTTTAAATTGAAATTATTCAATTATTTGAGTGCTAATGCTCTTTACTCAGTGAGGGAATTTTTGGAGTGTTAGTGATATGAGATTGTCAATCCATAATTGTAAATGTGAATTTATAATTTAAATATGTTATCATCTGTGGCACTTGTGTGATACTACTATAATGCTATATATACTATACTACACTAAGTGTTTTGACTAGTCTGACAAGTTTTTTGTACTATCTTGTGTAAAAGCTTCAACGATGAATAAATCTATCTATCTATATATTATATAATATGAATTACATTCTAGGTTCATGTTCAAGGGTTGCGTTTACGTTCGATCGTCGAACGTTGTATGTCGACATATTCCAACACTTATCAGAGAAAGGCGACTGGATCCAAATCAACTACCCATCTTCTGAAATCGTTATGCTCGGCAATTTTGATGCTCATAATTCTAGTTAGCTTAAACACGATTGATTTTCAATGATTTCAGAAACACGCTAGATTTATTCCTGACCTCGGAGCCTGATGGCTATGAGATCCAGATACTCGTCTCTCTCGGCAACTCAGAACTACAATTAGTATTGGAAAAACAAATAATTAAACCAACCAATTAACTGTATCATTTGGGAATCGGCACTATAAATTAATAGAATTAAAAGCCATATGCCCAGTTGTTCATAGCTTCACAAACATGGTAATATTTCATTTGAAATATTTGTAGTTAAATCTAATGTACATAAGTATTTGCGGATGTCATCAATAAGAGTTCACTATAATTCAACATTTTATATAATTCTCTTTATTATTTATGGAAAGTACAAATACATAGTTTGTGTTATAAAAGCTCCTTGTTTAAAGAAACATTTTTTCTTTACTGATATTCATTATCATGAACAAAATATATTTTCTAACAAATGTTTCCAACTTCATACAGGTAGGCTGCCAATAACTTTGTCTGAAAAATACAATAACATGACAAATGACTTGAATGTTTCTGTTGATTAAGAAAAATTTCAAATAAATCTTCAGATTTCAACTAAAGGATATTATCAAAGAAGTTCTCTATTTGGTGGAAAAATCAAATATAACTAAAGCAAGAATGAAGAAATTAATGAAATTTCATATATTGAATTTCTGAAAAATTCAATTACTACTTTTTTAACTTAATATATTGTTGTATTGTTTCTTTTGTACTTACCCCTTCAATATAGTTCCTGATATTAAGCTTTTCATTCTGACTATGTGCTCCATCATCTCCTGCTCCTACAGGAAGAAGCAGTACATTTTTACCTGTAGCTTCCTGGAATGTTAAAGTAATAGGAATGGAACCTCCTTCTCTAGTAAGATCTGGTTCAACTTTGTAGACATACTGAGTAGCTTTAACACCAGCCTGGTAATGAGGATGCTTGAAATCTTCACTCCAAGGTGACCCGCCGCCATTCATAGTTATCTAAACATATACAATTTGATATAGTTGAATTCCAATGTGAGTTTGTGATTTCAATTTAATTCAAAACAATCAATATTTTAGTTTGAGAAATTAGATCAAATTTAGATTAAAATTGTTTTCATGATTGAACCTGAACCAGGTTCATCTCAGTTTATGTTTGTTGTTGAATCTAAGTTCGGGTCATGTTGGTTGCCCTAATTAACGTATTGATTTACGGTAATTGAATAATTGTGATTATTGTTGATTTGTAGTCACATTTGTAGCTTTGGATAAAGAAATTTGTAGGTACACAAATGATAGGGTTAGAATCATAATTTGATCATGACTGTGATTATGGAGAGATTAATTGCAGTCATGTTTATTTCATTATTGTTTGAAAGAGAAAAATTTATGCTTTCAATTAAGGTAATGTGCTTTAGACCAGAGTAGATAGTGAAAATAAAGTGATATTTGAGGATTTAACTGATATAGTGAGTTGATTAAAAAATATATATATATATTTGACACTTATTTCTTCTAATATGCAGGCAAACATTCAAATGATGGAAGCAAGAAGGAAATAAAGGAATATCAAATTTTTACTTGTTTTGGTTTTAGTACAATTTCCATTGGACCACAATTACACATATCCAAACACATCTGCAGAGTTAGACTGGAGTAATGACACATTAGACATGTTGGGGGAGCAAAAATGATTTCCATTTTTATTTCATAAAGGATATACTTATGCTTATGTTTTCATTGTATCTGATCTAGCAATTATAAATGAAACAATCTTCATCTGTAGTTTGATGTATTTCAAAGTAAGTTCGCAAAACATCAATTGTCATATACCTTCTGATCCAGTCTTGAACCATCATCCTTAATGGCTCCCCAACAAACGATTATTGAATTTTGTTTGTGAAGCACACATCAACGTTGTGTGTCTCCATTACAACACAATTTTTTAGTTGAACTTAGTTCAAAACAGAACTACACGTGAATTAGGCAACAGGCCTATACAACAATAGTTGACAAATTATTTCAATCAAATTTTTATTTTATATAGGTGTGATATATATATATACATATATATATATATATATATATATACATATATATATTAATATATATATATATATATATATATATATATATATTATATATATATATATATATATATATATATACATATATATATATATATATATATATATTTATATATATATATATATATTTTATATATATATATATATATATATATATATATATATATATATATATATATATATATATATATATATATATATATATATATAAATAATTTCTATTTGTGTTGGTCTTTTTTGTTCAGGATTCACATTTCGTTAGGTTAGTTTTCTCATTCTTCTTGTGATAATTTTTGATCTTAATATTTTTGACATTCACGCAGTTTCACTTCGTTTTGCGCTACTTAATTATCTTCTTCTCCCATACATGTTAATGTTACCCCAAGATAATTTACTTTCTCTATATTGTATTGTCGTTTAATTACCAGTGTGTTCGATTCGACCTTGTCATCTTCATGCATTTTGTCTTCCATATTATCTTGCTTTCATTTCCATTAGTTTAAATATGTTCTTAAGTTCCCGTTTTGATCTCGCCATGAACATTATATCGTTAGCGTATGCTAGCATTGATGTCTGTTTCTGTAGATTTCCTCTGATACTACTCCTTCGATCGCTAACTTCTTTTCTTATTTATGTTATAATCATAAGTGTGTTTTTAGGTTTTTTAGCATTTATATATCTCAATATATTCATATTAAATATTTATACTCACAGTAATCTTATTTGGGCTTTTCCTTTCTTTCCACTGACTTTCAATGTGGCTGATGACAAGTTTCTCTATTTGCTCTGGAGTTTGATCAGGCACAATTCTTATGGAGAATTTCCCTCTCACCTTCGCTGGAATAACAGTTTTTTGACCAGATTCAGCAAATGCTCCTTCTATACCATGGATAGATAAAGATGGGAAACGCCACCTATATGTCAATAATCAATTAATACATATTCACGATTTGCACTAATTCCGAATGAATAGCATTCATGAAATACAAAAATTACTTTCTCTTTCAATATCATATCAACAAACCAAAATAACTTCATATTAAAAACAAAATGCTTTAAATAAACTATCAACAGTTTCCAGCAATAGATTTAAATGTTTTTTTTTTTGAGCAGATTCTATGAAAACAGGATATTGGTGCCTTTGTTATCTATTAAATAGGCCTATAAAATTTTTTGGGAGAAAAAAAGTTGAAATACTTCTTCTTGGAAAGACTAATTTTGATAATACAAACACCAATTGAATTTACATGAGTATATTAACTTATATAGGAAAAATATAATTATTGAAATCCAGGCAGCTTCAATGTTTGTTGATAATTTTACCTGTGCATCAGCAATTTAGATTTGTCTTCATGTAAAAGTCCCTGACAGCCTATCTGATCTTTGTAAGCACACAAATCAAAAGCAATTTTATCATATGCTGCTCTTTCCTCTTCCTGAATGGTCGCTACATCGTCGTAAATTCCTGGGATTAGAATTTTTCCACTATTATCAAGTAAAGTATTGAGAAGATAGATCAAGTCAGTCATCGCTTCGGCACTGTAAAATTAAATATATATATATATATATATATATATATATATATATATATATATATATATATATATATATATATATATATATATATACAAAGGGACTCTTTGGGCCCTAGTTCTATCGACCCCCCCTCCCATTTAGGTCCCGGAAGTCCTAGAAATCCCAATGTCCCTTCGAAACTAGAGGTTCAGTATGTAATATAAGTAAGGGCTTGTATTCTAGCGAACCGCGTTACCGATCGGAACGAGTCCCACCCTACGCCATTCCATAGTATATAGGCCGTCTAACAGGGCTCCTATTCTCGCGGCCCTTATAGAAATATATTCACTATCAATAATTACATAGTAAGTCAACACAATCAAAACTTAACTTAATCTAAATAATAGAGTGTAAAATCTCATAAACATTATAAACAAGCATATTTAAATACATATAGAAATCTCTGGAGATTCATCAAATTCAGCTGTAACGGACGCTCAAAAATCATTTGACAAGAACTCCTCAACGCTTATAGAAACAGCCCTCCAATTAAACATCCTTTAGACCAGTAGGCTCTTGAACTTTGCATTGTTCAAACTCTTGTAGTCGGAATGAAATTTATTATATAGCGATATATTATAAAAATAATTTATTGTTTCTTCCAATCGATCTTTGGGAAGGATATAGTTGTCACGTTTCAAAGTATAATGTTCATGGAAAGATGTGTGTTGCGAGGAATTTTACCTTGCGTTCGTGAAAATAGGTGAGACGCTGCAGAATGTAATAACACGTCAAGGTCAACATCCCTACTGCCCTGAAAAGTTTTCTACAGCTCATTAACCGGGATACTTCAAAAAACGCTCGTACCGCCCCCTTCTGCTTTAGGAATGTCGTAACACTCACGTGCGAGGCTCCCCAAAGTATGATAGTATTCCTATTTTAGCGGCCCAGATCTTCCGAAAACCCAAAGCAACGAATCAACTATTTGTTTAGTAATGTATTCGAGTGCGGGATTTCATTTCAATGAAATAGTGCCTTCGCAGTCAAGAAAAATACCCAGGTCGTTTTTATGAAAATTTCGCCCGCAAGCGCCTCGGAGACGCATATTTTTCGTTCGCGTTGACAAAACGTTAAACTCCTAACTCTCGATTCTTGTGAACCATTTTACCGATCGTAACAGGACCCATCCACCCTTCTAGCGCTCGCTTTCGGCCTACCAATAGGGCACTTTGAGTCCCGATTCTCTCAACCCTTCTCCTCATTTCAGCTCCTTCAATTGGGTATGTTATAACACTATTTAAAAGCAACTTACACAGTTCCACCAAAAACACCACTGTGCAAATCTTTTGTGGCACCTTGAACATCTATATAGAAATAACATAATCCACGTAAACCATAGGTGATGCATGGTTTATCAGTTCCCAGCCAGTAGTTATCAGAAATACACACATAATCTACGTCTTTAAGGAATTTGTCCTTTTCTGCTAGTAGAAGCGTTTCCAGTCCATCGCTTCCCATTTCCTCCATTCCTTCAAATACAAATTTGATATTGACAGGTATTTCCACATCGTTTTCTTGAAATGCTTCAATTGCATTCATCCAACAAATGACTGGCCCTTTGTCATCACTGGATCCCCTACCTGAAGGAAGGTGCGTTATATGATTATTCAAAAGTATTTTTCATTATACATGGAACATATCTGGACAACATTCTAAGGTACATTATCTGATCAAATTAAAGGACTCATATTTTAAACAAAGAGTTCTTATACAGGTGCTGTTCAACAGTAACAAAGCAGGTGGTTAAAAAATATAAATAAGAATGTGGTGGAGTGTGCCAGGTTATAACTTAAGACTATTAATATTTGAAATATTTTACATGTAGCCTGCAGATGATATATCCTCTTCAAAGGTCACAATAAAAAGAATGGCTGGCGTATCCTTATTTGGTTTATGATTTACTAATGAGATTTAGGTGTATTCTAGAAAATAAAACACTAAATGGAATTTAATTTTCTGTGTGAATTACATTTGTTCATTGAAATAACTTGCTTTCCTGACAATTACTCCTCATAAAATATATTATATTGACGCCAAGATCTCCTTTTAGAATAAACCCATTGAAAACCATAGAAACGACAGACGTGAATTCTCCAGAAAACATTGCATCTGTGAAAGAAAGAATGCAGGAGTACCAGAGACAATCAAATCAATTCCCTTATCATGCATAATAACTTGGCCTTTTTGAAATCTCAACTTGACGAATTTTGCGTCAGAACTATACAAAATTTAATTGTCCCATCTGCTAACTTGAGCAGTTAGAAGGAGGCCCCGATTTCGGACTGAAAATTATATTCGGCGACAAGGCCCATTTTGGCTGAATGGCAATGTCGAAAAACAAAATTACATTTAGAGAGATAAAAATCCGAAAGAGACAAAACGTTCACTACTGTTTTGGCGAGATCATTCCCCGTACTTCCTCCAAAATTAAGCCATAACTGTAACCAGCGAAAAGTACAGGTCGATATCAAATTTTTTTGGGTCCTTCAATTGGAAGATGTAGTTCACAACGACATGTAATTTTAACACGTCTACACTAATTGCCACACCGTGCATGGAACTACAGATCTTCTGCAAGACACATTCGATGGAATGAGTATGTCTCGTTTCGACGAAGTCAACAGGCAATCGAGATCGTATGGTTTAAAGCCATTTGAGTACTCATTGTAGCGCCCCATTGAATCACAAGTCTATATAAATTATTTATAGAAGTTAACATCCCAAATTATATCCAGTCTGGTATATGCGGTCAAGTCATCGAAAATTTGACCAATGAATAACAAATAAAAACATATCGCATAGAAATTGTTTAATTTAAATTCAAAGTTCTAGCATCCTAATGGAATTCCCGTTGCATCAGGCATAAGGACAACACATTGAAGGGATAATTGAACAGATTCAGCATGAAATCACTACCACCGGTTAAATAACCTCAAAAATTGGAATGATGAACAAAGATTTTAGAGCAACAAGATAATTATTGATGCAGCAAACAACTATTCTGAATGGGTTAACGTTTCGCATTGAAAATATGGTATAACTAAATAAGAGCATCGATATAAATAATGTAACAGTGTTTCAGGAGATAATGACAAAAAAAATTTAAAAACAAATAATATCATTATAAGGCCCAACTTCAGGATTTTTCTCTAGCTATGACAAACTTATAGGAAAAAATGATCAAACTGTTAAGATATACAACTAGATACATACCATAAAGTTTTTCATCTTTTTCAACCAATGTGAAAGGTTCAGTATCCCATCCATCCTCTTTAGCAGCAGGCTGTACGTCCAAATGACCATAAACAAGTACAGTTTTCTTTTCTGGGTCTTTACCAAGAATTCCAAAAACCACCTTGGGTAAAGGGATTTCACCCAATCCAGGTATGGTTTGCATACCAATATCTTTAAGTTCAACTTCTGCACCCAGAGCTTCTAGGCGTGTTTTGGTCCAATTAACCATTTTGTCAATATCTTTTCTATGGTCGGGCCATGCTGATACAGAAGGTATAGCAACAGCTTCTCTGAGTTTGGCAATATATTTCAATTTGTTTTTAGTTATAGTACTGAAAAATTACTTATGATAAAAGTGCTATCAAATAAATGTAAAAATACTCTGCAGCATATTTATTTGGTATTCAAAATCAATGCGAAGTTACCTCGGAAGTTACCATTAATTTTCAAAGTGGATGATAATAACAAGATAAAATACGCTTGCCCTTTCTACATTAATAGCAACACTTCAGTCTACACGTTCTTCTTTGCTTTCGTTTACGGGAAGTCTAAGAAATTTTCAAGTACTATATGCACAAAATGGTTGGTTGCTTCGTATGGTAACCAGCTCTTAAATAATAGCATAAATACTATAAACTTTGCACCAAAAAATATATCGTCATAATTATTAATCGTCGGTTCACTAGTGGTACTTGATGAAATTAATTTCAAATAAAACAAAGGCAATGATCCTAGGTACAAAATACAAATTGAAAAATGTAAACTATCAACATTTGCACATGCAAATAGAAGGTGAGAATCAGGAATGGGTTAAGGAATTTAAATATCTAGATTTTATGATAGTTGAGTTTTAAAAGTCACTGCGGTTACATCTGTAAAAAAATATCAAAAAAGTTATTCCTTCTATCTAGAGTATACCATAACATGTCTTTTTCCAGGATAACCATCTATAGGACGATAATACAACCCCACTTTGACTATTGTGCTAGCTTACTGTACCTTTTGGACAAGAACTGTTTAATGACCTTACAAAAACTTTAAAATAGGGGCTCGAGAATCATTCTGCAATGCAATAAATATGTTCCAATTGATCAGATGCTGAGAACTTTGAACTGGCATAGCGTAAACAAACGACTGTTCATGACAATGGTGCTCATTTATAAAATAACAAAAAAGTTAGTTCCAAGTTATCTTAGTTCATTAATTACGTATTATAATGAGATCCACACTTATCCTACAAGAAACGTGAACAATTTGCATATAGCTCAAACTCGAAATACAAGCTCAATGAAAATATTATTCTTCAAGGGCTTAAATGATTTCAATAACCTCTCAAATGAAGTGAAAATTTCACCTTCTTTAAACACATTCAAAACTCGTTTAAATGAATTCATTTCACCACTGTACATGTGAAAGGATGTGTGGAAGGCATGTGTATGAGTATGTGTGGTTGTGTGTGCTATGCTACCAATGGATACTGATTGTACATGAGTATAATATATATTAACTCAGTCTCTGATGATTGTGACAATATAAGTTTATTTTTGTATTCTTTCTTTGTATTCTAGTATTTTCTTTTGTTTAGGCATTAGGTACATTTATTACTAATTACAAATATTAGAAATGTATGTAAATTAGGATGTTTCCTATTTCAAATAAAGATTATTATTACTTGACAATGTTTAAATATTGTGTGCAGTATGTAATTCCAACATAGTGAAGTCATACATATACACAGTGATCAATTAAACTACACTTGAACTCTAATATTTTCCACATCAGTCCAGCAGGTTCGATATATTTATAATTTGACACCAAATTAATCATTACACCATATGTTGAGGTTAATTAATTATATCTTAATTCTATTCAATGATTCACCAATATGGTTTCTAAGGGAACTCGACGAGATCTAACACAGGTCGATTTTTAACCAAATGTTGAAAATTTCAGCAAATCGTCAGGTTTCTAACTGCTCTGCCGGTTTTATTAGACCTTATAATATCAGTGTTCTGAATTCAAATTACATAAAAATAAGTGAAATATTCAATATTACATTAAAAACTAAAAATAGTTACCAATAGTATTTTATCTACACAATTAAAACAAACATTATCACAAAACATCATTGGAAAACTCATCAACAGAATACCATTTCTCTGTAGGGAAGTCCTGAATTTACTAAACATCTGTTATTTAATTTGACCAGGAAGATTATTTTACACCTCGATGGACATGTATTTCGGGGACTTCTCGAACATTGTTGAACAATCTCTAGGGATGAACAAAACTTATTGCTAAGTTCATCCTAGCATGTAATGCAGCCTTGTAAATAAAAATGCACGGAAACGTCAGATTATATATCGCAAACAGACCCATTCCATTGGGGCAACACTCAATACATGTTTATAATTCTTTTCTGAACTATACACACTCGTCGCCAATCAACGAATTTTCCTCAAAGAAGGGTATTTTAAGAAAGTTGTGCATAAGCCATGCTATAATAAACATAATGAGGTCCCCTATTCCCAGGCAAGTTTTAAGTTGACATTATGGCGTAAAAAGCCAGGTTCACGAGATTCCTCTTGAGTGATGCACCTGCCATCACCCCAAAGTACCTCATTTCCTCCAAGCAACCCACGAACGCATTCGAAGGGCACTACTGCAGTAAACAGTCTTTTCTCTGGAACCCCACACATCAAACTTCCAAAAACTAATTTCATAATCTGCACGACTTTTTCAGGAGAAAAATCGCTATGGACTCATCATTAACGTATAATATATTCTCACCAGTGCCAATGAATTTCGGCAGATCGTTAATCGTGGAAACAGGAGTAGCCCCAATGTCAAACGTTAATTTGTTAGATATGCTATCATCCATTTTAACTTTCATACTCCTACACATGTACGATCACTGATGAATTAGTAATGATTTGAATTCTAAAGAAAAATAAATAAAACAGTTCCATGAATACAGAATTTACATTCTTACAGCGTTTGAAAATACATCATTGAAAAAATAAAGATGAAGGCTCATTTTTTCTATAATATTAGATACAACGCAAGACATTTCAAAAAGGGACCAAATGCCAAGAAAATAAAAATGAACCAATCTTTTTTAGACTTCATTGAAGTAAAGGACCTTGGAGTTGAAAGTATGTTAGAAGATGTTTTGAATTTTTTTACTAAATAAAAATTAGAAATTAATAAATGTCGTGGATAGGCTTATGACGGAGCATCGGTTAAGAGTGGAAAATATAATGGATTTAGTCTCGATTCAAAGAGTTATCTGAAAATGCCGAATACATACACGTTTGTTGCCACAATTTAAATTTAGTATACTACATAAAGTAAACAAGGCAAATTCTTCAATAATTTGAAAAATTATCAAACAACCTTCCAACGGAGCTGGTTATACATATTCCGCAACGCAAAATTCGCATTCACAATCCAATAGTTAATTATAGAAAACGTCAAGTTACCTCGACTAAAAATCTGCATACAGCTGTTTCGATCTTATTAAATCTCATCGGTGCAGCTTATTTGACTCGGATTGAATAAACAAATTTCTAATTGTTCCCCAATACAAATCGCGGTCGGGACTACTATCTGGATAACAACCCAGACCGCCCTCCATAAAAGGATATTGGAAACCAACAATTCACGGACCAAGCTAGTTAGTCGAGTATGTTAGGTACGCTGGCTAGTATTTGGGAGGTCTCGGGTTCAAACCCCGGGGCCGACTGGTCTGCCATGAGTTTTTCTCAGAGGTTTCCTCATGGTAATGTAAGTCACTGCTTGCAATCTTATAAGGCGAATGCTGGGCCAGTATTAATCCTCTGAACCCTACCCACATTTCCTATGTTCCGAAATATCCCGTCTCACCTATCCTTAATGCACTTGTACATACAAGTGTATCCTCTGGTCTGGCTGAAGGAGTTAATCCCAAACTCAAGCTGCCCGCCTCCCTGACACATACTTCAGGGAGGAATGAAACACGTGTGTTTCCTTTTTTTTTTCCAACAATTCACCGCTTAACCAGCTCCCTTGGAAGGTTGTTTGATAATTTTTTAAATTATTGAAGAGTTTTCCTTGTTCACTTTAAGTAGTATATTAAATTGACCATGGTCAACTTGTATATTTTTCATTATTTGCAGAGTAGGCATTTCATGTCATGTATTCTTGCGAGGGGATTCTGCATTTTCGATCTAAGCCGTGAATTGTTGGTTTCCTTGGTGTAGGGCACTCTGGGTTGTTATCCAGATATTAGTCCCGACCGCGATTTGTATTGGGTGACAATAAAAAATTTGTTAATTTACTCCGAGTCGAATAAGCTGCACTGATGGGATCTAATAAAATCGAAACAGCTGTATGCAGATTTTGAGTCGGGGTGACTTAACAATTTCTATAATTTACTGTTGGATTGTGAATGTAGAATTCTCGACGCGAAATACATATAACCAGCTCTCTTGGAAGGTTGTTTGGTAATTTTAAAAATTATTGAAGAATTTTCAATTTTCACTTTATGTAGTATATCAAATTCACTATGGTCAACTATTTTTCATGATTTGATTTAAATTCAGTTTTGAAAGATACGGCAGAAGAAATACTTGAAATAAAAATTTTTACGTTACCTTGAGTAAAATTTACATTTTCAAGTGCAAGTTTACCTAGGCGGCAACAGCTTAGAGACCATTGTAATAAAAATAAAAAAGGTATTATACCAAATGAAGTAAAAAAGTTATGTATGTCCAACGTGATGAACTTTTAGATTTGAGAGTGTTTATGCTATTAAAATTAATTTTGCCTGCGTTCTAAATTGTCTTTCTACAACAATTTTCATTTCAAAAAAGAAATTGATGAGGCTGCACCCCTTCGTAACAAAATTGCCAGATTTAATTCTGATGTTGACTTTTCAATTTAATATCTTGAAAGGTGTGAATTACGTGGATAACGCTTGAAAAAGCCCTGATATGAAAATAGAGAATGCTTGTAGTATGTTAAATAATGTTTGAAATGAAATGACTATGATGAATAAAACTAAATTTGACTTTACTACGTTTATTATCACAAAATATTTAAAAAAATATAACACTGCGATTGCAATGTCGGTCACTAGACCATCATCGGGCAGATTGAGTTAAAAACTGAATACATAATTATAGATTTGCGCTTACGGGTGGGAAAGAATTATTGCAGGTACCTAAATAGACAAGAGGAACATATTTCAAAAAGGGCTAATCGAGTGAATTTCCCAAATTGGTACAATACAATGTTTTTAGAAAATTGTTTGAATACACTAAATATAGGAGAATATATATTCTTTCCCACCCGTAAGCGCAAATCTATAATTCTGTATTCAGTTCTTAACTCAATCTGCCCGATGATGGTCTAGTGACCGAAATTGCAATCGCAGTGTTATATATTTTTTAATATTTTGTGATAAACGTAGTAAATTCAAATTTAGTTTTGTTCATCATGTTAAATTATCACGTAGTAACGACGGATTCCATCAACTATTTGAAATGACTATTATGAGACTTAATTTTGGAGTAGGTACCTAAGATAGGGGCAGAGAATATAGCTAAGACATGGAATATTGGGCCTAAATTACCCGAAAAACGGATTAAAAAATTTCATGATGAAATTGCAGTTGACTACGATTTCTGACACCATCAGAAAGTATAAAATTCAAATTTATTATAGGACACTAGATACTATTATAAGTCAATTAGAAGAACGGTTTGAGAATACAAATATAATTAATGAATTTTTTTCATTTCTAGTCCAGAATCTCTTATAAATTATTCAGATAAACAGCTGACTGATGCCGCTATTAAATTAACAGACAAATATTTTAATGACTTAAGAAGTTCGTTTGGTACAGAAATAAATATTTGAGATGCATAGTTTTAAATTAATAACAGTAAAAAAATTAAATATATATCAGACTTAGCGGAATATTTATTTGTAAAATGAAATAAAAAATTATCTTAGATCCACAATGACTGAAGAGTATTTGACAGATCTTGCAATACTTTCGATTGAAAGTGAAAATACCAAAAAGCTTGATCTAGATTTAATTATTAAAGATTTTCACGCACGAAATAGAAAAGATATAATATAATAATTATATGTACAAAACCGAGCGAAATACAAATATATTATTTATCGTGTTTATTTAATTTTATAGCGTTTATTTTATTCGATAAATACTAAGCCTTATTGTATAACCTGATAGTTATCAATTGAAAATTAAGATAAAATTATTTGAACAAATAAAAAGTTTGCAGACACAGGAATTCATATTTACGCCTCTGTTAGACAATGCTAAAATTCTCGCTATTGAACAAAATGACACGCAAAGAAATTTCTAGGAAACGCTGGAAATAAATTTGGACAAATATTCAATAAATTCAAGAACACATATTAGGTAACTTTTAATTTAATATAAAATTGTTAGATAAATCATAATTGCTGTATTTGTCGTGGGAAAAATGCCATTTTATTTAGAAAATCAAATGTTTATACCAGAGTTCCCCAAACTGTGAGCCGCGATGGCCCAGGTCGCCGTGGTTACTTCACAGGGGCGTCGTGACAAATTTGGCATAACTCAACAAAATATAAAGTAAAAACATAGAAATATCGGAATTTTTGAGATGGTCTATTTTTACTTGATCCTGTGTAAAATTAGCTCTTGATCGCAGAATATTCTTGCAAGTTGTCAAGCCTTTTGAATCGTAAGGTATGATCAGTTTATCAGTGAAAATTTCGATAGATTTTCAAGATCTATACAACACTAGTGCTCCATCAGAATTTACTTCTGCTGAAGAAGAGACTTTCGAGTTATCTTGCGAAAAATTTGAAAACCAAATTTGTCTGCATGGGGATTGACAGAATTTTCGATTTTAGTTTAAGATGAATGCCCTTATTGAAGTGATTACACCCAGTGGATTTTTAAAATTTTCGAAGACGTATCTGTGAAAAACTGAATTTTCGGCGGTCGCTGTAATGAAAAGCAAGTACGTAGTGAAAATCAACGTCAGAAGGCAAATGAGGGTGGCCTGTCTATCAGTTTAATTCCACGTTCTGAGAAAATACATAACGGTTTGAAGGCTCATACATTACAATAATTACTTAGTTTCGTATTATTGAAGTAAAAATAAACATATTAAATAATGGAAATATACAAGTTTTAGTTTCTTCAATATCTCTCACGATTAGTCAAACTTCTACCTATTTATATCTGGGTAGGGCGCCGTGGAATCATTTCAATTAGAAAAGGGCGCCGCTACTCGAAAAAGTTTGGGAACCCCTGATTTATACTATTCATCATGTCAACACAAATATCTTCAAAACTTTTTATCCATATGCAATTTTAATGCATATCACAATGCTCTCTTTTAAGCCAGTGAAATGAACGAACAAAAAGTTCTTGTTTTGTTTGCCTTTCGATCCATCTATTTATGTATTTTCACTTGAATTTATACAAAGTCACATTGTTTTTGATGTTTGATATATATGTGAAATCAATTGTTGTCATACTCATCCTTCAAATTAGGAAAATTCAGCATACTTCCAAGATGATGAAGGATTTGCAGCATATCATATAGGTATGTTGTACAACTTCAAGTCTTTTTTGAAAAATAAAACAGATTCAATGTTTTCAAACCATTGCACGGAACTCAAATTATGCACAAATTGCCAAAACAGTCTAGTTGAGTTATTTAGAATTATTAGGAATTTTCAAAATCAATCATAATACAAACAGTAACGTCTTGCTGAAAGACCAAATTGAACTGATTTATACCCCTATATTTGATATTTTCAAACAAAAATGTATTCCAAGAACTTTAGAATTATCTAGTTGAAAATCGAATTTTAATAACTTGCCCTTAATGTATATTCTTTGAAGGCTATTATCTCTAATAACCCTACCAGACATTTTTGGAAAGTTACTACCTGTATAAGACCATTTTAATGTAGCTCTAAACTCAATCTAACTTGAATTAGGATAGCAGTATATATTTTGGTAATATATTTTTTCAACTATTTTGTGATAATAAATAGTAAAATCAAGTTTTTGTTTGTGATAAATTATCACATATAACAAATATTCAATAAGCTGAATCATCAATACACCATGAAATGATGAATTGCTATAATTTGTTCAATACTAAAAACACAATATTGCCTCATCAACTTCATATTGTGATTAAGTTTATCTGTATATATTGCACTTGAGATATCTCACAGAATCATTAATTTAAAAAATTGGACACAGTAAAACATTATGCCCTACTTCTATAGTAGACAATTCGAGAAAATCATATTGTAAACAGTATAAATAATCCGATGAGAACTACACAATGTACTCTTGAATAAAGACACAAAGATTTTTCATTTTTGCTAGTTTCGGGAGGAAACACCTATACAAAAAGAACTAGAACGTTCTAATATTTATTCGAAAATAATTTGTGAATGTTCCTAATTTTTAAAGATTTTTCATTTTTGATAGTTTGGGAGGAAACACCTATAAAAAAAGAACTAGAACGTTCTAATATTTATTCCAAAATAATTATCTTCAATTGTCACTTCACTATAATATGATACAATTATTAATGAATTAGTTTAGTGTAGGTATAAAATAATCGTACACTTACTCAAAAACTTTGACCAACTCTTGGGGAACTTCCATTTTAATAATTCAAATAGTATCAATTCGTCAGAATTGAAAGGAGTTGGAATTGCAACGCAACTGAGAATGGAAATTTATATCTATAGTATGTCTATTATTAATATTATCTCAGCATTTATCAGATAATAATAAGCCTATAAAAAAGTAGTTCGGTCCTTTTTTTTCACTACTCCTCACTCTCACTCACTCCTCAGGGTCAATCAGGATCATAGAAAAGAAGAAAAAGCATTGGGAGGGATATGATATATTTAGTTGTGATTGTTATAATTTTTTTACTATCTAAAGGCTGACGTTTATATTTAACCAACAAAATAAGGTTTGAATAAACTTTGTTGTATTTTGTATTACATGTAATATAACCACATCGTCATGCAATGGCTTCTTTAATCTGTAATTAAAAAATATTGTTGCTGGTACTAGGAGTAGTCAGCAAGGATTCAGCTCTCCGATTAAGCGGCACTGTGTCAGAAGTCAGAATTACGAGTATAAACGTAGATTTTGATCCCAAATCCCAAATTCGAATATCTAGGAGATTCTTAAAATGAATTCACATCAATTACTAGAAAATTAGTCAATGCGTACAATTGTCTCGATTTGGAGAATCGTCAAGGAAACAGAGACCTAGAAGGAGTATTGACAAAAATTAATTCGGAAGATTGGTTTAAGAATTCTCCTATTAGAATAAATGAACTATCCAAATGGACTAAATCTACGGCAAAAAAAATTATACTTGACGTCAAGCCAGTGAAAATTTAAAACCATTCCAATCGAGCTGCTGCCGTACCTTAATTTGATTGAAGAAAGTTTAACATTTATAATTCGAGTTTCCTTTTCTTAAGCAGACGTGCTACTGTCTCGAAATTTTTTAAAGGCAATTTTTCTTTAAATGCTAAACAACAAAATTCTCTTCGAAGTGTCAAGCTCTTAATTAAAGGTGCAAGAAATGATGACCATAGGAAAATATATTTAATATGTTCCGAAAACAAGTTAAATATTATGACTCCCTATTGGACCAGCGCCCTGTAAACGATCAAACTTGTTTGTCAAATTTTAGGTGTTTGTCAAATTATTTGATAGTGTATGGCTTTGTTTGATGCGTTTGTCAAGCAATTCACGTGTTTGAAGTGTTTGATGAAAAATTGGATTGACGGCATTTTTGACAACTAAATTCAAAACGCGTCACGTCACGTCAACGAGAAAACCGTAACTAAGGAAGAATTTGACAAATTTGTTTGATCTTTGGTTTGATCGTTTATGCCATTGCTTGAAGAACACGTGAAGTTTGTCAAACAAGTTTGTCAAACAAATTTGATCGTTTACAGGGCGCTCAATCAATATATTTTAACAAATTTCCATATTTCTCCATGCCTTCACAGTATGCGACACCACATTCTCAGGGGAAAATAAAATTGATCAAGAAATTCATGGCAAACCAAAAGCTCCTTCATCAGGATTTTTTTCTTGTCCCGATTGCAACTCCTGATCAAGTTGATCAAGCGTTCACTTCTTCATATCCTTGTACATGGGTGGCAGCATCCATGGGCAAAGTCACTCAATCAAGTGAGGATTGACCTCTTCTAGAGGTCGATTTCAAAAAAGAATTTCGACTTCGCGTCCGTGCCTCCTACAGAAGCAGCTGCTAGCCAGCACTCATTTAGAGCTTATTTAGGCCCGGTTGTACAGTAACGGTTTAAGCCATGGTTATATTTTAATAGTAAATTGAATAAAAGTACCTACTACAAAAAAGATTTTTGAGTATGATATGGGATTCAAATTTGTATGCCCATCATGTGTAATCATCAGAAGAAGCTTACATAGGACACTAACATATATTTCTTAATTAAGAAACAATTTATTGCTACAGTTCTCTGAAGTAATTTATTAATTGATGCCTCACAACATTGTTGATATTATGAATACTGTTAGCATTCTTGTGAGGTTGAACAAAATTAACTGCAGCTTCTTCCATACAACAAAATGGTCCATTCTATCACTATATTTCTTTGGTTCTCTTCCGGAATTATTTAATACTTCTACTATTTCAGCAACGTCCTCATCGTCTGTTAGTTCCTGAAGTTTATCATGTAGCTGATGAGCCATTATTTTTATTTTTAATTATTTTGACAAAAATATAATCCAATATTATGATGATACCTTTCCAACAATTTAATACAAGGAGTGAGGTTATATTATCTTTGAGCTCGGTTTAAGCGCCTGAATTTGATAGTTCAGCTGAACCTCATAAATTGAAAGCCGGTGAACCAAGCTTTGCTTGAACTAGCAATGTGCAACGTAACAGTCTCATTTAAACCAAGTTCAACCTTAAGCTTGGCTTAAACACTGACTGTACAACCAGGCCTTAGAGGTTCAGGAATGGAGTAGTTATGTACTAGATCCAGAGGGATGGGAATGAAAAATAACCACCAATCAATGGAGTAATTCCCATCACAACGACTCTTCCACCAGCCCCACAAGAACTTTTAAACTCCATATCGTGTATCGTGCACATGTAAAAAAGGGCTCAAAGCAGCTTGCTCCTGTAGAAAGGCAGGGATAAAATTCACCACTGTTTGCATAACCTGCAAAGGGCACGCATTCGTAAATTCCATCTCTGAAGACAAGGATGCTATACTGGATGTCACCCAGTGTGATGAGGACATTGATATCATCGCTAGATAGGCTAGATGATGTGATCGGCGAAGATCAACCTACTTCTTCTAAACAGCGAAACAAATCGTCAACATGAGTACCTTATACAATTTTTTATACGCACAAATACACACACTTGAATATAACTAATACCGATTTCGTTTACATGTAGGTATATATATTTTCTACCTCTAATAAAACATTATTTATTATAATGTCTTCATATATTTTGAAACCACATGATAATCCAGGGTGAATCCAATAAGAGAGGGCACGAGTCCTAGAATTTTTGAAACCCCAGAACAATTAATTTTTAATATTTTATTAAAAATGAGGATTAGAATTGAAATGCCAAAGGGGGCGTATCTCTTTCTTCTCTCCACTCTCTAATTCACCCCTGGCGCTGATTGTCTTTAAACACAACATTTTCAAATGATTTATATGATCCATTCAAAGGGCAGAATCATCTTTTTCGCCAAGTTGGTGAAACATGGACCAACTCAAACTGCTTGTCCGATTTTGACGAACGAAAAACCATTCCACGCAAAATTAAAAAACTATTTGTACAATTTTCTGTAGGATGCGTTGTTTAGGAGTTGTAAGCAGAAAACTGAACAAAGAATCAAATTTTTAGCGAAGCTGGTAAAAATGGCCCAACTTTGAAAATCTATTGGGGTAAATGGCTGGGACGATTTTAATGAACTAAGAACCATTCGAAGAAAAATTAATGATTTCATTTAATGCTCTCGAAAAAAGCTGAGAGTAAAATGTTCTGTAGGATGAGTCGTTTAAAAGTTATAAGTAGAACACCGAAAAAAGGGCGAAAGTTTAGCGGTTTTCTGACTCCCTAAACTTAAGCAGAAGTCAAAATCCTTCACAAACTCGAAGGTCTCTTATTTGGGATCCCTAAACGGTATTAAAACACTTTCTTACTTCGGAATATTTTTCGGGAAGCATGATAATTTTTCATTAGGATCAAGTGTTTTTTGATTAGTAAAGTCTTTTACGATTCGAAAAATTGTTCAAACTGAGACATGTCTCTTGCATTTCAATCTGTTTTATTTAATACTGTGTGTATGTTGTCATAGTTATATTTCTTGAACTTTGAATCTCTTTTGACTATTATAGTTCCGACTTGTGTATTCGATAACTTAGCACCAATAAACAATCTGAATCATGTGTAGTTAATACCGCTACCCTTTTTATTTGATATTTCAATAGGTTGTCTATTATTTCAAAAATTCTCTTAAGCCTTAAATTTCTTCAAAGAAGATTAATGTAAGTTTGTTAAATTAGTGGTCCTCATAATTTTGTGTAGTCATATTATTGTGAAATATGATGATAATTTACGACTTATTCATACCCAATTTAGTAGGTACTTAATAATATTGCACGATTGAAAACTCTTTATTTCATAATTTGTTTACTTACTGCAGAAAAATTATGTCAAATTATTTTTTCAGCACCTTCAAACGCTTATCTTTTTTTTCATAGTCGTTGCCATTCATTCATTTCAATGTCGAAGAGAGGAAAAGTTGAAGTTGAACTGTTAATATGACATGTTAAACTTTTTTTATGTCTCTCACTTTGGATAAGTAAATTATACACAATAAAATATTGAAATTTCTCGGATATAGTGTTAGATTGCGCATACTGTATATATTGACTCCAGCTTTAAGAGTCTTTTTGATTGCATCTTAAAACTTATGGTTTTAATCAGATAGATCCATTATCCGACAGGTGGGATAGTAGTCACTTTCATTCTGTTGATGACATTTTAATATTACAAAGTTGGCGATATAATTATAACCTATATTCAAGACAAGACTTGGGTAGATAGGGCTTGATTGAATTAAAATTGCACATTTCGTTCAAAAGTTAATTTTTAAAACCTTGAATACTAACAAAATGCTTGCTGTACAAAATATGAATCAATCTGGTATACCTGATAAGATGTGGCAGCCACCATTTGTTGTTTTCGAAACAACGTAAGTACGAATGATTAATATCAAACAAATGATTATTCTAAATGTATATTTTAATACTGAATGTAGATAGTAAAGAAAAACAATAGTAGGATTTCACATTCTTCAATAAGGCACCATGTTTGACAACACATTATATCAATGGTATATGGAAAACACTTATTTTCTTCACATCTGCAGATATACTTGAATAAAATATAAACTTTAATGAAATTTTAAACCACGTGAAGTGGAGGAAAAATAAAAATTGCAGAAATATTCGAGAAACATTGGATTACCTGCAGAAACCATATATTTCCAACATAATTTTACCATTTTAATTTCAAGTAAAGCTGGTAAAATATTAATAAATCATTATGCTTGCAACCATTAAGTGTACACATTCCAGCTTAAGAACTTAAATCTGCATTGTGTCGTAGAGATGAAAATCTAATAATTAAATTTTTAAATATACAAAATTTTGAATAAGTATTCAAACAATTCAAAGAACTATTAATAATGTGAATATTCAATTTAATTAATACTTATGGCATAGAAAACCTACATTGTATTTTATGCAATGCATTTCTTAATGCAGAGTCTATGAAACTATCCAAGCTAAAATGTCTATTTAAAACAAAGCATTCGGAGCATACTAAAGAAGTCTTGGGCTATTTTAAACAACATTAGGCTACTTTGAAGAAATATCAAAATGTGAGTTTCAAAAATAAAGCCAAGCTCCTGTTCAGTTATATGAATATACCCTGGAAGATGCGAAAATATAAAACCATCATTCATTGAAGTGGATTATATATATATATATATATATATATATATATATATATATATATATATATATATATATATATATATATATATATGTATATATATATGCCAGTCTGGGCAAATGGATCTCAAAATAACTTAAACCGTATCCAGCGACTCCAGAACAAAGCTCTAAAAGCAATATATAACCTCCCTTATTACACAAGCACAATACAACTATATAAAAAACTTTCTTTTGGGACGATTAGACAGATAAAACAACTCGAACTTTGCAAACTATTACATAAAATCAAACACAATATGTTGAAAACGAAAATATCACTCCAGACTAAATATAATCTCCATGGAAGAAGCTTAAGGAATGCAACCGGTTATGTAAGCGTTAGAGCCACTTGTGAAAAGTCAAAACATGCTTCAGTCTGTGCCAGTATAGTAGAATACAACAAATTACCAGATTATATTTCTTCAGAAAAAAACTATAACTAAGAAATTTGTTAGAATGTTAAAACTTTATTTGAGTTTGTAATTAAATATTTTATATTGTTACAATATATTTAATAATATCATATCATGTCAAATAATATTAATACTCTAAAATAGCTATTTTAAGTCAGATTATCTTTATCTGTTTGTAGCTTATTCTGAATAAATAAAAATAAAAAAAAAATATATATATATATATATATATATATATATATATATATATATATATATATATATAATTTGACAAATTGTTATATATATATATATATATATATATATATATATATAGAACAATTTGTAAAATTCATAGTAATTCACTAATATTAAAAATATAGCATTACCGCTCTGACACATAGAATCCAAAAAAAATTTGTTGGATTCTGTGTCACAGAGCAGTAATGCTATGATTTTGATATTAGTAAATTAGTATGAATTTTACAAATTGTTCTTTAAAACTTATTATGTACAACTAGCCAATGTCATCCTGATGAAGGTCCCAATATAGGGCCAAAATTTAGATATAAATTGGCAATCTGTTGTTTTGTCAATTATCCAGCCCCTCTCTTTGCCGAGTACCGAATTTTTTACTTAGTTTTATATATATATATATATATATATATATATATATATATATATATATATAAATAAATACGTACAAGTATGAGTACAATATTCTCCTATTTTGAATTGTTTACATTGAAATTAGAGATAAACTGAACATCTTTAAAATATGCTAGTAAAAAATTTGATTAATATTTTTATATGTACACATAGCTTTATTGGGTTGTGCAATTATTTTATTTTTAAATTCTTGATTTGGAGCCTGAAATAATTATCTTTATTATTCATTAGATGGTTTGTCAACATTTTTTTTAGAATGGGAGAAATTACAATAGAGTTGTACTGGAAGCATGCCCCACAAACCTGCCGAAATTTTGCGGAACTTACCAGAAGAGGCTACTATAATAACACAATTTTTCATCGTATTATAAGAGATTTCATGATTCAAGGTGGAGATCCAACTGGTACAGGAAAAGGTGGCCTCTCCATTTATGGGCAGACATTCAAAGATGAAATTCATTCTGAATTGAAGCATAGTGGAGCAGGAGTTTTATCAATGGCGAATTCAGGACCAGACACCAATGGATCTCAGTTTTTTATCACATTAGCACCCACTCAATGGCTTGATGGAAAACATGCTATTTTTGGTAGAATATCATCAGGAATGACTGTGGTACAGAGGATTGGTTTAGTTGAAACTGATAAGAATGATAGGCCAGTAGATGAAGTGAAAATAGTTAGAGGGAAAGTTCTAAAAACCTGAAGGAAATATATTTGCAATTTGTTTAATAACTAAGAGTAATTGATGATGTCTCTAACAATATATTGTTTACTTTTTTTATATAATTAATTTTGTTTTATTTCAAACAAACAATGCTTCTTCAGTCAGTAGCCTTTGAGTGAGACTATCTTATACTAGATTTTTTAGATACTAAGGTTACAGTACCAGCAGGAGTAACACTTCATTAAACTAAACTAATTCACAGAGTCATAACTAATGAAATATGTAGTTGTCGCAAAGCTTCTTGCTCAACTTCGAAAAAATTTCACAGTTACATACCCATAAAGTACAGCGTATATATAATAACCTGCAAGGTTGCTCTGTTATTCTTAGAAACCTATTTTTAGACTATAGATAAGAAGTTTACATTATAACCTATTGCATTAGCCTTCAATCACTTCTAAGCTTACTCTTGAAGAGAACACATCTCTCTGTTAATTCATTTAGTATAGTAACTTTACCATTATTGTAGTAATTGAAATAAACAGTTTTTAAAAACTCTCTTTGTGTCTTACGATACATATCTCATATGTCCTTTTTGACATAAATTTCTTCCATTGAAAATATTTTCACACAGTTTCTATACAAAGTAACATAATAAATAAAAATAATAAAATTAACTTCATTTCTGACTCCAAATACAGTTTCTAGAATTGGTAGCGGAGCCTTTAAGTGAATAGTTACAAAATGAGCAAACTTAATATCTTAGCAAATGCAATTTTACAAAAAAAACAATAATATTCAACTGATATTCTAAAATAAACTTGGAGGCTGCGGCACAGCTTCTTAATGTTATTTAATTTTATGATTTCTTGTAGTATGCTGTTATATGTAATAATGCTGTTTTGTAGTGGATTGTTCTGTGATCTTGCTGTTCTGTAAAAACCTGCTCTCAGATGTTGTGTTGATCTTATGGAATATTTGTGACAGTCGCTGACTTGATTCAGACATTTATATTACTAATTCTACTGAATGTTATTATTACACATTTAGAAAAATTCTATGATTTTTTAACTTTGTAGGAAATAATCTAGCAATTTCAACTTTTTCTTCATAGTGGAATGCGATTGTTAAAATATGTCGCCAAAATGTTTGTAATATCAGTATACTCAAAGCTGTTACGTAATCAGAAATGAGTAAAGAAAAATACTAGAGAAAAAAGAAAGGCATTATTTTTATAACGAAAATTGACTTTATTATTATTACCTTATTGAGGTGATATTTAGCTTCCTGCGCATTTCTTTTCATTCATTTAAATACTTATTAGATATGTTAATTTGGTTTTGATTAAATGTAAATACCTTTGGATTAGGCCTATTCGAACAATTCTTGCTTACAAACTAGAACTACTCGTAATTATTAACAATATTCGTATTTGATTTCATTGTGAAATATCTGTCTTCATAATAATGAAAATGAAAATCTCTGACCAATTGTCTAGCATTTTTCGTGATTGCCTTTACAATGTGAGTTTCTAGATTTCGACAATAATTCTTTTTAATAATATATAACTGTAGACATTCAATGTCTATATATTCAATATATATATATATATATATATATATATATATATATATATATATATATATATATATATATATATATATATATATATATATATATATATATATATATAAACAACAAAGAAGTTAGTCGCGGGGAAATATTAAACAAGTAGAGCAGAATTATCGGTATAGCCCGCTTATATGGAAGCAGCCGTTGACACGTGTTTCGAACTTTTTGGTCGTCATCAGAACGGCGTAGCCAAGCATTGGATTGGAAACTTGGAGATGAAAATAGCAACAACAAACGAAATCCCCTGCTACGGAAGACAATTACACATTTGTGGCTTATTGTTTGAACTCTCCGGTTTGGGAAATTTGGTCAAAAAAAAAGGTTTCAATCCAATGCTTGGCTACGCCGTTCTGATAAGGACCAAAGAGTACGAAACACATGTCAACGGCTGCTTCCGCATATAAGCGGGCTATACCGATAATTCTGCTTTATATATATATATATATATATATATATATATATATATATATATATATATATATATATATATATATATATATATATATATATATATATATATATACATTTATAATATATATATATATATATATATATATATATATATATATATATATATATATATATATATATATATATATAAATTAGTTCTTATTGTCTGATTACTATTTATATAATGCTGAAAGTAGTCACCGTGTATACGCAAGAACAATGCACATTTCAAAACATACAATCCTACGAAAGTTAGTATTTCATTATCTTTGAAAACTGCTCTACATGAATTTCTGCCATTTACTTGAAAAATCATTCTTATTGCCTGTTTCTGAGTTTTCAATATATATATTATATATATATATCTATATATATATATATATATATATATATAAATATTATATATATATATATACTATATATATATATATATATATATATATATATATATATATAATATATATATATATATATATATATATATATATATATATATATATATATATATATATATATATATATTATATAATATATATATTATATATAATATTATATATTATATATATATATATATATACTATATATATATATATATATATTATATATTTATATATATATATAATATAATATATATAATTATATATATATATATAATATATATATATATATATATATATATATTATATATATATATTAATATATATATATATATATATATAATTATATATTGATATATAAATATATATTGAAAACTCAGAAACAGGCAATAAGAATGATTTTTCAAGTGAATGGCAGAAATTCATGTAGAGGAGTTTTCAAAGTTAATGAAATACTAACTTTCGTAGTATTGTATGTTTTGAAATGTGCATTGTTCTTGCGTATACACGGTGACTACTTTCAACATTATATAAATAGAAATCAGACAATAAGAACTAATTTATATATATATATATATATATATATATATATATATATATATATATATATATATATATATAATATTATGTATCCTAGAAGGCAGTTGTCTCTAACACAAAATAATGTTGAATACATATGCCTGAAACTGTATAACTCTCTTCCAAGAGAATTTACATGTATAAACGATATGACGATTTTCAAGAGAAAAGTACAGAGTTTTCTATTGGTTTCTGAACCCTACACTTTGAATGAATTATTTGAAAAGTGTAGAACTCCACTGCTTCGGAAGTGAGGATTATATAACTTAAATGAATTACTTTACTACTGACATGTTTACCTTTATTGTTCTATCTGCAATAATTGTTAAAATAAAATAAATTTTTATTATTATATATACATCTATATATATATATATATATATATATATATATATATATATATATATATATATATTATATACATTATACTATAGTATAATATATATATATATATATATTATATATATATATTATATATATATTATATATATATATATATATATATATATATATATAAATATATATATATACATTTTTATAGTAATAATAATAATATTTATTCGTTTCAAAAATTACCACAACATAGTAAGATAAAAAGAAACAAGTCAGGTATCTTTAATCGAGCACAAATGAAAAAATTCATTCAAATCATAAGGCTCGCTTTCTAAAATGAACTTATAAATTCTTCGTTTACAGAGACTTGAGCTGTCAATGCTATGAAACCTTTTTGGTAGTGCATTAAATAGTTTTAGACACATGTATAGACTTCCGTGCATTGTTAGGGATAGAGAACATCTAGGTAGTATATATGGAAACACTCTCCTTGTAGTACTATTGTTCTGAAATCTACCAAAAATGCTTTTGTTTGTGGAAGAAGAGTAAGGAGCGCAATACACACAACCGAGTTAAAGTTAAGATGTTGAAACTTTTGAAATATCCTCTGCACGATTGTCTGAACCTCAAGTTGAGTATCGATCGTAATGCCAGTTTTTGAGTCAGAAAGAGACACCGGGTGAGGGAGCTGCTGCCCCAGAATATTATGCCATATGTTAATAAGGACTGAAAATTAGCGAAGTAAATAATTCGTAAAACATCGGTTGCAACATGATGCTTTAAGGCGGTTATAGAATAGATTACAGAGCAGAGCCTGTTGTTCAAATATTCTATGTAAGTGTGCCCCTTGAGATGGGAATCAATGTGAACCACTAAGAATTTTACTGATTTCTGAATTTGCACCTCAGTATTCTGTAACCATATGCTATCAGGATAGGCAAGACGAGAAACATCAGTATGAAAAAAAGCTACTTTCGTCTTAATTAAGATTCAACTGTAGGAAATTTTTATCGTACCACGTACCAGCCATTTATATATATATATATATATATATATATATATATATATATATATATATAATATATATATATATATATATATATATATATATATATTATATATATATATATATATATAATATATATATATATAATATATATATATTTATATATATATATATATATTTATATATATATATTTATATTATATATTTATATATATATATATATATTATATATATATATATATTTATATATTTCTAATATTATATTTATTTTTATATTTTT
>JARQZK010001539.1:165000-330203 GCA_030704885.1 Cynegetis impunctata | reverse complement strand
TTTTGTCTCAGAACCACTGAGGCTGTCATTCAAGCAAGCTCCTGTATCACTGAAGAGAATATCAAGAATTGGTTCAAGACAATAGAAGAAAAATTGGTAAATGAAGGCGCTCGACATATTCTAGAAGACAAGAACTGAATTTTCAATGGAGACTAAACAAATTTTCTGCTCTGTTCAAAAAATAACAAGGTTATTGCTACTAAAGGAACAAGGAATATTTACGAGGTAGACCAAGGAGCAGCCAAAGTATCACTGACAGTGATGTTCACTTTTTGTGGAAATAGTGATCTCTCTCCTCCAATGATTATATACCCATACAAGAGAAAACCACCGCAAGAGATTCTCGCGTCAGTACCCAAAACATGGGGTGTAGGTTATTCAGATAATGGTTGGATGAAAACTTCTCTCTTTTACGAATACATAGCGAATATTTTTGATTCACACATTGTTGAAAGGAACGTGAAGAAACCGGTTATACTATTTGTAGATGGCCACAAGACTCATCTCACATTGCAGGTGTCCCAGTTATGTAAGAAATTAGAAATAATATTGATTGCACTATATCTCAATGCTACAAGGTTATTGCAACCAGCAGATGCTGCTGCCTTCAAACCTTTGAAAACTGGTTGGCAAAATGGAATTCTTGATTGGAGACGCAATCATCCGTTATTGCAATTCAATAAAGAAAATTTTGCCTCAATGATTGCGAACGTAGTTCAAAAGTATTTAAAAAGCTCGACAATCACTGAAGGTTTCGAAGCTACGGGTTTATTTCCATGGAACCCTGAATCCATCGGCTTCACGAAATGTTAGGGAGGCTCAAAAGCTCTTTTAGAATCGAAAAAAGAAAACCTTGTAGAAGATAGTGATAAAACAGAGTCTACGCAAGGACGTGTTCTTAATTTACAGGCGTTCAAAAGTTTTCTTGGTGAAGATCTGATTGCTGCCATCGAAAATAATGAAGTATGTGATACAAACTCAGAAAATAGAACCCTTACCAAAATATGGAATTTCTTCATAGCAGAACAAATAGAAATTCAAGAATCTTCAACATTGGATATTGTGAATCTACCTTTTGTGATAGAAGCAGAGAGTATCATGTCGGTGACAGATTCAGATGAAAAATTCGACGAAACAGTATTTGAAACATTTAGTACTGATGAAGAACTCGAGGAAGAATGGATAATTCATGGAAAAAATCTGTTGTTAGCTTCCTGCTCGAATGCAACTCCAGAAAATACAACTGAGAAACAAAGTTCTGATGAAATCATTTCTGCGCCCTCAGCGTCGTTGGATACAATCCTATATTGGCCAGAGTGCCCTAAAAGAAAAACTAAACGTGATATCGAGAGAGTTCCCTATGTAGTCACTTCCGAAACTTGGAAACAGATAGTTGAGACGAAGGAAAATAACGAGAAGATGATAAAAGAGGAAGAATTCAAGAAAAGAAAGATGACCGAAGAAAATAAAAATGGAGAGCAAACGAAACTGACAAAAAAATAAATCTAAAATATGCGGTAAAAAAAATCTGTAGAATATTTAAATTTCCTCTTACTCACATAAAGGACCAGTAACTGAAGAAATCATACAAAAAACTGTATAAGAAAATACTGAGAATGAATCTTCAGAAAGACGAACAGAAAGAAAGTTGTGCACAGAACAAATCGGACAATAAAGTTTTACAGAAAGCATCTATTTAAAAAAGAAATGCAAGGATTGATGATAGTTCGAACGTTGAACACGCAACAAATTTCTTTAATTGAGGAAAAAATTTTGTTTCAACGGAATATGTTATTCTTGTACAGAACTGATATCACTCAAGAAAATGGGACGAACGTGTACAAAGTGTATACGTACTTTACATATTAATAACTGTTCGAAAGAGCCTGTTTTTTGTTCATTATTTTTGTGTGGAAAATGTAACTGATTTTTGTCTAGCCTGATAATAAAATTGTTCGCTTAATTACCTGTTCTATTTATCCAGAAATAAAAGTGCCAACTACTTTGATTTCAGGTGCCAATAATTGTTGCTGAGGTGCCAACCACTGTGTGATCTCAAAGTCAGCTACTTTTATTCACATATGATGATAAAAGATGAATTTAAGCGTTTCAATGAAAAAGTAAGGTATTTTTTCAGCAGATTTGAGGTTATGATGGAATTTTGTCTGATAAAAGTTATTCAGAGTCAGAAACAATATATTCAAGCTATAAAAGTGCCAACCACTGTCGTCTTTATCCTATATATATATATATATATATATATATATATATATATATATATATATATATATATATATATATATATATAATATATGATACAGTGGGGTGAAGCAGATAAGAGGCAGTCAGATATAAGATCGAAATTAGAGGCCTGTTAGTATTTTCATAGCGAAAAAAAGTTATATGAAAGATAAAAATATTATAGAATATAAAGCATTAAGATGAATAACTGGAGCACATCGAACAACACCCGTCATATAACTTGGCCCAGCGGTCGGTGTAATGCCAATAAAGTATAGATCCAATATTCAAAGAAAGTATGTTGCAAAAATATCCACATTCGAATAACACCCTAACAAACAAAGTATTCAAACATATAAATATAAAGAGACCTTCGCAAAAAGCCCAAAAGTAATACCTACACTGTATAGAAGAGCACAAATAAGGAGTAATACCTTAGGAATAAAAATACCTACTTTCGAAATTATTCACCAACACAACTCCAAGCCGTGGATATTACCATCTCCGATGATCAATAAAAACCTACTCCTTCATGATAAACGCACCTCACCCATGATAATAATAAGAAACATACACAGAGAATATTTAGCCAAACACCAGAACTCTTACTTCATATACACCGACGCCTCTCAGAACCAGATAATCAAAACTGTCGGATATAAAAATATTAGCAGTGAAAGAGGCATTGAAGTATATAAAAGGCAGCCCACTGAACAACTTTCACATATCGCCGTTCCGGTGAAACAATGAAGTAACTGAAAAAGTTTGATGTTTGCCATTTTGACTTAACAGCACTATTGGGTTCTAAATTGATGCCTATATACGGAAAAATAACGACGTAAGTGTACAATCATCAACGGCCGCAAGATGGCAATTACGTCATTGTTACATTATTGAAGTTTCACCCCTTGATCTCGGAAAATAACGACACATTGGTCAGTTGTGTGTTAGACTTCCCGGGAGGAGTTACTGTTTTAGTGGTAAAACGACGTAATTGCATAGTTGAACGTAATAGTTGAAATTTGTGTGCACCAGTTCAGGAGAAAAACGACGTAAGTGTACATTGCGTCATTTTTATTTTAAATTTTTATAGTTTTTATGTCATAACTATTCTTTGTGGCAATATTGATCCAAATTCATATGTTTTTGAATGCCATAAATGTATTTTCTGACGTTATTCTTTCGAAATAATGTCGTTGATTGATCTTATGTAAAAAAGATTTTTGCAATGAAAATAATGCAACAGTGTTTCTTTTGTTCGAAAAATTAAAAATTTCACTGTTACTTTATGTTTAACTTTTTTACAGAAACTTTAAGAAGATACAAGTCTTGAAGTAGGTACTCAGTAAGTTCCTACCTAATAATTAATTCAAGAGCCGCAAAGATAGTAAATCTCGCTCTTTTTGGAGATCAAAATGAAGCTGATTCAGGTATTATTTCTGCACTGCCTGAATGATCCACTTCAAATCATGAAGAAAATACGTTACTTGATATTTCTAATACCTATGTTATAGAAAATGAAGGCTTAATCAAACTCAGAATAACAAGACTTAAGGAAAATTTTTACCGTGATGAGACAAGTTCAAGAAGCGATTTTTCTGCAGGTTCAAGTGACAATTACGAGCCTGCAAGTGATAACGATTCGTTAAGCAGTTCGTTAAACTCTATAGATGCAGAAACTGAAAGAATTGTCCAACAGTTGTCCAAGATTTCAGAGGCTATATAATGCAATGAAAATTCCCCACAACGTGAAAAAGGTAAAAAGAGGTTACGCAGAACCGAAAATTGGGCAAGCGTAAAAGCAAAAAGCTTAAAGAATAGTGGAAAGAGCTATAAGTCCGCAACAGGAAAACTGATGCCGGCGAAAGAAATGGCACCACCTTGTCCAGAGAAATGCGTTTTGGAATGTTCGAAGAAATTTTCCGAGAATGCAAGAGCTCTGATTTTCAAGGAGTAAAGGGATATGGGTACATTATAGAGACAACGCGATTTCTTGAGTTCGTGTATTGAACAACTTCAACTTAAATATAGGCGAGTCACATCTGGAGTGCCCCGTAAACCAAACTGTGCCTTTTATCTTGTCGTTAATGGAGGGAACATTCGCGTATGCAAATTATTTTTAATCCGTACCCTTGGAATAACTAAGAGAAAACTCCGAACAGCCATTGAGTTGAAATTATCAGGAACTGGAATTGTAGCTGAAGATGAGCGAGGAAAGCACAGAAAACATGAAAAGGCAGATGAAGAAATAGTGAAGTCAGTACGAGACCATATTGATGCCATTCCAAGGGTTGAGAGCCACTATGTTCGAAAGGATACTACAAGAGAATTCATAGACGGTGGTCTTTCGATTCCTGAATTACATAGGCACTATGTAAGTGAAAGATCTTCTACCCGAGAAACAACTGCCAGCTATGATATGTATGCAAGAATATTTAATACAGAATACAATATAGGATTCTTTATACCTAAAAAGAATCAGTGTGATTTTTGCTAGTCCTTCAAGAATTCAGTTGGTGATGATGAGAAAGCCTTGGAGAATAAATATAATGAACATCTACAAGAAAATAAATTAAGTGAAGAAGAAAAGGACAAGGACAAGGAAAGAGCCAAAAATAGGGAAGTTGTGTTAGCCATATACGATATTATCTGTCCCAACTGAGCAATCGTCGGAATTTTTTCATAAAAGTCGATTAAATTGCTACAATTTCACTGTAAGTAAAAAAAACATTCTAGGTTATGTTGTAGGTTGTTGATTTGAAGTGTTTTTCAATCAAATTGATATTGAAGGTAACCGAAATTGGAAGTGATAAATCCCTCTGCTATTTTTGGCATGAAGGTTTAGGCCACAGGGGAGTTAACGAAATTGGTACCTGTATAATGTTATATCTTGAAGAACTTTGTTGAAAACCTGGGCCAGTTTGTTGAAAACCTGGGCCAATTTGAACATCAAGCTTGCAGCGATGAGGAACAGACGCATATATCTATTGGAATGTTAGAAGCAAGGAATTGTACCAACACACATTAGCAACAACATTCGCGCATTACATGGATCAATGTCAGACGCTGTCTCTACAGGATTAGCTGCTAAATTAAACAATAAGGTGACATATCAAATATTACTTTTAGAAATTAAAGTTACAATAAAAGACATAGCGAAAACGGAGAGGGAGTGCACCAGATTGTGGGAGATTTTGGTGGACTCGCTTCCCGAAATCACTGCAATTAGATTTAAAAGAAGTCAGTCAGTTCATTATAACAGGAAATTTCACAAAGTTAAAACTAGAAACTTAGCTTAAATAGAAAGGTTAAAGAATGATCAATTAAAATTAATTAAACCACAAACATCCTGGTTCAAAAACATCAGTTCTTCTCGGATTCCTTGTAGGTTCTCAAATTTTATGTCACTAGGTCCAAAGTTTGGTGTTGACATTCCAAAAAAAGAGGTGGTCTTGCGAAAAGTATTAGCAGATTGTGAAAATATAATTAAGTTAAAGAATTTTGATAATGATGAGAATAAAAATATTGTTAGATCACTAGCTACTAACATTCTTACAAATTATATTTACTACACTCCTAACATCTCAAATAATTTTCAAAAAGAATACTATTTTTGCATGAACTTCTTAAAAGAACATCCAGATTTAATTGTCTTGAATTCAGATGAAGGAAATGTCAAGGTAGCTATGGACAAGCCAGAATACTACAGGCTGTCACTTGAAGTATTAAATGATATTAAATATTATAAGATTTTAAATAGAGATCCCACGGGGGCAATTCAGGGGAAGAGTTAATAACAATTACATTACAAAAATAGAAGGCAAGAGATGTATGAGTATAATTCTATTCCAGCAAAATTTTACGGTCTTCCGAAAATTCACAAGCCGGTTTTGTCTTTAAGACCTATCGTTTCTTGCATAGACACTCCCACATCGAAACTTTCTAAGTTTATTGCTGATATACTAACCAAATCAATGGGTAGCTCAGCGAACAGGTATTTTATAGGGGATTCTTTTGAGTTTTCGGAACTAGTAAACAACTTTCAACTTCCTAATAACTATGAGTTAATTAGTTTGGATGTTGTATCTCTTTATTGCAATATACCAGTTGAACTTGCAGTGGAAGTGGTTGATTTCAGGTGGGAGCTCATCTCAGTTAACACAAATATTCCGAAAGATCAATTTATTTCAATTATTAGATTTTTTTTTCTTCAAATTATTTTGTTTTTAATGACACCATAAACAGTCAGAGTTTTGGATCTCCTATGGGCTCTACACTAAGTCCTATTCTGGCAAAAATAGTAATGGATTTTGTTCTAGACCGAGTTCTTTAAACCATGCCTTTTGACATTCCCATAATAAAAATTATGTTGACGACATTTTTTGTACAGTTCCAAAAGATCAAGTAAAGTTTACACTAGATAAGTTTAATGATTATAATGTACATATTCAGTTCACAGTAGAAAGGGGAACAGATGATGCTTTCCCATTTCTAGACACTAAAGTAATGAGAACTAACAACAATTCTCTCTTAGTGGACTGGTATAGAAAACCAATGTCGTCAAGTAGATACTCACACTTTCTTTCAAGTCACCCTACAAAACAAAAGGTAAACCTGGTTTTGGGATATGAAGAATAGAATAACCCGTATTACTTATCTATCATTATTAAATAAAAATTTAAAAATAGGCCTATTAACAAAACTTTTATACAGTTCTCCAAATACTGGCAATGAACAACTAGCCAATAACATAGGTAGTCAAGAAGACATTGGTGTAGACTCCCGTTTGGAACTGAGAACCCCCACACGCGATAACATCACACATAATAAAAAAAACCTATTATTTACATCATTATCACTAATTCATAGTATTACTGGTCCTCTAAAAAAATTGTTTCATGACAATCAATTAAAAATAGCGATAAGAAACGAGTTCCTTGTGGGTAAACTTTTCAGCTCAATGAAAGACAAAACTCCTAGTCTAAAATGTAGAAATGTAGTATACAGGGTTCAGTGCTCTTCTTGTGAGTTAAGTTATGTGGGACAAACTTCGCAACAGCTAAAAAAACGTTTAACAAACACAAAAGTGATGCAAAATATCCTAACAAAATATGTGCTTTAGCAGAACATATTAGGAATACAGGTCATGACGTAGATTTTGAGGATGTGGCAATCCTGGATTTTAAGAGGAATCTGAGTAAGAGAGCATTCTTAGAAATACAACATATAAAAAGTAACCCCTTAACGATGAATTCACGGTCTGACATTAAAAATATAAGCAGTATTTATTCATATATGATATGTCACAATAAGATCGACCAACATCAAATTATTTGATATGTCACAATAAGATCGACCAACATCAGGGGTGTCGGCTAATTTAGATTAGTAGAATGAACATAAAATTGTAAAAAAAGAAAAAGGAAAAGTATCCAAAAATTATTTAGCTGTCAAAGTGCCAATAACTGCGAACTCTAACCAAACTTTTTAATGTTGGCTGATACTTGGTATAAGAAAATTGTGAGTGATAAAAATTGTTGATTCTTGCTGTTAAAGTAAAAAATTATTGTCGTGGTGTTGTCCACTCAGTTTGTGTTCCATGTTTTACAAATTTCGTAAATTTTTGACAAGTTTTTAAACAGTTATAACTATGATTCTGTTCCTTGATATGTTACTTACTTATTAACCTCAACTATTTCTGAAATTGTGTAACAGTAAGCTCATAATTGCAGTGTCCCGATGAAAATTGCGAAATTGTAGTCGAAACGTCGACAGGAATAAATGAAGTACACTTATTAAAAAGGCCTTTTTTATCCGTTCCGAACCCTTATCACCTTATCATATTATCATAATACGGAGGTATTCTGGTCAATTATATATATATATATATATATATATATATATATATATATATATATATATATATATATATATATATATATATATATATAATATATATATATATATATATATATATATATATATATATATATATATATATATATATATATATATATATATATATATATATGATGAACAAAACTAAATTTGAATTTACTACGTTTATTATCACAAAATATTTTGAAAAATATAACACTGCGATTGCAATTTCGGTCACTAGACCATCATCGGGCAGATTGAGTTAAGTTCTTAACTCAATCTGCCCGATGATGGTCTAGTGACCGAAATTGCAATCGCAGTGTTATATTTTTCAAAATATATATATATATATATATATATATATATATATATATATATATATATATATATATATATGTAAACAAAGTGCTTGACACTTCATTTAAGTATGTTTGAATTTGCCATGTAATAACGTTACTGTGTAAAAGTCACCTATGAGTGAACTTGATAGTTTCTATGGAGCTGTCTGTCAGATTGAAGTATTGATACAGCATGCGAATTAGATTATGACAAGTATATAGTAATTTGAATATTTAAATAATAGTGATTAAGAACTGGTGAAACAATAGTTTTAAATGTTGTTTCTCTTTTCAGGTGAGTTTGTTATTAATTAAGGTTAGAGAATCTATTAGTGCTAAAACTTGTTTTTGTAACTCAATAAAATGTTCTCTTTTTAGAGCAACTCAATTTTAGTTAGAGTTTTACTGTTCACCATAGTATCCAAGAATACATTAACACATTATACATATATATATATATATATATATATATATATATATATATATATATATATATACAGTGGCGTAACTACCAGTGTTCAACGTGTTCCACGGAACACGGGCCCCGCGGCTCTGAATATAGATAATGTATAAAAATAATAGTTTTCATCATGATGATTTCGCTTCTGATTGAGTTTCAAAAATTGTCAGCTTGAACACGAATCAATGCTGGAAACTTATTGTTCATAAATTTCCTATTTCGCGCTCACTGTATAAAATTATATTTGCTGCCACCAGTGCCACCTATGACCGATACAAATAAGATCATGAAACCGATCTGATGTACAGAAGAGTTCGTGTGTATATGTGAATGTCACAACACTACAAAAAACATAACCTTTATCCACAAGAATATAAATCGGTAACAATTCACGTGTACGCGAGTTTTTTTAGTCGTGGTTGGATTATGAATTATTATCCGTTCAACGCGTTTCCCTAAAATTACTTGTATAAGCAGTTTTTATGGACAACTGACGATTCAAGTTTTCTAATAATGTCGAGTGAGATCCGTAAACCAAAGTCGGGGGCTCAAAAACGTAAACAAGCTGTGGTGAGGGAAAACGAGAAGAAAAAGCTACCAAAAATAACGTCATTTTTCACGGGTGACGCTGATGGTACAGAAAAATGCAAAAGTAAGTGAAAAAGTTCAAGAGTTTCCAAAACGTACCTCCTTCATAAAGTTGGCTAAAAAATAATAACAAAGAGTTTGTGTTCCCTATAAAATCGGGTAAGAAGCTCCCGGGTGAGAGTTTTTTGATGATAAATATTTCTGGTATGTGATCAATGACTCCGTGAAATCAGTTGACGAAATTCGGGATTTTTATGATTTTGTTGAACAAGTTTACGTTTTTTTCGTCCACAGCATAAAACGTTGGGCTCAATTAGAAGCTACATTGAACAGCGCCACAAATTTTACTCTGAAGAATCTTAACCCTACTCGATGGTCATCCCGGCATGATGCTTTGAAAGCTATTCGGTTCAAATATACTAGCTGTCTAAAAATTTTATCAACAATAATTTTGACTTCTGATAAAGTAAGTGAAAGAGATGAAGCAAAAAATTTAAAAACGAAATTTGAGACTGTTTTTCTCATTGTATTGGAAAGCAGAATTTTGAATATTTTAGATTGCGTCTCGAAAGAATTACAGAATTCAGAACAAAATATCGAAAAAGCTGCTATAATTTTGAATGGAGCCTATGTAAATATGACAAACTTGCGTGAAGATTTTGATAGTCTAATGGGAACAGCTGTTGCTATGGCGAAAGAATGGGGAACTACGACAGAATTTACTGTCAAAAGAAAGGGTCGCCCTAAAAAACAGTTTGATGAAAAAAGTGGTCATTTTATCATAGAAAATAGAGAGGATTATTTTAGAATAAATGTCTTTTATAAAACTGTCGACATTGTGATTACGCAGTTACGAGAAAGAAGTGCAAGCCTCAAAGAAATCGTACATGTTTTTCGCGTTGTTTCTCCTGCTTTTCTGTCTCAATCGAATGACGATGAAGTATTTAGCGCAGAAAAAGATTTTTGTACTGAATATTCAGAAAACGTTTCAGATCAATTGCCTCACCAATTGTTATCGTTCAGAACTTGCTTCAAAAATGATTTGATGAGTATGAAAACGACTCAGGAAATGTTTGAACACCTGTTGATCCAAAATTTTTCTTCGTGCAGTAGTTTTACAGAAATAATAACTGCTTGTTATTTATTTCTAACTATTCCTGTCACAGTAGCAAGCGCAGAAAGATCTTTTTCGAAATTGAAACTGATCAAAAATTATCTCAGGAGTACTATGGGACAAGAAAAATTGAGCTCTTTGGCCATTATTTCTATTGAAAACGAAGAAGCAAGAAATCTAGATATATCCAATCTGATCAATGTATTCGCGAATATGAAAGTTCGCAAGAAGGATTTTAGTAATGTATGAAGCCTCTTCAATGTACTAAAATAGTAAGAATATGCATTGTATGAATAAATAAATTTTAGCGCAAAAGAATATTCGTTGTTTTTTTGTAAAATTGATGGGGGAGGGGGGGGTCCAATAGAGAAGAGGGGCCCATTTTTCTTGGTGGAACACATCAAAATTGACAGTAGTTACGCCACTGTATATATATATATATATATATATATATATATATATATATATATATCTATATATATATATATATATATATATATATATATATATATATAATATATATATATATATATCTATATATATATATATATATATATATATCTATATATATATATCTATATATATATATATATATATATATATATATATATATATATATATATATATATATATATATATATATATATATATATATATATATATATATATATATATATATATATATCTATAATATATATATAATATATATATATATATATATATATATATATATATATATATATATATAATATATATATATATATATATATATATATATATATATATATATATATATATATATATATATATATATATATATATAGATATATATGTATATAGGTTTTGATCGATTAGAGCGACGAAACGTAGACAATTTAATGATGTCGGCTAAAGTTGTTCATAGATCTTACATCATACAGATGATTATGAGATTTATCGTTAGTGATACATCGAATAACATCAATTAGGGAGAATATTGTGATATAAGATTGCAGGTAAGTAAGTTATTAGAAGTTTAATGAAATGCAATCTAATTTGCCTAAGTCTTCATGTGATAATTCTTTGCTTATAACATGAGCAAGTTAGGTTTGCTTAGTAAAAAACGATCATTTGTTCGTATTCTCTTACATCAAATACATTCGTATTTATATATATATATATATATATATATATATATATATATATATATATATATATATATATATATTGAATGGAATTGGCATTTACTTGGTGAAAGTTCATATTCTTAACTTTATAAAGAAATAAAAAATTAACTTTTCACAGGTTGAAATGAAAATCTATTGAGTAAACGCATTTCGTCATAACATTGACTTCATCTCGTACTAAACTATGGTATTACAAAACAATCTATTTATACGAAAATTGAATATAACAGAGGGGTTCCTAGAGGAACTAAATAACAACAAGTAATTCATTCAGAGCCATTAGTAGGTACCTACATTGAACAGATTAAGGAGAGGAGAAGGGTTTACTTCAACCTGTGAAAAGTTAGTTTTTTATTTCTTTATAAAGTTATGAATATGAACTTTCACCAAGTAAATGCCAATTCCATTCAATGTTTGAAGAAAGCCGATAATGGCTTTTTGGCCAAGTGGTATTTCAAGTTATTACTAAGAAGTGCACTCAATTCGAAGAACATGTGGTTTTTCAACAAGTGTTTAAAAAATCAAGTGTTTCCTAAATATGAAATTGAAAACCAACAACAACAGTATTCCAGCCTCTATAGCAATAATCCAAGGACAGAAGAAATCGATCAAAGAAGAAATGAAACAACTTTACAGAAAACGAAATACTTCTTATGTCTTTGTTTAGGTGATTCATTCAGAGTTATTATATAGTCTACACCCTGTTGAATTTGATATTTTAGATTTTGAAATTAGGTATAAAATCAATAGAACAATTCATAAAAAGTTTTTCAAACAAAAACAGAAATTAGAAAGCCTTATAAACCAGAAACCAATTATTATCAAAACGAAAGAACAGTCCAAATTCACAGACCATAAGTTTTTTGATCGTTTCATTAATTTATCAAATACGAATTTTTCAGTTAAGGAATTACATTTGTTACAGAAAGGTTTTAAACATAATATTCAGACTGCTCATTCCATTCCCAAATGTGAATTATTAGGAGTAGAATCCGAACTAATTCTCAAAAACGCAAGTTCTGCATTAAAACATCAAGCAGCTGATATTATAAAGAAACAATCTCTAGGTTTTAAATATAATCATTCAGAAACTGCCATTATCAAATCAATAAAAAATAAATCGGACTTAAATAGAACTATAATTACGAAAGCTGATAAAGGTAATACGGTAGTAGCGTTAAATCAAGAAACCTATTTATCCAAAACTAAAAAATTCTTAAACTCTGGTAATTATACAATTTTAAATAAAGATCTTACAACGAAATTTTCGAAAATTATCAAAATTGCTATTAATGAATCAAAGTCAATAATTAGTGATGGTGATATAAGAAAGTTAGTCATAACTAATCCACAAGCACCTCAGTTATATTCTTTAATTAAATTACACAAAAATGGTTACCCCATCAGACCAGTAGTTTCATATATAACAGCTCCAGCCGTTAAATTATCAAAATTTTTGATTGACGTAATTAAGAAATATACGAAATTTGAACCCAAGTACGCCATTAAAAATTCAAACGAGTTGATCAAAAACATTCAAAGTATTGTATTACCTCACAATTCAAAATTATTTTCTTTAGATGTGAACAATCTGTTTCCTAAAACTCCGCCTAATGAAACTGTAAATTTAATCAAAAATTTTCTTATTTCTAATAATGTTCATCCACTTATACAGTCAGATATTACTCATTTACTGAAAATTTGTTTAGAACAAAATTATTTCAGTTTCAACAACGTGTGTCATAGTAATGAGTAAGGTTTGATTATGGGAAATCCCTTAAGCCCTTTGATATCAGAAATCTGTATGGATAATTTAGAGAAAACTATTATGAAGCACTTCAGCAGTAAATACTTTCTTTATTGGTATAGATACGTTGATGACGTCATTGTTTGCTACACTGGTACATATAGACAATTGGATAATTTCATTACTTATATTAATTCCATACACCCTCGTATTAAATTTTCTCTAGAAACTGAAATGAATAATTCTATTAATTACTTAGATTTAACTATTACCAGAAAAAGCAACAAACACGAATTTTCAATTTTTCATAAACCATCTCATACAGATATTACAATTCATAACACATCACTACACCCTTTTTGACATAAATTAGCGGCTTATCAAAGTATGATTCATAGACTTTTCAATATTCCGTTGTCCGAAGCTAATTTTCGGAAGGAATTGCATATAATTAAACAAATGGCAGTAAATAATGGTTATTCACCTAATATGATTGACAGACTCATTCAGAGGAAAAAATACAAAATGGCAATTTCAGAAATTTATCCACTTATATCCGAAAAAAGTAGAGTATTTAACAGTTTAACATACTTGGGCAAAACATCCGAAAACCTGAAATTGTTTTTTCAAAAACAAAATTTCAAAATTTCATATAAAACCAATAATAGCATTGGAAAATTGATTAAAAACAACAAATCAAAAATTCATAGAGATGAACGTACTGGTGTTTATAAACTCGACTGTAACGATTGTGAAAAATTCTATATAGGACGTACAATTAGAAATTTCAAAACTCGAATACACGAATAGCAACGTAGCTATAGTAAGCAGAAAACTGATTCTAATTATGCGTGCCATCTTATTCAAGAAAACCATACCTTTAATAACAATTATAATATATTACAATTTGAAAATAGTCTCCATAAAACCAACTGTTTGGAATCCCTATACATCAATAAATATAAAAATTCCGGAAATTTAGTTAACGACCAGATTGAAGTAAACCCTTCTCCTCTCCTTAATCTGTTCAATGTAGGTACCTACTAATGGCTCTGAATGAATTGCTTATTGTTATTAAGTTTCTCTAGGAACCCCTCTGTTATATTCAATTTTCGTATGAATAGATTGTTTTGTAATACCATAGTTTAGTACGAGAAGAAGTCAACGTTATGACGAAACGCGTTTACTCAATAGATTTTTATTTCAACCTGTGAAAAGTTAGTTTTTTATTTCTTTATCAAGTTATATATATATATATATATATATATATATATATATATATATATATATATATATATATATAACATATGTAAATATATTATATATATATTTATATATATAAATTTATATATATGTATTAATATATATATATATATATAATATATATATATATATATATATATATATTATAATATATATATATATAAAATTAATTATATATATATATATATATATATATATATATATATAATATATATATATATATATATATATATATATATATATATATATATATATATATATATATATAGGTATATATATATATATATATAAATATATAAGTATATATATATATATATATATATATATATTATATGAAACTGTTTCTACCCACGACATCAATGAATCTTTTTTTATTAACGTATTAGTCATTCAATATCTGCTCTGGAAGTGCGGAAAGTGCGACTTTAATTTGGATAACCCGACAAAAGGAAATACCTAATTTTGAATTTTTATTGCCGTCTGTGGTCGATCTTGCTATGAAAATGCTATTTCATCTAGTTATTACGAGTGATTCGTTTAATCATTTTTTGTCATCATGAACAATATTTTCTTAGTATTGTTAAAAAAAAGTCCAATAGTCATGTAAAGTATAGATTTGATAGATAAAAATATAGATAGGAAAGGATTGACTATGGTCAAGTAATTTCACAGATTTCAGATAGTACTTCTAAAAAGAAATTATTTCATTTCAATAAGGATGGAGCGTATCACTGCATTTGCTGATAGTCGTTATGTTCTAGCTGATATGGACCATTACCTCTATATCAAGAGGATTCCAAGGAGTCAAAGGGTATACATATAATGTAGGGTATCAACATGCATTTGTTCAGCATCTTGCAACCCTGTTTCAGACAATGAGTTTTAAATAATCCACACAATCATGCTCCATCTGAAGAACAATATCAGGTAATATAAAGCAGGAAAAAAATTTCTACAAATATGCAATTTTCTTTTAGACAAATGAATAGATTTTGTAGAACGAAGTTATAGATGAACTATTTAACGTATATTCCTTTATTATATTTTTTAGGAATTGTTGTTCCGGCAGTCCCTTCGGCATAGTGCTGCTACAGAGACTCTCAAAACTATATTTATGCAGGAACAAGTACGCAACCGAACAAGAGCTCAGCACACCGCCTTCGAACAGGTATCGAGACTCATGTAAAGGGCAAGACGAGCTGTAGCTCCACCAGTACCCAAGAGTATGGAACACTTTAACAGAATTATAACTGATGAAAGGTATAGTGGGTGTCCGCCAATGAGCATTCAGATCTCCCCATTTTTATGAGTTCCCCCAACATTTTTGAATGGGGGCGATGAGACTTTAAAATTCCTTGCACCACTAGAACCGATATTTTTCCCCAGCGAATCTTTCCTAGGTGAATATTTTGACAGTTAAATCTCTTTTCTCAGTTTTGAATCTTCCTACTGTTAATAATGAATCAAGTGATTAGTAGTTGTGCCTTATTGACCAATAACCTGTGCCAGTTTTCGATTGACAATATTTATTTCTACAGTTTTAGCGAATTCAAAGATTAGTTGAATACCTGGTCATTCATTGCTTGCGCTATTCTTTTACTAGCATGAATACCACATACCGTTGATTTATAATATCATAATCGTTCCGTTATTTTTGCATTTTATTTCCAATTCATCATTATACATGTGATGAATTATTCGATATTTTAACTTAAGCAGTGCTCTTTTGTTTGATTATTCTAGTGCTCCAACAATTATTTCCGTGGAGCTATTGATCCATATATTATCGATTTAACGTTTGTAGTATTGAATCAGAACCCATTTGTTTTGGTGGCAGAACCAAGTTATCCTTATGTTTTTTTCATTTTGGTTTACTGCTTCAACCTCGCGGGGTCATCAGCAGAATATGGGTAGCAATTTTCTATTATCATATTGAAAGACGCGCTCAAGCGCCATCACTGAGAATTTGACATATGACAGATAAGATGGATTCGACTGTCCAATGAATGCTTTTCCAAACGAGACCAACTTTGTCAAAATCCATTCAGTAGTTTAGAAGTTACAGCTGTTTATTCAAGAAAACATTGAATCACCCCACACCACTTTATTTCAATCGATATGTCAAAAAGTTTTAAACAAAAATCACTCAAATAAAGCTCACTTTGAAGAAGTATATGTTTTTGTGATACATTTACTAGGTGAATTTCAGAGAAAAATCTCTTTAAAGGTTTCATATGGCGGTTACGCCCCCTGGCGGCCATCATGGAAACATGAAAATAATTTCCGGGATTTTGTTTCGTCCACTTTAGTCATGAAATCTTTTACCGTAAGTCTCTACGACGAATAGTTTACGAGATACAGCACTTTGCATTCTTATCTGGCCACCCGGTACATTACGTGGGTGAAGGTTTCTGTGGTTCCCTTTCCATCTAATATCAACAGACCTGACTATTGATATTGGACTAAATTGCAAGTAATTAATAACTGAAGACGGCCACAGCCGTAATGAAAAAAAATTTTGAAAAAAAGATAAATAGTACCCTATTCTTTGACTTTTCAAAATCAAAATAATTTGAACCTATTTCGAACATTACGTGGGTAAAGGTTTCTGTGGTTTCCCTTACCTTCTAATAATAACAGATTTGAATGTTAATATCGGACTGAATAGCACGTAATAAATAACAGAGAACGGTCACAGCCGAAAAATTTTTGATGAAACAAAGTAGTCTTTTTTAACTATTCAAATGTTCTCAAATCAATAAATGTCGAAGAAATTTCAATATTTCAAAAGTTTCAGAAAAGCCACGAATGTCGTGGCGGAACGTGAACTTTTTAATAAAATCGAGTTTTTTGAGATTCACCAAGCCTGTTATTGCTAATAATTATCAAAAAGTTAAACATAGTTCACAGGTAACAACAATTCAAATAAATAAATAAGTATATATATATATATATATATATATATATATATATATATATATATATATATATATATATATTGATATGGTTTGTTTATTTGCAATATTAGAATTGATATATATGGTACAATATGAAATAAAGTTGATAAGAGAGAAGGAAAACTTCAATAAAATTAAACAGATATTAGTAAGTGATAGATGATTATAAAATATGTATATCTACTTAATAATATATAAGAAATCCTTATATAATGTCGAAGACATGAAATGTCATTAATCGTTGGAAAAAGATTTCAAGTAATTCAATGGAAATTCATGAAATATCAGAAATATATAATACAAGTAATAGAACCTTTGTAAAGAGTAAATAGAAGAAATTAATTCAAGATAACAGACTTAATTTATGTAGAATATATATAATTGTGGAAATTTTATGTATCGTAGAATCAACTAAAATTGATATCAGATAATAAGTTAATTTCAAGTCATTGAAAATAGTGAATCATATATAGAGGTATTAGTAGAAATGAGTTAATTGTTTTAAATAGAAAATTATTGTAGAATAATGTAATAAAGAAGAATTTCAAGTTAGAATCAAAAACTATATATATCGAAATGTCAAATTTTTCAAGAAGAAATAATAACTTAATTAATGGACAGAATATTGAAAATTTTAGTACAAAATGATCAGAATATTATGTAATTGAGATTAACTAAATGATTGCATTCCAGAAATATGTTTTTATTAAAAATTTCAGAAAAAACTAATTAAATGTCATTTAATTATTCAAAATAATCAAGTTAAAGTACTGAGTTTGAAAAATTTTAAATAATCATAGAGAAGCTGTTATTATTGAAGTAATCAATTTCCAAAATTATTGTATATTTAATTAAATTGAATGATATAAAAATATTTACAGTACCTGTTATTATAATATTTAAAATTTGATCAATAATCACAAAAAGGATATGAGAATATTCTAGAATGAGGATACCAGGTAATTTGATTTTGAAAAATAAAAAGAAGTCATATAAGGATGTGCATTCCATTTCCGGAGTGAGTTGATAATTCCCATTCAAGGTATAAACATCGTCTGTGTACTTCTAGTATTCATTTGTTATTGAACATCCATATTATCTTCGTGAAACAAAAAGTAAACTGAAAATTATAAGTAGAAATTAATTGAATCGGTGATTGTTGAAAGGGTACTAAGTCCAGTTTCCATTGAAATTGTATTTGATATGGGTTTCTATACCAAATTATATCCCCGACCGTTTGGTGTTGGAAGGAATTAAATCCTATTCTAGGAAGCAATAATAATAATTAAGTACGTACTGGATTGCAGTGAGAGTTGAAAGGTACTAAGTCGTGGACTTAGTTCCATTCAACTCTCACTCATGTTTTTCCATTCCGATTGCACTCTTGTGCGCACGCATTATATCCTATCGTGTTACTGTCAGTACTTCTAAAATGGAGGGACAACAAGTTGCTACGGTTATTGATGTTAAAAAAAGGTCTAAAAACCCGGTAACTTACAAAAGAAATATAATTAAGAAATGTAAAATAGACGGAACTGAATATACTTGTTACGGCGGAAAGTTAATTCCTGCAAAAAGTATATGTCGCACATCTAACTGGTAAGTGTTAACTTTTATAGGTTACAAATGGGGTATATATGTATGTTGTTTCTTATAGTTGCAAAATCAAATGCTGTTTGGAGAAAATAAACCTTGTAGAACGTACATCCATACTTGATGTATTCCATGGTTTGAGTAGCAAGAATGAACAAGACTTACATTTGCAACGGTTGATCGAATTTAACCCCATTAAACGAAGAAGACCACGTGTTACAGAGAAGCAGCAGAAATATTTATTACGGCAAGCTTCTTTTTAATATTTTGTATTGATCAACAATAAACGCATCAAAGTCTGCCGAAAAGCATTTGCTCAGCTTCACAAAATATCTGCGAAACGTATTCTACGAATAACCCGTTTGCTTTTTAAATCAGAAACCCCTAAAGACAAAAGAGGTACGAATCCGAAAACACATTGCATTCCAGAAGTAGTATGTCAGCAGATTCGCGACCACAAAAAATACGCATTATTCTGGTCGTTGTATTCAATACTTAGATAGTAAGCTTGATGTTAAAACAATGTTTCGCCTGTTCAAGGATAAATTCCCAAACACAAAAGTTAAATATGAATTCTATTTAAAAACTTTCAACGAAAATTTTGCATTTCGATTTGGTCGTCCACAAATCGATGTATGTTGTACATGCGAAGAGCTCTCCATGAAAATTGAAATTCCACATTGGTCAGAAAACGTGAAACGTGCCGCAGAGGCAGAACTATGTGTTCATGAAAGAAGAAGCAAGAAATTTTATACTGCACTCAAGAATTCAGGAAACGAATCGAAAACAAATCCAAAAATTTTAGGCCTTGCATTCGACTTTATGCAGAATTTGCCACTCCCACATACTCCAGTTGGTGAAATATTTTATTTGAGACAGTTATGGGTCAACACGTTTTGCATTCATAATCTCAAAGACGACAACTCACACATTTACATGTACCACGAGGGTGTAGCCAAAAAAGGTGCAAACGAAGTATGCTCATTCATTTATGACTACATACCGCATAATGTTCCTGTTGAAGTAACTGATCTATATTTGTACAGCGATGGATGCCCTGGGCAAAACCGAAACCATACGATGATAAGAATGTGTCTTGCGCTAGTTGAGAATGGAAAGTTCCAGAAAATTGTTCATCGTTTTCCAGTTCGAGGGCATTCGTTTCTCCCCTGCGATAGGGACTTCGGGTTTTTAAAAAAAAAAGATCAAAAAAATAGACAGGATATTTGTGCCTAAGGATTACTGCAGTCTAGTAGCCAATAGTAAGAAAAATGTCAATGTAAAGATGGTATCTACTGCAGATATACTGAATTTCAATAAATGGTGGCCTCCTTTGTACAAAAAGACAACTATTTCGAAAGATAGTAGAGGTAAAAATGTACCTAACGATCAAAAAATATTTTTCGCGCCATCTCAATTTTATGAATTTATATACTCTTCCGAGCATCCTGGAAAAGTAACTACAAAGCGCTTTATTGACGGATTTATTCAGAACACTTTTGATTTACGACAGTGTGGACAACGTAACATTTGCATGTCTTCTTTACCTCAGGCATATCCTGCTGGAAACGTGCCCATTAACAGCAAAAAGCTTGACAACATTAGACAGGTTGTTAAGTATGTCAACGCTGAAGATGATGAAGCTCGAGCATTCTACGACGAAATTTTGCAGTGGCCAACCTCAAAACAGGAGGTTGAAGATGAATAATTTGACCTGTTTTGCTTCATAAGTAGGTTGTTTATCATTTGATATGTTCGTAAGAATTATTGTTCATTTCTATGTGTTATTTCTCCAATAAAGTATATTAGTTTAATCATAACTACTTAATTTTGTTTTACTGATTGTTGAATGGAACTAAGTCCTTGCTTTAAAAAATTAATAAAAAATACAAAAATTGGAAATAATAATAATTTCTTTGTAGATAGATGATTCCTCGCCCATTTACTTTTATTGCGCTAACTGCATGTATCAATGAAATGAAATAAATAATTTTTAAACATATTTTTTCAATTTACTCGAAACTTTCATTTTTGGACTTATTACCCTTTCAACAATCACCGATTCAATTGATAAAAGTATAAGTGAAAGTAGTTGAGTTACCTGACGTGAGCTAAATCTATTGATATATAATCAATATCAGAATAAGAAGCCATTTTCGGATTACCAAAACAATGAGAAGGCGATAAAGAAGAGATCAACGATACCGACATCAACACAGAACATCGATCATCACAGAACAGTACAAGTGTCAATTTGAAAACAAGAATTAGTGAAAACAAACAGTGAGTAGATATATAAATTGGCCAATTTTGACAGTTCAAATAATATTTGCAAATATAAACATTTTGGGGAATTACAATTATAAACATTTAAAAGGCACCATGTTAAATATTAGTCATTATTAATAGTTGTTATTTAAAATTGATATTGTAGATTGAAAATTAAGTGTTGATAAATTTGTTAAATTTAAATTTTTCAATTTATTGAAGTTTTCAAAATAGAATCAAAATAAGAAAAGAGAACCTTCTCTGAGATAATTTGAAAGAGTCAATACAAAATAAAATTAAATTAAAATTAAGAAATCATATTAAAATTTAAAGTTTTTAAAATTCAAAGGCGCTCAATATATATATATATATATATATATATATATATATATATATATATATATATATATATATATATATATATATATATATATATATATATATATATATAAATATTATATGAAACTGTTTCTACCCACGGCATCAATGAATCTTTTTTTATTATCGTATTAGTCATTCAATATCTGGATAAAGGGCAAAAAAGTGCGACTATAATTTGGACAACCCGACAAAGGGGAAATACCTAAGTTTGAATTTTTATAGCCTTCTGTGGTCGATCTTGCTATGAAAATGCTATTTCATCTAGTTATTACGAGTGATTGTTGTGCATAATTTTCGACGTATTTCAAGTTATCTGGTGAGTATTATATATGAAGTTGCTCATTTCAAAATTAATATTTTTGTAAATTTCCAAGAAAGCGATTAATTTTTATGAATTTAATCAATTTCGTCTTATTTTGTGTATTTAACTATTGATTATAAAAAAAATACGCTATACTATAATTTTCACATTGGTCTGTGGAAAATATTGATATTGAGGGGTGTATGGTTTCGACTATTTCCTTCTAACAGTGATAGCATTTTTTCAACTAAACCTCGTGAATCGTCTGATAAATTTGATCGACGTATCTTTTTGAAGGAAATTAAGGTCTCCTAAAGTATTGACCCGGAACAGGCCATTTTCCTATAACCGTGCCTAAAACATTGATTTGGTTTCTCAATTTTTTGCCAGAAAAAAAGCGCAGTTATAAGTAAACAGCTTATTTAACGTCAATTTACTGGGTAAGCTTTTATATAGATTATTTAATTTCCGTCAAGAGTATCCATAGACTAAATTTTTCAGATGGACGAGTTCCAGGTAGGAAAACTGCGATAACTGTTTAAAAAACAATAGTCCTAACGATACACCCCTTGGTATTAAAGTCTCAAATTTTCACGATAATCATTTTTTGTCATCATGAACAATATTTCACAGTATAGTTAAAAAAAAAGTCCAATAGCCCTGTAATCTATAGATTTGATAGATAAAAATATAGATAGGAAAGGATTGACTATGGTCAAGTAATTTCACAGATTTCAGATAGTACTTCTAAAATGAAATTATTTCAGTTCAATAAGAATGGATCGTATCACTGCATTTGCTGCTAATCATTATGTTCTGGCTGATATGGACCATTCCCTCTATACCAAGGGGAGTACAAGGAGTCAAAGGGTATACCTATAATGTAGAGTATCAACATGCATTTGTTCAGCATTTTGCGACCCTATTGTAGACAATGCAGTTTTGAATAATCCAGACAATCATGCTCCATCTGAACAACAGTATCAGGTAATATAAAGCAGGAAAAAAATTCCCGTAATTATGCAATTTTCTTCTAGACAAATGAATCAATATTGTAGAACGAAGTTATAGATGAACTATCTAACGTATATTTCTATATCATATTTTTTAGGAATTGCTATCCCGACAGTCCCTTCGGCAAAGAGCTGCTACAGAGACTCTCAAAACTATATTTATGCAGGAAGAAGTACGCAACCGAACAAGAGCTCAGCACACCTTCGAACAGGTATCGAGGCTCATGCAGAGAGCAAGACGAGCTGTAGCTCTACCAATACCCAACAGTATGAAACACTTTAACAGAATTATAACTGATGAAAGGTATAGTGGGTGTCGGGAAACGAACATTCAGATCTCCCCAGTTTTACGAATTTCCCAAAAATGTTTGAATGGAAGCGACTTTTAAAATTTCGTGCACCACTAAAACCGATATCTTTCCTCAGCGAATATTTCCTAAGTGAATATATTGACAGATAAATCTCTCTTCTTAGTTTTGAATCTTCTTACTGTTAATAATGAATCCAGTTATGAGTAGCTGTGCCTTATTGGCCAATGACCTGTGCCAGTTTTCTATTGACAATATTTTTTTTCTACGGTTTTAGTGAATTCAAAGGTTAGTTGAATACCTGGCCATTTATTGCTTCCGGTACTCTTTTGCTAGCATAAATACCACATACCGTTGATTTATAATATCATAATCATTCCGTTATATTTGCGTTTTATTTCCAGTTCAAACTTAAGCAGTGCTCATTTTTTTGGTTCTTCTAGTGCACCAACAATTATTTCCGTGGGGATCAATAATCCATATATTATCGATTTACCGTTTGTAATATTGAATCAGATATCATTTGTTTTGGTGGCAGGACCTAGTTATCTTTTGACAGCGATAAGCTAAAAGAACGATACGATGCGAGGCTGCGCTCCGATATTTCAGATTTGAGATCAGATAGATTTGTCCGTAACAGTTTACACAAATCAATTTTCCTTCGTGTCTAGCTGTGATAGCATAGGACCCTCTAGGAAACGCGTTCAGTTAACTGAATTCGGGCGATTCAGCATTAGGTACTGTTGGCAATTAAGATTTGAGAATTCTTGAACTAACTATAATTACTATCAGTTTGTATCTAAGAGATACGTTGAAGTGGTTACCGCTCAGCTGTAGAGTATAGAATTTTATTGTGGATTCAAATATATGTGCCCTGAATACAGTTCGTGTGAACTTTTTGAGTAGTGCGGTGTAGCCCTGTTAAGTATCACGATCTGTAAGTAGTTTGATTAATTGAACTCATATTGGTCCGTCAAGAATTCACGATTTAGTTGGGCGTTCAACCTGGAAAGTACATTTTATTTATAATTGGTGGATTTATACTGAATTGCCTGACTACTACTGGAATTAAACTTCAGCTGTTCATACAATACCGCTGCTTAAACGCATTAGTTGCTTTTTTGTATATCTAGTTCCCTCACGATCATAGCTTTTTCATATAACGCCATCTCGTTAATTTTTGTGTTACTCTTATATTTGCCGATGAATGAAAATTAATTGTTACCTGAAAATTCGGTGAGATAGACCTATGTAACATCAGCAGGAAGTTGGATTTTCTCATTTTAGTTAGACCATGAATACGGTTCATTTCTTATTTGCAGTTAAAATGTGCTCATCACAATGCCTAGAAAATCTTGGAAGACAAAATAAAGCTTTATTAAACATCATTCAGCGTCCTGACGAATTATCAAAGATACGACAGATTTATCAGAAAAATGAGTTATCATCTTTATCATCTGAACTGTAAAACCGAATAATTTAATTTTTTTTTGATTCAGATAGTCTCGTCGTTATGGAAGAGATTCAAGCCTACATCAACAAGAATTATATGGGACCTCCAGGGATAGCCAAGATAATCCTATAGTTATCTTCATCAGTGACAGTGTTCGGCGATATGTGTCTACTCTTGCGAGATGCCATATACATTTGGATGCAACCTTCAAGGTAGTACCAAGACACGGAATGGGGACACAGCTGTTTACGTACATCTGCAAGTATTCGACACGGTGATGAAATGATATTTTTATTTACTCATCACAAAACATGGAAAGATAACATATATGCATAACCAATAGAAGTAGCGAAGGAGAAGTTAAATTTTTTGGCCTTGTGATTGTGCAGTATATTCTTTCAAATTTTTGATAATATACATGGTAAAATCAAGTTTTCCATAGGTACATTATGAAATAGTAACGACTGATTTCGTCAACTATTTATATATTTTAGGTTTTTCCATTGCTGCAGGCCTCTATGCAGAGGAAATCAGAGAAAGGGTATTTGAGGGTTCTTCAGTACCTGCAGAGGAAAGTAGCAGTAGAACCTGCTGATGTAATGGCAGACCGTGGAAATGCTCTGCGAAATGCAATAGGTCAAGTTTGGCCAAACACACAAGTATTGCGATGCTGGTTTTATTTCGCTCGAGGTGTATTTCAGAAGTCTCGGCTGCTTGGTCTACAGCTAATTATATTTTTTTATGTTTCTGATGAAAGCTATGATGCACGATGAATTTATCATGTCAAGCACGTTGAAATAGTGAAATCAATATTCACATTTATAGGCTGATGATGGGCAGAAATACCTTTTAAACACTGCTATGGTACTTCCTTTGCTTCCCATTTCGCTAAAATCCGCCAAGGTATTGATTATCTACAAGAGGAAGGCATTGATAATCAGTTCTTGGCGTATTTACGGCGATGGAATATTTCTGTCCATGCTGCAGACCAACGAACTAAGAATAGTGTCGAGTCATTTCATAAAGAATTGTTTGCCAGAGTAGGACGCCCGCATCCCAATATATGAACACTTCCTGGAATACTGCGTATTGTGGAGCATTCCAAGGTAAGCAATCAGGTAGCAGGTCGCATCCTACCTTGTAGGCAGAGGCCTCGATACTTGAGGGAAACCGACGATTGACGTGGTGTCAAGAACGTTTAGACGTAGACAATGACCTCCCACTTTATTTGGCAAGAGCGAGACACCTAGCTGACAAAATGAAATAATCATACTCATAAATATATAGACCTCAACTTCAATATCTCAGTTTATTTTGAAAAGAAAATGTTTTGGCAATGGTTCAAATTTAAAATACCTTTTAATTAGGCTGAGAGCTGTTCATTTCATTTTCATCACAATTTATGTACAGAAGACATTTTGATGACCTGTGAATGTTCATGTTAAAAAATCATTAAATTAAATATTCAACTGCATTATATTTATGATTTCAGATTAAGATTTATATGGAAAAGATGAGCCTCCCGTTATGCAGAACATAGATGAACTTCTAGAAATTGTTCATCTGGGTTAGTTTATATTTTCAACAAGCTGATATGAGTTGGTAAATGATATATTTATATTTTCATGGCTGTATTTTTCTGTTGTTTAAATATTTAGATCATTCATTTGAGTATAAAAGTTTAGTAATATTACCACTTTTTCTTTTTTTCGAGCCCTTGCAAACATGGAAGAGGAAGAAAAAGAATACATATAGTGTGATTAACTTGCCTCAAAGGGTGCATTAGTTATCTTTACATTAATTTATTTTTTTTTATAATATTTATACCGGATAGTGAAATGATATCTCATTTTCGGTATCCTGAAGGTTCTTAAAATGAATGCCACCTAGTTTAAAAATATAGTTTAATTTTGGTTCAGTTAGCTTGGTAATTTGTTCATTCATGATGAAATTCTCTGGCATCCAATATATAAATATTGAATAGTTAAAAAAGACTACTATTTTTCCTCAACATTTTTTTGGCTGTGGCCGTTCTTTGTTATTTATTACGTGCTATTCAGTCCAATATTAACATTCAACTCTGTTATTATTAGATGGTAAGGGAAACCACAGAAACCTTTACCCACGCAATGTTCGAAATAGGTTCAAATTGTTTTGATTTTGAAAAGTCAAAGAATAGGGTACTATTTATCTTTTTTTCAAACATTTTTTCATTACGGCTGTGGCCGTCTTCAGTTATTAATTACGTGCTTTTTGGTCCAATATCAATAGTCAGGTCTGTTGATATCTTAGGCTTGGAATGAGATACCGAAATGCGGTTTTCACTTGCCTATTTTGGTATCAGTACACTTCATTTTTATTGAAAAAATTTCATATTATTGCATTTATTTTTTTGAAGAAATTAGCAATGTTCTATCATTATATTAAAAAACGCGCTCAAGAGCCATCAATGAAAATTTGAAAAATGACAGATAGGATGGATTTGACGATCCAATAAATGCTTTTCCAAACGAGACCAACTTTGTTAAAATCCATTCAGTAGTTTGGAAGTTACAGCTGTTTATTAAAAAAAAAATTGAATCACCCCCACCACTTCATTTCGATAGATACGTCAGAAAATGTAAAACAAAAATTACTCGAATATAGCTTATTTTGAAAATGTTTATGTTTTTGTGATACATTCACAAGGCGAATTTCAGAGAAAAATCACTTCAAAAGTTTCATATGGCGGTTACGCCCCCTAGCGGCCATCTTGAAAACATAAAAATAATTTCCAGGATTTTGTTTCGGCCACTATAGTAATACAATTTTTACCGTAAGTCTCTACCACGAATAGTTTACGAGATACAGCACTTTGCATTCTTATCTGGCCACCTTGTACAGAATAATTCACCAAACAAACTCTAACCATAACAACCCATCTTCTTCGACAAAATTTAAACATCTAGAATTTTCAATTTTTTTAAAAAGAAGGTATAGTTTAGAACATGTGATCTCTAAAATGACTTTAAATGTCTTTTTAAAGTTAAATCCAACAATCAAATATTTTAAACCTATTTTGTACATTACGTGGGTGAAGGTTTCTGTGGTTCCCTTTCCATCCAATATCAACAGACCTGACTATTGATATTCGACTAAATAGCACGTCATTGATAACTGAAGACGGCCACAACCGTAATGAAAAAAATTTTTGAAAAAAAGATAAATAGTACCCTATTCGTTGACTTTTCAAAATATATGAATTCAATGTGTTGAATACCTGGCCATTTATTGCTTCCGGTATTCTTTTGCTAGCATGAATACCACATACCGTTGATTTATAATATCATAATAATTCCGTTATTTTTGCGTTTCATTTCCAGTTCATCATTATTTATGTCACGAATTATTCGATATTCAAACTTAAGCAGTGCTCATTTGTTTGGTTCTTCTAGTGCACCAACAATTATTTCCGTGGAGTTATTGATCCATATATTATCGATTTACCGTTTGTAGTATTGAATCAGATGTCATTTGTTTTGGTGGCAGGACCTATTATCTTTTGACAGCGATAAGCTCAAAGAACGATTTGATGCGAGGCTGCGCTCCGATATTTCAGATTTGAGATCCGATAGATTAGTCCGCAACAGTTTACATAAATCAATTTTCCTTCGAGTCTAGCTATGATAGCACAGGATCCTCTAGGAAACGCGTTCAGTTAACTGAAATCGGCCGATTCAGCTTTAGGTACCGTTGGCAATTAAGATTTGAGAATTCTTGAACTAATTAAAGTTACTATCAGCCTGTTAGAGATACGTTGAAGTGGTTAACGCTCAGCTGTAGAGTATAGAATTTGATTGTGGATTCAAATACCTGAGTCCTGAATACAATTCGTGTGTACTTTGTAAGTGGTGTGGTGTAACACTGTTACAACTGCATTATATTTATGATTTCAGATTAAGATTTATATGGAAAAGATGAGCCTCCCGTTATGCAGAACATAGATGAACTTCTAGAAATTGTTCATCTGGGTTAGTTTATATTTTCAACAAGCTGATATGAGTTGGTAAATGATATATTTATATTTTTATGGCTGTATTTTTCTGTTGTTTACATATTTAGATCATTCATTTGAGTGTCAAAGTTTAGTAATATTATCACTTTTTCTTTTTTTCGAGCCCTTGCAAACATGGAAGAGGAAGAAAAAGAATACATATAGTGTGATTAACTTGCCTCAAAGGGTGCATTAGTTATCTTTACATTAATTTATTTTTTTTTATAATATTTATACCGGATAGTGAAATGGTATCTCATTTTCGGTATCCTGAAGGTTCTTAAAATGAATGCCCCCTAGTTTAAAAATATAGTTTAATTTTGGTTCAGTTAGCTTGGTAATTTGTTCATTCATGATGAAATTCTCTGGCATCCAATATATAAATATTGAATAGTTAAAAAAGACTACAATTTTTCCTCAACATTTTTTTGGCTGTGGCTGTTCTTTGTTATTTATTACGTGCTATTCAGTCCAATATTAACATTCAACTCTGTTATTATTAGATGGTAAGGGAAACCACAGAAACCTTTACCCACGCAATGTTCGAAATAGGTTCAAATTGTTTTGATTTTGAAAAGTCAAAGAATAGGGTACTATTTATATTTTTTTCAAACATTTTTTCATTACGGCTGTGGCCGTCTTCAGTTATTAATTACGTGCTTTTTGGTCCAATATCAATAGTCAGGTCTGTTGATATCTTAGGCTTGGAATGAGATACCGAAATGCGGTTTTCACTTGCCTATTTTGGTATTAGTACACTTCATTTTTATTGAAAAAATTTCATATTATTGCATTTATTTTTTTGAAGAAATTAGCAATTTTCTATCATTATATTAAAAAACGCGCTCAAGCGCCATCAATGAAAATTTGAAAAATGACAGATAGGATGGATTTGACGATCCAATAAATGCTTTTCCAAACGAGACCAACTTTGTTAAAATCCATTCAGTAGTTTGGAAGTTATAACTGTTTATTAAAAAAAAATTGAATCACCCCCACCACTTCATTTCGATAGATACGTCAGAAAGTGTAAAACAAAAATTACTCGAATATAGCTTATTTTGAAAATGTTTATGTTTTTGTGATACATTCACAAGGCGAATTTCAGAGAAAAATCACTTCAAAAGTTTCATATGGCGGTTACTCCCCCTAGCGGCCATCTTGAAAACATAAAAATAATTTCCAGGATTTTGTTTTGGCCACTATAGAAATACAATTTTTACCGTTAGTCTCTACCACGAATAGTTTACGAGATACAGCACTTTGCATTCTTATCTGGCCACCTTGTACAGAATAATACACCAAACAAACTCTAACTATAACAACCCATCTTCTCCGACAAAATTTAAACATCTAGAATTTTCAATTTTTTTAAAAAGAAGGTATAGTTTAGAACATGTGATCTCTAAAATGACTTTAAATGTCTTTTTGAAGTTAAATCCAACAATCAAATATTTTAAACCTATTTTGTACATTACGTGGGTGAAGGTTTCTGTGGTTCCCTTTCCATCCAATATCAACAGACCTGACTATTGATATTGGACTAAATAGCACGTAATTGATAACTGAAGACGACCACAGCCGTAATGAAAAAAATTTTTGAAAAAAAGATAAATAGTACCCTATTCTTTGACTTTTCAAAATATATGAATTCAATTTGTTGAATACCTGGCCATTTATTGCTTACGGTATTCTTTTGCTAGCATGAATACCACATACCGTTGATTTATAATATCATAATAATTCCGTTATTTTTGCGTTTCATTTCCAGTTCATCATTATACATGTCACGAATTATTCGATATTCAAACTTAAGCAGTGCTCATTTGTTTGGTTCTTCTAGTGCACCAACAATTATTTCTGTGGAGTTATTGATCCATATATTATCGATTTACCGTTTGTATCTTTTGACAGCGATAAGCTCAAAGGGACGGACCGGAATTCGGTCCCGCTGACCTGACTTTTTCTAACCTTACTAATAGTAAGGTCCCTGTGAGCAGGTAGTCCCTTCCGCAGGTAGCGGGACCGAATTCCGAAACACCGGCTCAAAGAACGATTTGATGCGAGGCTGCGCTCCGATATTTCAGATTTGAGATCCGATAGATTAGTCCGCAACAGTTTACATAAATCAATTTTCCTTCGAGTCTAGCTATGATAGCACAGGACCCTCTAGGAAACGCGTTCAGTTAACTGAAATCGGCCGATTCAGCATTAGGTACCGTTGGCAATTAAGATTTGAGAATTCTTGAACTAATTAAAGTTACTATCAGCCTGTTAGAGATACGTTGAAGTGGTTAACGCTCAGCTGTAGAGTATAGAATTTGATTGTGGATTCAAATACCTGTGCCCTGAATACAATTCGTGTGTACTTTGTGAGTGGTGTGGTGTAGCACTGTTAAGTATCACGATCTGTGAGTAGTTTGATTAATTGAACTCATATGGGTCCGTCAAGAATTCACGATTTTGTTGGAGCAGTACGTATTTTTTATAATTGGTGGATTTATACTGAATTGCCTGACTACTAATGAAATTAAGCATCAGCTATTTATACAATACCGCTGCTTAAATGCATTACTTGCTTCCTTGCATATCTAGCTCCCTCACGATCATAGCTTCATATAACGCCATCTCGTTAATTTTTGTGTTACTTTCATATTTGCCGATGGATGATAATTAATTGTTAGGTGAAAATGTTGTGAGATAGAGCTACATAACATTAACCAGAAGATGGATTTTCTCATTGTAGTTAGATCATGAATACGGTTCTTTTCTCATTTGCAGTTAATATGTGCCCATCACAATCCCTAGAAAACCTTCATTTAACATCATTCAGCGTCCTGATGAATAATCAAATATTCGAAAGATTTAACAGAAAAATCAGTTAACACCTTCATTATCTGAACTGCAAAACCGAATAATTCAATTTTTTTGATTCAAACAGGCTCGTCGTTATGAAAGAGATTTAAGCCCACATGAACAAGAATACCATAGGATCTTCTTGGATAGCCAAGATAATCCTATAGTTATCCTCATCAGTGACAGTGTTCGACGATATGTGTCTAGTATTGAGGGATGCCTTTTACATTTGGATGCAACCTTCAAGGTAGTGCCAAGACACAGAATGGGAACATAGCTGTTTACGTACATCTGCAAGTCTTCGGCACGGTAGTGAAACGATACTTTCATTTGCTCATCACAAAACATGGAAAGATAACAAATATGCATAACCAATAGAAGTAGCGAAGGCTGAGTTGAATTTTTTGGCCTAGTGATTGGAATTGCTAGTATATTCTCACAAATTTTTGATAATATACATAGTATAATCAAGTTTCCCTTAGGTATATTATAAAATAGTAACGACTGATTTCGTCAACTATTCATTAATTTTAGGTATTTCCATTGCTGCTGGTCTTTATGCAGAGGAAATCAGAGGAAGGGTATTTGAGGGGTTCTTCTGTACCTGCAGAGGACACTAGCAGTAGAACCTGCTGACGTAATGGCAGACCGTGGAAATGCTCTGCGAAATGCAGTAGGTCAAGTTTGGCCAAACACACAAGTATTGCGATGCTGGTTTCATTTCGCTCGAGCTGTATTTCAGAAGTCTCAGCGGCTTGGTATACAGGTAATTAATTTTTTTTATTTTTCTGATGAAAGCTATGCACGATGAATTTATCATGTCAAGCACGTTGAAATAGTGAAATCATTATTCACATTTATAGACTGAAGATAGGCAGAAATACCTTTTAAACACTGCTATGGTACTTCCTTTGCTTCCCAGTCCGCTAATATCCGCCAAGGTATTGATTATCTACAAGAAGAAGGCATTGATAATCAGTTTTTGGCGTATTTACGGCGATGGAAAGCACGGAATATTTCTGTTCATGCTGCAGACCAACAAACTAACAATAGGGTCGAGTCATTTCATAAAGAATTGTTTTCCCGAGTAGGATGCCCGCATCCCAATATCTGGACACTTCTTGAAATACTGCGTATTGTGGAGCATTCCAAGGTCTGTGACTTGCAGAATCAGGTAGCAGGTCGCATCCTACCTTGTAGGCAGAGGCCTCGATACTTGAGTGCAAACCGGCGATTGACGTGGCGTCAAGAACGTTTCAACGTAGACTTGACCTCCCACTTTATGTGGCAAGAGTGAGACACCTAGCTGACAAAATGAAATAATCATACTCATAAATATATAGACCTCAACTTCAATATCTCAGTTTATTTAAAAAAAAATGTTTTTGCAAATGTTTCAAATTGAAAATACCTTTTCAATTTCAGGCTCAGAGGTGTTTATTTCATTTTCATCACAATTTATGTACAGAAGACAGTTTCATGACCTGTGAATGTTCATGTTGAAAAATCATTAAATTCAATAGTCAACTGCATTATATTTATGATTTCAGATTAAGATTTATATGGAAAAGATGAGCCTCCCGTTATGCAGAATATAGATGAGCTCCTAGAAATTGTTCATCTGGGTTAGTTTATATTTTCAACAAGCTGATATGAGTTGATAAATAATATATTTATATTTGTATGGCTCCATTTTTTCTGTTGTTTACAATTAGTAGTTACAATTAGTAATATTATCACTATTTTCTTTTTTTCGAGCCCTTGCAAACATGGAAGAGGAAGAAGAAGAATACATATATTGTGATTAACTTGCCTCAAAGGGTGCATCAGTCATCCTTACATTTATTCATTTTTCTTTTATAATAACTATACTAAATAGTGAAATAATATCTCATTTTCGGTATCCTGAAGGTTCTCAAAATGAATGCCACCTAGTTTAGAAATAAAGTTTAATTTTGGTTCAGTTAGTTTGGTAATTTGTTCATTCATGATGAAATTCTCTGGCATCGAATATAAAGTACATGGATACATTATACTCTATTGTTGGAAATTATTCTAACTGGAGCCGGGATATTAGATATTGCCACATCGCACATCCCAACCGCTGACGGATAGCCAACTGATTCATTCTCTTGCTGCTAACCGTAATGCAAACTGCTGTTGGAGTGTTCAATTTGTGAAATTCATTGTTTTGTTCACAGTTAGTGGTTCCTGATTTGTTTATTACAATTTGTTCATATTTAGTGTGTGTTTTCTTCGAAACTTATAACACTATCTATATCTTCAGAGGAAGCTTTCAGTGTTTCGATACAATAATCTGAATGATACTGTTCCTTCATATTGATAATGAATTTTGATATTAAATAGTTACGATAAGGATGTGAATTTGATATTAAATGTTAATTTCTATCCTAATTCGTAATATGAATTAGGTACTTCACTATATTCTCCTGTACAAAAATCTGCCAGGTGTTCTTAGAATCAATCTGTATTTATATATTTTATGAATTCTACTGAGAATAAAATTATATAATTACAGTTAGCATTGTTTACTCCCATCCCCATCCTATTTTAGGCTTACGTATATTCCCCTTGTGAATTCAAATCTCATTTTTAGTAATAGGCAGGTTTTTCAAACAACCTGCCATACAGTTTAGAAACAGTTTTGGTATATTTAGTTTGGTGAGTTGTGTTCGGCTGTTTTTATCTGAGTAGGAACTGGACACCACCTCTTCTCTGCCTCAAACCACCGTATCAGCTGACCACAGTAATATATTTTTTGAAATTAAAAATCGACTATATTATAACACTTTCCTTGATTCCACTAAAATTGGTATATTAACTTAAAATATATGTTTTGGACTTCTAACCCATTACCAAGGATGGTCATTGTACATTAGTGAATGATGAACTCTTTTTGTTTTAGTTTATTCATTTTAGTCATGTAATATTTGTCAAATTTCATTTATTGTTCACTGTGATGCACTGAACATTTGGAACGAAAAATTATTTCGAGATTAGGTGATGAATGAATTCAAATCACATTTCTTCATTTTACACACGCAGCTAAATGGATCTACAGTTTGTCAAACTTCATATTCACTTCTGATACCATAATTTGAATACTTGTTTTTTACACTAATTGGGGATCGATGAGAAAAGTTTTCTCGAAAATCTGATTTCTTGTGTGTTGGTGACATTATTCATATCAGGTTATCAAATATAGAAACTTTAAAAATAATAACAAGGATAGATTTCAGAAACAATTGTTTGAGACTGATTAGATGAATGATAGTAACGTAAACGGAATGGCTAATATCTTGATACATAATATGGAAACATTTCTTGATCAAATGTGTCCACTAAATGAGAAGAAAGTGCTTGCTACACACGCAAATAAAAGATGGATTGATACAAACGTAATAAGTCAAATGAAAGATAGAGATATGAAATATAGAAGAGCAATTATAAGTAATAGTGAAAATGATTGGGCGCAATTTAGATCATCCAGAAATAATTTTGTTGCTCTAATCAGGAAGGAGAAAAATACTTTAAAAGAATCCTCGATAGTGATAAAAATAACAGCAGGTTATTGTGGAAAAATTTGAGTTCATTGTTAACTAACCTTCCGGTAGTCGCGCACGGTCTCAGGGTCCGGGTTTAAGTTTAGTTACTGATTTTAGAAAAACTGAGAAGTTTGGCAAGCGCGCATTAATTCTACCTTCCTAACTACTCGTTACCGTAGCACAGTGTTAATTTGAACTTGAGTGTGTTTGTATGTGCATAACTACAGCCTAAACCGGTCTGCAGCACGCCCCGGTGACTAGCGGTGATACAAAATTGTTTTCTTTGTAATATATTGTGAAGTTAGGTAAATATTACTGAAACGATGTTTTTTTATTATATGTACAATTTTATTATTAATTTCAGATATAGGTTCTTATGAGAAAAAACAGGAGCGATTGAGGTTGTTGTTGGAAGAGGTTCTAACCGATAATGAAGAAGAATTCTATGATAAATCCGATATTGTGGAATCTGATCATGAGGAAGTAGATCTAGAAGGAAGTGAAACGGAAGAAGAGATTTCTGATAGGGAAGAGGGTGATTTTATTTATAGCAACTCATTATCATTCATCGGAAAAGATACCGTAACATATTGAAGAAAACGTTCATCAGTCCCTAAGGCTGTAAGAACTAGAGCAGATGATATTGTTTAAATTTTTCCATCTCCTAAATTATCAACAAGAACTCTGAAAGAAGCAAAAGAAATATGGGAATATTTTATAGATGACGCCATGGTTGATATAATTGTACAGTTTACAAATCAATATATAAAATATATTTCTCAGAGCTTTGATAGATCAAGAGATGCTAAAAGTACAAACGCCATCGAGATTCGTGCTCTAATGGGACTACTTCACTTAGCAGGAGTTTATCATGCGAATCATTTGAATGTTGAAGATTTGTGGAAGATAGATGGATCAGGTATAGAATTATTTCGACTTACCATGTCCTTGCAAAGGTTTAGATTACTTTTACGAACTTTACGTTTCGATGACATTATTTCTCGTGTAGAAAGAAGATCATTAGACAGACTGGCACCTGTAAGAACTCTATTTGATAAGTTTGTAACCAATTGTCAAACTGCTTATAATCACTCGGAATATGTAACTGTTGATGAAATGCTCCTAGAATTTCGAGGAAGATGTAGCTTTCGTCAATACATTCCCTCAAAGCCAAATAAGTATGGCATCAAAATATATGCATTATGTGATGCAACTGCGTATTACACAAGCAAAATGGAAGTCTACGCTGGAAAACAACCAGCTGGACCATTATCTCTATCAACTAGTGCCAGGGATAATGTGTTAAGGCTGACTGAGGAAATTCGTACTTCTAAACGTAACGTAACGATGGACAACTGGTTTACTTCTATCCCTTTGGTTGAGGAATTGATAACGAAACCTAATAATCTGACTGTAATAGGCACTATAAGAAAAAATAAAGCTGGATTACCATTAGAGTTTACCAAGCCTGAAAAACGACCAATTCATACCAGTATGTTTGCATATAGGCCAAAGTGTACCCTTGTATCATACCATCCCAAACAGAAGAAGAATGTGCTCTTGGTGTCTAGCATGCATTTCCATGACGACATAGATGAGAGTACTGGTGAAAAATATAAACCAATAATAGTTACGGAGTATAACCGAACCAAATGTGGCGTAGATGTTGTGGACAAACTCTGTGCCTCTTACAATTGTTCCCGAAATACTCGTAGATGGCCGATGGTTGTTTTTTATACCCTTTTGAATGTAGCTGGTATTAATTCTCAAGTGATATATTGCTGTAACAATACAAACAATAATTCGAAGAGACGGCAATTTTTGAGAGAATTGGCTAATGTATTAATACGTCCTCATTTAGAGGTACGTGCTAGTATGCTGAATCTACCCAGTACCATAAAAAGCAGATTGGTAGAAATTTGTGAGATACAAGCAAATGTTGAACAGGTTCGTCCACAGAACAACCAACCTGGAAGATTTGCCTACTGCAACTGGAAAAAAAATAGAAAAACCAAGTATGCGTGCTTTAAGTGTAATAAATACATGTGTTTGGAATATATCATGGCAATTTGCCAAAATTGTGAACATTCTCAGGAGGACAAATAATGATTTTTTGTTAGTATAGGTAATAGTTTACTTTACAACCTACTGAAAATTTGGATTATTTTAACCAAAACAAGGACATTTTTTCTGTTATTGAAGTTTTAAGTTGCAATAATTCAATAAGTTCACATTTTAATTTGTGTCTATTAAAATGGATCTAAAGTAAATATTTCTAATTTATATTGCATTACCCAGTACATTATTTATCCTAAAAACCAAAACTCATGTCAAAAAAAGTGACGCGACTACTGGAAGGCTAATAACGCAGGTCTCATCCCTGAGGAAGTATTGTTTGATTCTGTCGTGAAAGGTGGATTAGAGATTGCTGAATGTTTTAATAAGTACTATGTGGAAAGTATAGAGGAAATCTTAAAGAATATAAAAAGGCACAATGATATCGTAGTGATATTGAAGAATGTGGTTTTTCATGTAAAGTTTGAAACTTTTCATAAACTGAGCATGGCAGACAGAATTTATGTTAAATCATTGAAAAAATCATCCGATCAAAAAAGTGGTATCTCAACGGTTATTTTAAATGATGCCTTCGATATAGTTGGAAATCGATTTCTGGATGTTATTAATGCATCCCTTCGTTAATCTTTGAGCATGCAGGTTAAGCTCCTTATTTACCATGCAATTATTGCACAGCACTTGGAGTTTTGTTCGACAATTTTGTTTAATATCGATCAGTGCAGTATGTAGATATTATTCAGAAAAGGGCAATGGGGTACATATCAGATTGCAATAGATATACACCAATTTCAAAAATGTTGTATGTTCTTAACATGTTATCAGTTAAACAGAGAATAATGTTCAAAACACTTGAGTTTATATTTAAAATCCAGATTGAGCTTGTACCTTCGTACTTGCAGAATAATATTAAATATGTGAATGCAGTGTATAATTATGATACAAGGAGTCAGAATAACTTTCACGTATATACATATAACAGTGCAGGCACAATGAAAAGATTATTTTATGGTGGTTTGATATTGTACAATGAACTACCAAACCAAATGAAAAATTGTGAAACCTTGAAATTGTTCAAAACAATGTGTTTGGAATATGTAAAATGCAGATTTCGATAGAGTAATGTAGATCTTGTTTTGATTCGATGTTGATATTCTTGTATGGTATGTATGTAGTCGGTAATAGCTGTTTGCTAAATAAAGATTATTATTATCATTATTATTATTATTATTATTATTAAAAACAACCAACTTATCATATATCCAGTTGATAATTATTTCACGATATCTACGTGTCAACTCAACTTGCGCAACACGTTGATGTCCAGATGTAAATGCACTGACATCACCGACCCTTTGAAACAGTTCGAAACATAAGAATATTGTTGCGATTCATTGAACTACCTTCGCTTGATAATAATTGCATTCGAACATAAGGGATAATCTTAATAAAACACACTCAAGTGGGATTTCCTCAATCAAGATCGGTGTTGCATTTCTTCCGGACGCTCGGTACGCGGTACAATTATAAATGAATGGGTATTTCTAAAATATACGCTGGCTCTGATAGCGCCTCTGGTAGTAGAGTGGTGAACTCTGCCCTACAATCAAAAAAACTAGTAACACGAGTTACTATATTTTTAAAGTTTAGTTCCTATGCTGAAAGAATATTCCCCTATGGATGACTCAGATGGGGATCCTAATTATAATCCTATTAATGAGGAGACTCATGGGGACCAAAAATCAATACGACAGTATTTTAAAGAAAGCGATCTCCATGTAAGCAACGAAATGCCGTCGAAAAAGACAAAAATTATTATTGATTACAAAGATCAATCAAGTATTTTTCCCCAAGCGGAAGAATGATAGACTGCCGGAACATCTGAAGCAGAAATAGCTAAGATACTTCAAATACCTGTAGAATTATATATTACTTCAAATGACAAAAATACTTCCCAGCAATCAATTACTGAACACGAAGGAAGTAAGCAATCAAATAATTAACTTCAACTATTGAACTTAATATTAGTCTTGAAGAACCATCTAAGAAAAGTGTAAGCAATGGCTCAAAAGTGAATTCAAAAAGCACAAAAAATTTTACCTCCTTGTGAAACAAAATGTAGAAAAAAGTGTTTTGAAAAACTATCCATTGACCAAAGAAAGTAAATATTTGACTATTTTGAAAGTCTTGACTATGGAAAAAGACAACTATTTTTTGACAAGTTTATAATGAAAATGGATGTTAAATATAGAAAGGTTGATTCAGAAACTAACAAAAGATTCAATATTGCATATAACCTGCCATTCATTTCACAAAAGTCACTTTATTTGACCGAAGGACCAAATGAACCACCAAACTTAAGCCAATTATCTTCTGACGAATCAAATGCAATCACACTACCTACTTTGCAAGTAATTGGTGCATCAGTAGCAAAGAATACAGCAGAGAAAAGTATGTTATCAGTTTGTAAAACGATGGTCATCCGTACACTCGGTTTTAAAACTGATGGTTCTATAACCAATTTCATCAGAAGAACATTAAATGATGGCATGCCTTGCCTTCGAAATAAAAGGAGTAAAACGCGTGCAGACCAGATGAAAGACATTTCAAAAGCCAATTACGCAAACGTTAAACCACATATAGATTCCTACCACCCTCAGGTTTCCCATTATAATCAAAAAATTTATTCTTTGTTAGCAGACTTACAGTTTTTCTCGAAACATTTGCAAATTTAAAACCTTAAGGCCAGAATAAATCACTCACCGAATGCAATAGTGACACAACTCAAAAAATGTCGATTTTGAGATAACCTTGAATGTGAACTCAAAATTACACCAACTATATCCAACAATACCGGCATAACTCAAAATTCGAGAATATGCCGGGAGGTGACACAAGTATCGCTGTAGACCGTTGCGTTTACTGTAATATAATACGGTGCAATACCGGCTCATTTTCAGTGTGCCGCTAGGGAGCAAGTCGTATGTAGAGACAATTTTTGTGCATCAGTGACACATTTTGACTTGTGTCAGTATTACATTCGTTTGCGAATTAATTCTGACTTGCGCCCAAACACGATATTGATGGTATAACTCGGAATTGGTCATATGTAGCTGATTTATGATGGAGCCAAAGAATATTGTTAATAGCAGGGGTGCCCAAATACTAGCTAAGGTTGGAATAAGGTGAGTAAATGATACTATTACAGTGAAAATGAATTTAATTAAGAAAAAACTCGTCAAACTTACCAACACATAACTACAACACTAGACAAAGAAACAACTACATAACACCGCAAATAACAAAATCACTGCTGATGACTAGTTTTTCTTATAATGCTCCAAAAATGTTCAATTCTGTACCTGAAGAAATTCGCACTATACCCAACTCATTCCAATTCAAAAAACAACTGAAAACGTTCATAAAGAGATCTAAAGTACGATCCTTTCGAGAATGGTTATTTCAATCAATAGCCAAGAAACCTCCTCGTTATATTTCATACATTATTTTGATACCTTCTATATATATATTTTATTTTTTATATTTCTACTCTGTTGTATATAATTCAATTTTATTATGCGAAACAAGTGTAAAAACACTTATCGCTAACTTACTTTATTCATTTTATATAGTGTTCTTGTAAACCCATTTGTAAACTCATTTTGAATTTTTTGAATAAAGTTATTATTATTATTATTATTATTTTTGTAGATTAGAAAAAAATGAAGGTGGCTCATGGAGAGTTCACAATAATTCTACTTCTACTTCTATCTATGAGGAGACACATGGTGCAATTGATGAATCTTTGTTTGACCAACCAGGTGGTTCAGGTTTATCATCAACACATGATGCAGTTGACGATAGCGTATCATCACAATTTGATGATTCGGATGCAGACAAAGATTATTTACTGTCCCCAGAATCAACCAGTGATTCGAGTTCAACAACATCTGAAGAGGTCGCCAACCAAGCCGAAATGGAAAAGGAAAACATAGTCGAAAAAAATACGAAAAGTAGAAAAAGACGAGCAAATCCATCACAATAAAAAAAATAAAAGCAAGTTCCTGCGAAACTGTGGACAAGAATATAAAACAAAGAATAATATTATAGTTAGTGCGCGACACTTACGTTCTCCTTGTGGAGAAAGTTGCAGACTCAAATGTTCCAAAAAATTTACAGAATGAACGTTTGAACATTTGAACATTTGAAAAATATTGGAATTTAGGGGATATCATCAAACAAAGATTTTTTATTATGAATTCCATTCAAGTACTAACGCCGAAATACACATATCCAGTTTTGAAGGAAGAAACGAATCGACCAAATGATCATTCATTTTTCTTGAAAAAAATATTGAAAATAAGAGTTTGTAAAACCCTCATTTCTATTCGATGTATTCGAACCGTTTTCAACATGTATAAAAATGGTTTCATTGAAATTGACAGGAGAGGAAAACACCTCAACCACCTCACAGTTTCAGAGGATATTAAGGTAGGTGTTCGTTTACATATTTCTAGTATACCTGTGATGGAGAGCCACTATACACGTGCTAATTCTTCCAAATCTTATATAGAAGGAGGAAAAACACTAGCACAGTTGCACAGAGAATATAGGTCTGAATGTGAAGCACAAACAGAACACCTGCAAATTTTTTTACATACAGAGAAATATTCAACTATGAATTCCATCTCGAGTTCTTCAAACCAAAAAAAAGATTTGCGTGAGACCTGTAAGGTATACAAAAACCTGATGGGTGAGGAAAAAATGAAACTAGAACTCAAATACAAAACTCATCTTGAAGAAAAGGAATTGAGCAGAATTGAAAAAGGTAATGATAAGAAAGTAATTGATAAGTTACACATTGTTCTTGCTTTGATCTACAAGCTGCATTACCAACCCCAAAGGGAGAAATTTCTACATTTTACTATGAAAGTAAATTATCTACTTATAACTTCACTGTATGTAGCCTCCAGACGAAAGGATTGGACGAAGTTCATAGTTATCTTTGGCACGAGGGAGAGGGAAAGAGGGGAGGTACTGAAATAGGTTCCTGTTTACTCAAATATTCAGAGGAAGCAGCTTCTTCTACTGATGATGAGAATCTTGAAATAAATTTCTACTCCGATAATTGTTGTGTACAGGGAAAAAACAAATACATTATAATTGCATATCTTTACGCCGTTACCCACTTTAAACTCAAATCTATTTGTCACAAGTTTTCAGTTGTGGGACACACTCAAAATGAGGGTGATTGTTGTCACTCATTAATTGAGAAAAACATCATGAGTTGGCCCATGATTTCTTCCTTGACATTAAAAAATTTACTGATGAAACTTCTGTCAATTTCAATATCGACGAGGACGGTAAGAAATTTAATTTCAATGATATCTGTGTCATTAAAGTTGAGAAAAAAAATCCGCATCAATTTCTGTTCAAGATACCTCATATGCCTCCTCGAAAGCAAATATTCTGGTCCAGTTTACCAAGCTCAGATAACGTGGAAGATCTGGTTTAAACGATTGCTACCATTTAGTCAGAATTTTAACTGGATAGCTGAATAATGCAAACTGTTTTCGTTTTTTTATATAATTAATTTTTTCAAAATAAAAATTGTGTAACATAACATTGCTATTTGTTTTATTTAAATGAAAATTTTATCATAAATGAATTTATTACAATCCATAACGAAGTTTTTAATTCATACTAGTTAAAAGTTAAAGTCGTTTCTTGTACAAGGGTTTCACAAATTTCTGAGTTGATACCACAGGGTCGATTGCAATAACGTGAACTTTCAACTAGAAGAGTGTCATTTCTGAGCTTCAAGTTTTACCCGCTGGGTTGCGGTAGTGTCGTTTTGGCAAAACTACGTTTCTTTCGGGTTGTTGGTTGCAACACTGTATTATTTCAGTTGTGCGTCAGCTCTTGTGACCAAACTTTTAAATTTTCTCTAGAACAGTGACATATTTTGACTTATATCAATATCAATGCAACGGCAAGAACACTTTCTATCTTATTTTATATTATGTATAATGTATTATTTTAAGATATGAAGTTGTGCATCGAAACATTTACGTTTGACTTATTTAGTGTTATGACGTTCTTGCAAAAAGCTATCGTTTATATTTCCGTACTACTTTTGCTTAATTTATTTATTATGCCCGTTTGTAATTATCAATGATTCAGTACAAGTTTTAGTCAATTTTTTAGGATTCTAAACTTAGGACACTAAAACATTGATAAGAAAAAATTGTCTTTGCAACGCACCATGTCATTTATTTAGGATGTGATTATGCGCACTGAACAGTGTTTTTGTTAGTATTACGTCTTAGTATCCTGTCACTGATTTTTAGCAAAGAATTTGAATTTTTTATTTAAATATCAGACACAGAATTTTTATTTTTAGCAGCAGCTATTTTTATTAATATAATAGTAGTTAGGACTTATGCAAGAAAGACAAACGTGACAAAACAGAGAATAATAAGAAAGCCATGGTTAAAAAGAAGGAGTGAAAAGGGCTTTGGGATATTGAGAATGCTCAATGAAGAACTGGCAACAGAAGACACAAACTGTTATAAAAATTTCTTACGCGTATCGGAAGAGCAATTTAATCATTTGCTTTTCTTAGTGAAAAATGATATTTAGAAAGAACCATCCGTAATGCAAGAAACTATTTCTGCAAGCAGCAGGTTGATATTTTGAAATAGTTTTTACTATGCCCCTGTTTAATCATACTTGTTTTTTTGTGGTAGGTTACAAATTACTTTGCGCTTCTGAGCAACTGGTGAATCCTTCAAGTCACTTATGTATGCATCGAGGGTTCATGAAAGTAGTATGTCAAGAATTATTCCTGTGGTTTGTGAAGCATTATATCGTCGTCTTAAAAATGACTACCTCAAAGTAAGTATTTCAAAGATAATATTTAAATAGTATGGTTTGAACTATATGATTTGTATGCCTTGTAGACTCCAAACTCGGTACAAAAATGGATGGCTGTATCCCAAGAATTTTATGACTTAGGGCAGTTTCCACACTGCCTAGGAGCTTTGGATGGTAAACATGTATCATTTAGATTAGACCACTAATATCAGATGGATCATACTACTTTAACTACAAAGGGACTCACAGCATAGTTTTATTGGGTATAGCAGATGCTAATTATAAATTCATGTATGTTTATGTAGGATGTAATGGGAGAATCAGTGATGGCGGAGTATTTCGAGAATCTACGCTTGCTGCAACTTTGACAAAAAATACTTTGAATTTTCCGCCTGCTGAGAAGTTACCTGGTAGAGATATGCCAGTTCCATATGTTATAGTTGCTGATGATGAATTTCCGCATAAAGATGTCATAATAAAACCATATCCACATAGGGGACTGTCCCATAGTCAAAGAATTTTTAACTATCGCCTCTCAAGGGCAAGGAGAGTCATAGAAAACGCCTTTGATATTTTAGCAAATAGATTTAGAGTATTATTCAACCCTATAAATCTTCGAGCGCCAAAAGTAGAAACTGAAACCCTTGCCTGTGTGGTATTACATAATTACCTTGTTACTGAAAATTGTAGTTCATATACTGATATAAGCAACATCAATGCCCCACCAAGGCAAATGAGGAGTGTTGGACGACAATGTGATAATGATTCAATGGATGCAGCAAGAAACATTCGTGATGAATTTAAAGCTTATTTCTGTTCACATGCTGGAGCAGTGTCCTGGCAAGAACAAGCAATCAGAAATTTTAATATGTGACTACTCATTGTAAAAGTGAAGCAATTATTAGTTTTGAAATATTTATTAAAAAGATTGATTAATGCTGATTTTCCACCATAATTTGTATTTCTGTGAATAAAAAACTTTAACCCAAATCTTGTTTTGTTTTGAGTATGTATTTATGTTAATAACCAGTCAGGCTTAAATGAACCTTAAAATGTTAAATATTTGTGCATAAATATGCACGATTTTTGTCAAGTTCTTGCCAGATTCATAGAAACTGCACATCAGCAGTGTCAGTTTCGTTAAAAATCAACATTCCCATCATGTGTATAAAATCGAAAGTTAAGTATAACATTTCTATATCAAGTCCAGTCAATAGTTTTCTTGGGCTATGGTCTAGTATGTTGACTCTGTGGCTTCTTGTACTATAATCACATATCAATATGATAATAAAAAACATAATAATAAAAAAAACGTAATTTTTTTTTTAATTTATTCAATTTATATTTGTCATCTTATATTTTTCATAGGTATCAAATAAAATATGTGTAATTTTTTCCTCTGCTTCATTTCGCAACTTTTCATTTTTGACCATTCTTAAACGACTTGCAACAAAATCACCAAAAATTTGGACATCTTCAAGTTGTTTCTGCTGCTGCTTACCATTATTCTTTTCCAACACACTAGCAATATTATTCATCGCATTACCAGCTGCCATTAACAAGGGATCATCCTCATTTCGCTTCATTTTCTTAGACAAAGCTGGGAGACGAGGAGGTACTTGATTACTTTCTGGGGTTTCACTAATTATGTCAGATTCATGATTTTCAAATCTTATTGTTATATTTTCAGTGTCATCTTCTAAATTAAGCTGACTACTATCTTCATCCTATAACAAACATATTTTAAAGAAAATTTGTACGAGACCAATTGAACCCAACCAATTGAACCTAACCAACAACAATACTCTCGGTGTTGTTGCCGTAACGCACAATTTTAAAATTTTTTAGGAAAGTGAAAATAAATATCCAAAATCAATCAAAGACTCAATAAACTATTAAATAGTATATCTTTTCTTTTCTTGTCTTTTCACATACGACTAAAAACCGTAAAAACTAAATTATCACAGAAAATAGATTTCAGACCAACGGCTTCTCATATACAAAAATAAAGTACTTTCACACCTATAGTAAATTTAATTACTTACAATAAAATATTGTGAGAGTTGGGTTTGTTCCTCAACAAAGACGTCTTTTCTGATGCTATCAGAGAATTTGACTGTTGTGGTGTAAGTCTATCCCTCTCTGGTATATCCTCAACCAATTCTGCAATGGAATCTATCGACTTCCTTGGTGTTACATTTTACAGTATAAATGAAAAATCATAGTAATACCACAGCGAAGGTGTGTATACCTTGAAATTGATTTGAAAGTTAGTAGCTATTATAAATAGCTTCAAAAACAAAACTTACCGAATCTTCGCCGGAGTCACTTCTCTTGGATTTCACATGTTTGCGATGTTCTGTTAGAAAATTTGTTCTTAGGCCATTTATTTTCGACTTAATCTCATTTATATTTGTTCCTGGTTGTATATTTTTCAACTCCCTTGCAATATTTTCATAAGCAGAAGCCCTCATATACTTATTTTTATATTGTGAACGTTTCACTATGTAAAGGCAAGATCTTTCTTTATAAAGTTCAATAAGCCGAAGCACTTGATCATGAGACCACGACATTTTTCTTAATTGACAACCTGTTTCTTCTACCAACTGTGATTAAATAATAATTGAAATTCACAACACAACACTCTCTCCTCAATAAACGTTGGTTAAGTATCAGAACTAGCGTCACCAGTGTTGCCAACCCTCAAAAATATTGGCCCCTAAACCTTAGGTCAAAAACCCCTAAAATATTATTTTAAAAAAATTGTGCGAGTCATAAAACTGCATGCAAGATGTGAAAACTTCTTCAAATATTCACCATCATCAAAAATAAAAAATCAATAACCCCAAAATAAATTTCACCCTATATGTTTGCCCCAAGTTGTTACTTAATTGATAGAAAATAGGACTGGTTCGTTTAGCTTCGTAATTTGTGTTTTTTTTTGGACTTCGTATTTTCCAGTGGTTTATTGTGTTTCGATTGAGGACAAAATTATCTCTGTTCAACAGAAGATAACCTACCTATTACCTGTTTTAGTTTTTACCTAGCTATAGAGTCAAGTTTTATTTCATATTCTTGATGTAATGATAAACTGTTATTTTGGTTGTGCAAATGAACATTATTTATTATTATTATTTTAATAATATCTTTGGTTGTAACAAGAAAGAAAATACAATTATCTAGAATCTCTGGATGGTTCAGATTCCGACAAAAGTGGAAGTTTTTTCGTTGGAACAGCATTGGACTTCAGAAACCCTACGTTTCGGTTAGCTGAAAATTGCACATCATCAGTTGGTATAATTCTATATGGAAACACCCACAAACTTACTACAGGGAAAATAATTATTCTCAATGAACTGTAAAAAACAAACTCTCATATGATCACACAGTTTTTTTCACTCTTCAAGTTATGAAACCACACCTCTCTTCTGTCCATCATTTCCTTGTTTTTAACTTTGTTTGGAATACAACTTTGAATTGTCCAGCTTTTGGAAAGGTATGTAAGGTATAGTCGGGCTTTTTTTTTGAACAATAGGATACATAACAATAGTGATTCATCTCTTCTAAACGATTATAAAAGATCCCTAACAAAATTAAACACAACTACATTTCATACAAAACACAGGTAACCTGATGTAAACAAAGCAATTAAGCAATCTATGTCCCATACCTTAGTAATATTCGACAACGAAAGGGAGCTTATCTAAGTTCGCAAATAAATTATTTCTGTGGCCTGAAATTGAACAAAAATAGGACAAGTTTCGTCAATTTTAAAATTGACTGAAAAATTGATAGTAAATTGACTAAAACTTGTAATGAATCATTGATAATAACAAACGGGCATTAGTCATAAGTTTCAGAAGTATTTGCTGTTATGACACTCTTGAACTAAATAGTCTTAATTACTCATGTGTTATCTGAATTATTTCCTTTTATGTCATTATTGTTTTAAGAACGGTTTTAATATCTTACTAAAATATTTTACAACCATCGACCGGAATCTAGACATTATCATTTTTCAGTAGGTTTTATTTACTTCATAGTAGAATTCAGATATTAGTGAAAGAATCAAATATTCGAGGAGCAAAAATGGTGTTAATTGCTTTGAAGAAACAAGAAGGAAATACGGAAGAATGCCAGATAAAACATACGTCCCCACCTTATGGAGAAGTGAAAAACAATTTGATGTCTAAACGGGAGCCTTGAGTAGAAAGGGGTATGTTAATTGTTTTAATTTTTATTTAAAGTTGTATTCTACTTATATATGCTTCCATCACATAAATAACTAAATTTCAATCACAATTCATTATTTTACGTTTTTGATGCCCCAAAAATAATTCACATTTTTTTGTGTTTGATAGAAAAGAGGAATTGAATTGAGTTTTTCTCTACTGAATTATATTTTGTAGTAGTACAGTTCTATTCTCTAATACAATGTAATTTTTTAAGGTGATGTATCAGCTGCTGTCATCCAATCAGTAAAAAGCTTGGAGATTGTAAATAATACTTCTACTAGATATATTAGATTCTTTATCAAACTTATGACGATTCAATTTTTGACGTATGTACCGCTCGACGTTAGCAGTGAGAGCGACAGTGATGGCGGAGCTAATTCGAACCCAGTTAATTGTGACGCCAATTATACCGATATCGAAATTTCTTCAACTACTAGTACTTCATTCCATTCTTCTCTTGGATCCACTCCGAATACTTTCAGTTTTTTCAACACTCCGTCTCCGATGATATTAACGAGTCCACTTAAGAAAGGAGTGAAGCGTAAAAGAAAATGAGAATACCTGTATGAGGAATCTTAGTAAAAAATTGAGAAAGAGTGGAAAGGCATACAAAATGCACACAACAGGAAAAATGTTCGAGAAGAGAAAATGAGACCTCCGTATACGGAATCTTGTAAGATTAAATGTTCTTTAAAGTTTACTAAAGAGGAACGCATGAAGATTTTTACTTCTTATTAGAACTTGGGGGATTAAGGGAAACAACGTCAATATATTGCCAATAATATGGAGCAAATTCAACCTAAACATCAGTATGTGCGTGTTGGTGGCACCAGGAAGAAAAGAGATAATAATAACGCCTTCTATTTCCGGCTTAGAGAGCAGATAGTTCGAGTATGCAAATTATCCTTCAAGAACACGTTAGATATAAACGATCACCCTATTCGAACTGTGCAGGAGAAATGAAAGAAGGTGGCAACTGTTTTACTGGAAGAGGACTGCCGTGGGAAACATGGCCTACAGAAAAAAATTGATGTTGTTTTGAAAGAAGTTGTAAAGAACTTTGTCGAGAAAATTCCGACAATCGAAAGTCACTATACTCGTGCCAATACCAGTAAACATTTTATTGTTGGGAGCAAATCTATTGCCGATATTCACAGGGACTATATAACCGACTGTAAAGAAAAAAAACTTCCATTCGTTAACTACGTAATGTTTTATCAGATCTTCACGGAAGATTTTAATATTTCATTCTTTACGCCTAAAAAAGACTTATGTGAATCGTGATTATAGGAGGAAACACTCTCACAACGTTAGATACCTATCAGATGACGTCACAATTTCATGTTCATCGATTTTTGTAGTAAGTATTTTAAGATAGACTAGAAGAAAAGAGTTTATCCACGAATTTAAGGTTATGATGAGGGTGCCAATGACTGTTGCCTACCAAGTTAATGTAAGGCAGTAATTGATACCAGGATTTCAATAAATATATCTGCAGGGTGCTCATGTTTTTTTCCATTAAATTTTTATTATATTCAAGTTTCAGTCCAAGTAAATTGCAGTTCAGTGAAATCTAAACAGTTGTTGAGACCATGTTAATAACTACAATGGCTAAGTGTTGATAATTGTATGCTTTTTTCAGAATACCAGAGATTAAAAAGGATACACATGGTTATAAAAAAATATATTGTGAAAAAGGCATGGAAATGGCTTTGAATGCCATAAAAAATGGAATGTCTGAGAAAAAATCGTCTAAATTATTTTCTATACCTCGTCCAACTTCATGTTTTAAAAAATCTTCTCATGTGCCGAATCCAGTTTTAACAAGAGAAGAAAATGATGTTTCAGTCAAATGGATAAGTACTTGCCAAAAAAGAGGTTTTTCTCGTCGACAAGAAGACATCACTGCAAGCGCCAAAGAATTCTTAGATAAAGTTCACAGAGATAATCCATTTAGAGAAAATAGACCTGGCAAGGGCTTTCAGGCTTTTTCACGAAGACGTCCTCTTTTGTCTTCCAGGACATCAAAAGCCGTTACTCCTGCTAGTGCCAATGTAAGCGAGAAAGATATAAGAAAGTGGTTTAACCAAATTGAGGACTTTCTACTAGAGCAGAATATCAGAGAAATTTCAAATGATCCTAACAGCATACTTGATGGGGATGAAACTAATTTTCGATTGTGCCCTAAAAATAAAAAAGAGACCGCAGTGAAAGGATCAAAAAATATATATGAGGTGGGCTCAAGGAAGGCAAACATGACGCTTAAAGTTATGTACCTTCGGTGCATCCGGTGTTGTAATATCACCGATGATCATTTACCCCGGAAAGAGACAATCTTCACAGATTTCCAAAGGAATTCCGGATAATATAGATTTCACGAAATGTCTGTGAAAATTAGTAACGACGGCAGAAATGACGACATCTCAATTGAAAAAACGAATCACCCCTATACAAGTAATGAAGGGATTGAAAAAAACAAAAAATGTTTTATGAGTTCTAAAGTATTCCGAAAAGTAATAGAAAATGAAATGCTTTTAGACCTTGAAAGCAGTAAACCAAGCATTGAAGATCAAAATAATATGTATTTCATTCTTATTTATAAAATATGGGAATTCTTTAAATTTGAAAATGAGGAAGTACTAAATGAAAATGGTTTTGAAGAGTTCATTGAATCCGAGATCAACAATAACGGGGAAACCGAAGTATATTCAAAGACAAAGACTTATTGGTGACTATATTATGGAAGACAATCATTAGAAAAAATGAATACAGAAAAACGAATTTATTTGAAGATTCAAAAGAAGAAACTCCTTTACTGCAAACAGTTTTTATTGGCCTCAAGAACCAGAGAGAAAATACAAAAAACAAACTGAAAAATTGCCATTTGCTTTTATGTCAGATGAATGAATATATATATATATATATATATATATATATATATATATATATATATATATATATATATATATATATATATATATATATATATATATATATATATATATATATAGCGCTTCAATACCAACCTGAGCCAATTAATCGTTTTTCCACATACAAATCCGAGCCAGCTCGTAAAGCCGAGCCACATATACGGCTCAGGTTTGTTTCTTGCTTCTCACTCAATAACAACTGGCTGTATTTTTGCGAGAGCGAAATACTAGATAGAACACCCCTTTCGCTTCCTCTTAGAAGATTCCTATTATAAAAAAAACGCGGGAGAATTGAGTTATTTAGCATCCACGAGTGGCTCAGCTTGATATTAAGGCTGAAAGTTTTAGTTCGACTCTTTACCATTGGTGGCGCTGTTGTAGCTGAATTATTGAACACGTATATCAGAGTCTTCATACCAACTTGAGCCATTATATTTGGCAACAATGCAGCTGAATAAACTTAATCTATTTTGTTTTGATTCTATGAATCTAAATGATCTCAAGTTATATTTCACTGAGAGAGCGCCAGCGTTCATCAATCTTAAGTCAAAAAATAAAGGCTGCACTTTTGGTGTGTATTCTTAGTTCTGTATATAGAAACGCTATGAGTTTTTTTTTACGAAAAATCCTTATTACCTGGTGTACATTTAGGAGAAGTGATGCACTTTTTCATTCATAACTGCTACGTCAATATGGATCGTTTGATACAATTTTCTAAAAGTCGATATTTTTCTAAAAAAATGTTTCTGAAGGTTTTTCGAGAAAATCTCACTTTGATGTATTCGATTTCTGTGTTCCTTATTTCCATTTCTTTGAAAAATTAACGATCTTTCAGAAAATTGAATTAACCGTTTAATTTTTTCAGTTGCATACATGTTATGAATGAAGAAGTATCACTACCCTTATATCTACATAACTGACTACTAGTGACACTAGTGCGTACATTGTTCCTGATGATTTCTGATCTCTATATTTCAGAAAAAAATTGGAGGGATAACGTAATTTTATACTTGCAGCCCTAATTCTTTGAAATTCGATTTTCATCCGATGTGGTTGTAATCGGGTACTCCAAACACTATAAACAAGATATTCTTCAGAAAATCTCAATACTGAACGTTAAATAATATGAAAAGTACGCAAATGTTGTTTGACCTAAGGTAAAATCTTAGGAGATAACTGAAAAATGAACTTGAGAACATATTCTCGAATTACATTCGATGAAAATATGAGAATCCATCCGGGTTATCTATTAACTATGTTTTCGTGATATACAAACTCAACAGCAAAAAAAATTATTTCGAAATAAATTCTGAAAATTTTTTGAAAATTACATTAATTTTATTATAATCGTCCGATTAGCTGGTTTTATGATTCATAAATGAACTACACTTCAAGAAATCTAGACATCTCAGATATTTATAATAAAATTTTCATTATAATTAAGTATTTAATTTCATTTCGGTGAATATTTAAATTATAAACAAAAGTCGTGCTTATCATACTCATATTAAGTCAACAACTTTATTATGCATAAGTAAATCAGAAAAATTTTTCAAACAGAGAAGTAGGTACTTCGAATAAATAATATCTAGTTGAAAAAACTCTAATAGCCGATCAAAATAAAAACAAAATTATAATTTTCAATATTGTTAAGATGTTATCCAACAGCGATAGAAAGTCAACTAACTCAATAAAATTCATAATTTTGAAATTGTGAAATAACAGTAAAGTCCCACTCGCAAGGTTTCGACGATTTAAATCATAATTTAAATCGCGATTTAAATCAACTGATTTTTCAAATCTTCAATCTGCTAAAAATTTTCATGTCAATACAAGTAATTTTGTACATCTAGACAACAAATATTTTCGTGAGAATAGAGACAAAATAATGAAAATAAGTGATTTTAAAATTCATTGGGGCCATATTTAATGAAAAAATCAGTATAAATTGATAAAAATCAAAACAATCACGATTTAATGGAAAAATTTGATTCTTTGATTTTTTCAGAAAAAATCGTGATTTTTTTTTGAAAATAACCTTTATTTTATTAATAAAAATTTACAACAATGTATTATAATAATCTCAAATCAGTGCCAAAAGCTCTGGCCTCGAGATAAAATATTATAAGGATTCAACAATATACTATTTTTCCATTTGTTTTTCTTAATATTAATTTACAGATGACTAAGGTATACTTGACAACTAATTGCAAAAATATCACATTTTACTTTATTCTATTTCCAGAAAAATTCTTAGGTTTTTAAGGAATACATTGTAGTTTCTTATCAATCTTAGATTTTCTGGTAAAGAATTATAAAGTTTAGACGCACATTGTACTGGGCTATAAAGCCCCAGATTTATCCTATTAGAGTTTACATATACATTATTTATGTTACGCGTATTATGGCTATGTATTTCGTTGGTAAATGTTATATTCGTATTACTCTTTTGTTTTCGTAAAATTATTTTATGCATAATATAATACCTTGCTCAAGCATCATCATCTAGTCCAACCTACAGAGACACACTGTATAGGGTATTTATTGCAACAATTCGTATACAATTTGTAGGTGGGAAAGGATTATCCTTAAATTCTGATGATCCTGATTAGAATATTGAAACAGACCTACTAAATATTTGACAATTGGCAATTTTTCATTTTCGGAAATTAAGATTCATCTGTACTGCAAACTGCTGAAGTTTGGAATAAAATTCACAAATTATTCATTAAACTTTTCGGATAATAGACACGTACAGGAGCATATTCTTTTTTGAAGTATGAACAAAGCGCAGTATTGCTGAATACCCGCATTGTCTTACTACGTATTATGGTATATTTTCAAAATACCTTGAATGAATGTACTAAAACGGAAATGCTTTATGAAAATTTGGTCTATTTTTTCTTTGTACGTTCCCCTTCAAACCAAATTCAATGCTATGAATATACCTTTACAAGTTGAATTTGATAAAAAGTCGATTTGGCAAGAAAGTTATAGACTACAAATCAACCGTAGATTTTTAAGGGTCATGTGACCTAGAATGAATTATATCTATAAGCACTATGCCGTCATTTTCAGGCAGAACAAACACTTTATTTCTGTACGGCATATTCAACCTTGTACTGAGTAAAGATGATACAAAAATAATTAGTCCAGACAAATAAGGAAAAAACAGTGAAATCGTTGAAAACATGTAAAACAATAGATACTGGGATATTTAGTGATTGGTACTATCTACAAATCGATTTTTTGGCTGCCGAAATTTGGGGCAACTTCCGGCAATTTATATATGGCTATATATTCTTATATTTTTTTGGCGCTTCTGGCATAAATATTGGAAAATATAAATAACTATTCGCCCCACAGAAATATTTTTTAATTATAACTTGTTCCTCTTGTAGCCATCTGCTTCAATTTATATCGTATTTTTTAAAAGATTTTCCAAGCCATTTTCCCGGAAAATGGCTGGAGCTCAAAAAATGTAGTCGGAATCCGAGTTAATTTAAAAATGGGAGAACCTCGATAATAGGTACATTTCATGAAGAAATGTACTATGGGAAAGTTGGATGTAATTTCACTCTAAAAAAGCAGCAAAGCTCCATCACTGAAGTCGTATTTTTCGCGCGAAATGCATCGCGTCGAGATGCGATTCTAGTGAATTGAATCATATTTTGAGAAATTATTGTTAAAAAGCAAACCGAATTGAAAAGTAGAAAATAATTTATTTTCCAAAAAATGGAAAGTGCATCGTGGTTGAGGAAAAACGTTAAAACCATTGAAGAGACAAACCTTAACATCAACTCAATCCACATAACAAATTTCAAACCTCAATTTTAAAAAAATTCTAATTCGCGAAGTGTATCGCGTACTGATAGCGAAACAGATCGAGATACAATTTGAACGGAATAGTCATCATGAAATGAAACGCGGTTGAGATAAAAGTTGAAACCAATGAAAGATTTTAAGTCAACATAAACTCATTGTACGTACCAATTTTCAACCCTCTAACTCAATCTGCAGAAGCAGTGGAGTTCGGCAATTTTTCAAAAACCATGAAAAAACAAGAAATATCTTCATAAAAATGGCGTCGGTTGGAAAAAAATCAAAAAAATTTTGATAGTTTCTTTCTGCAACGAAAACAACCCCAGATAGATAATTCAAATCATTTGGTGTAATACGAAACGCTAGAGATGTCAATATGCACCGATGAGGATATTTATATGAAAATTAGAAATATCTACGTAAAAATGGCGGCGGTTGCGGAAATATACCCAAATTTCATTCACTTCAAGTAACTACTTATGATTGAAACAAGAAAATTTGAAAATTCGAAAAAAATAGATCCTGACATTAGGCCTGATTTCGAAGTTGCGAAATCAATAATAGTTTTCTATAAAAAATTTTCAAGAAAATCAACATTTAATTTTCAAGATTTGAAAATTTTTAAGAAATACGACATTAAACACTTTTTCTGTTTTTCTTCTCAAATGTCTGTTCGCAAAAAACTGAGACAGAAAACGTCTCAATCGGCCTTTTTTCGCAAAGTTATGGAAATTGAATTTACATCTCGGGAAGAGCTTGGCAGAAAAACTATAGCAAAAGAAAATGTTGGTAAAAATCGGAGATGCAAAAGACAAATTGTGTCCATATTGAAGTGGATTGCCTGCCCCCTTTATAGAAATATAGTATTGGAAAAGGTCATCTTCTTAAATTGAAACCACTAGCGTTTTCGATGTACGGCCCAAAATTGTCTGCATAGGGTCTGAAGTTGAAGTTACACCTAACATTATTTTATGTTATTTTTGTTGTTTTATATGTGTTTGCCTCAGATGTTCAAATTCTGTTCAGTTTCTTTGTCTTTTTCGTTTCTGTTAGTTAGTAACACATCGTTCAGTTTGAGAATGTATTGATAATTTTCTGAAGATAATAAATACTTTCATATGCAACTTTTAGAACGTTTTAACTTTTCAGTTCAACTGGTGAAATCCTATACTATTTCATTGAATTGTTTATTTCCTTTTGAATGTAAATTATTTAGTATATTTTGAATAATGTATGAGGAAATATTGTCTTCCAAACTTTTAATACTTTCGAAATAATCTACAATGCACTTAAATCACAAATCATTTCCAAAATATGCATGTAGTAATAATATATCTCGAGATGTAGCCTAATGAAACAAAATAACGTTAACAAATATATATCTATCATTCTTTATTGCATCTATTTTTGCATACATATATTTGGCAACAATGTATGGCTCAGGTTGGTATGGAGAATCCTTGTGTATATAACACAAAGGCTCAACTATGTTAGGAGAGTTAATTGGCTCAAATTGTTAATCAATGTATGCATATACAAGGACTTTTGTATTTTTCTTGTTTCTGAAAATCTTGCGTGTATATTTGGTATGTATGGTTATGAAAGGTAAAAGCGGAAGATATTTTCCAAAATATTTGGATATACATTTCGATTGAGCGGTGGAGCGGCTTTGTTTACAGCATCGATTGGCTCAGGTTGATACTGAAGCGCTATATATATATAGATATATATATATATAGATATATATATATATATATATATATATATATATATATATATATATATATATATATATATATATATATATATATATATATATATATACCTATCAACGCATAGATGAGCTAAGGACACGAGATCATAGATATTTGCATATGAACAAAACGAAAATCAACAATATATCAAAAATAGAGATCTTCTCGTGCGCACATTACCTCTATAATTGAAATTAGAAATACAAGTTTTGTGAACTGTTCGGCAAATATCGATAAAACGACTTCATTCATATTATTAGTTATATTACCAAATGAAACGCAAAAATCAATTTTAAAGATACATATAGGTAAGGTAAAAGCCGGATAGTTGCCTCGGGACGATAATGAAGTGAGGGCTTTACTATAATATTATAAGTGTCCATCCCGCCAACTTCAGTGTTATGGTAACCGTCGGTGAATTCGGACTCGTTTCCTTCGTGGGAGCAAAAATCCTCCGAGGCGGAACTGCGACAAGTGTCGAAATCATATTGGTGAGTAACATCTATTGAATATTAATATTATGGATTGGGATTTCAGCCAACTTTTTGTTTCTTTGCATGCATTAGAGTTTTAGTTACACTGTTCATTACGTTTTATTGTTGAATAAATTTTATTTATTTTGCTAATAATGGGGGGAGTTCGTACAAGAGTCTGGGTCTGATCTACGTCTTGCACTTAATCAGCAAAATAATACGACACCTAGGCCCTTTCCAAGCCTTCTGAACATCTCTCAAGACTGTTCAGCTCTGGCAGATAGCGTCATTGAAAAATACATCTTGGATTGCACTGAACCATCATTTTCATCGATTCTATCTTTACATGATTCACAGTACCAAATTATGGAAAAAGAAACACCAACTAAATTTTTACATAAATCATCTCCTATTCCAAAAATACCGCTGAGCATGTCTAAAAGCGCTGAACAATCTGAAAAAATTTTAAATTTCAATGATAGTTTTGTACATATAAAATGAAGGAAACTAAAAACAGGACAACGAAAAATAAAAATCTAGTAGAAAACACACCAGCTGGTAGCAAGAAAAGTATTGTGAAAAAAAAAGGCAACTGCAAAAGAAGAGAAAAACCAAACGATGTATCGATATTACCAGTAGTAAAACCAAATCCGATATTACAGATGTCATTAAAAAGACCAAAGGAAGAGCTTTAAGGAAGAGAAGAAAACAAATTCACAATTCTGAAAATGAAGAAAATTTTATAAGTGCAAAAACATCTGAAGGAAAAGCCACGGAGGGACCAACAACTAAAAGAACTCAATATGAAAAAAGAATAAGAGACACTGAAAATATATTGAAAGACGAAAATGGTAATTTGAAAACAATTTCACTAAATCGAAATCAGATTGGATTCAACGTGAGATGGGCCGAATGTGGTTGCATGAAACTTGTACTACATTTGAAAACCATTGCATGAGATGTAGAAAGTTGAATACCTTGGATTCTGATGATAAATTAATGCTGATACCAAAGCTGATGGATATATTGTTTTACCTTTAGAAAGAACTAGTGAGGGGCTCCCCCGCCTATTAAATAGATCCGTGAAAACTATAGATCGATGAAAATATAGTTTCCCGAACCACGATGAGTGCAAAGCCTGTCCCTGCCTCTGTCGAACGGTACGCGACGCGTCAAGTGCTGAGCCCGTCCCTGCCTCTGTCGAACGGGCGCGCCATCTGCTCACTGCAATCTGTAGTTCGTGCGGAATCGGTAGGATACTACTATACTTGTTGTATGGAGGGTAGAGGTAACTTGTTGGGCCTCGCCGTGCCGAAACTTCTCGAAAGAATTCGACCCGTCCAACTGTCGCCTCGAAAGGCGGTCACGTGAATTGGAGACCATGTGAAGCGAAAATAGTTCTTAAGTGTCGGGAATGCAACCGTTTTCGCGAATTTCGGAGAAACGTCAAACTTTAAACGTTCGATATCGAAGATCGGCGTCTCGGTTCGAGGCGAGACGTAGCCTAAGCACTACGGAAAGGACGCGGGCGATCGACAAGGCCCTTCGGTCCCCGCGATTCGGGGCCGATCTCCTTATCTCGGCTTCGTAAGTTTGCCAAAATGCGGCCTTCGGCCGCTTGCATTTTGGGAAGTCAAATTTGGCGAAGCAATTATTTATTTAGTATTATATACTAGTGAGAGGCTCCCCCGCCTATTAAATAGATCCGTGAGAACTATAGATCGATGAAAATATAGTTTCCCGAACCACGATGAGTGCAAAGCCTGTCCCTGCCTCTGTCGAACGGTACGCGACGCGTCAAGTGCTGAGCCCGTCCCTGCCTCTGTCGAACGGGCGCGCCATCTGCTCAGTGTCAACCTGTAGTTTGTGCGGAATGGGTAGAATACTACTATACTCCGCCGTGCCGAAACTTCTCGATAGAATTCGACCCGTCCAACTGTCGGCTCGAAAGGCGGTCACGTGAATTCTAGTCCATGGGAAGCGAAAATAGTTCTTAAGTGTCCGGAATGCATCCGTTTTCGCGAATTTCGGAGAAACGTCAAACTTTAAACGTTCGATATCGAAAATCGGCGTCTCGGATCGAGGCGAGACGTAGCCTAAGCACTACGGAAAGGACGCGGGCGATCGACGGGGCCCTTCGGGCCCCGCGATTCGGGGCCGATCTCCTTATCTCGGCTTCGTAAGTTTGCCAAAATGCGGCCTTCGGCCGCCTGCATTTTGGGAAGTCGAATTTGGCGAAGCAATTATTTATTTAGTATTATATATAATAATATTTTATTACCGACTTATCTTATTTCAAGTTTGAAGGCTATTTCTGTTATATTTTTATTGTTTCAAAGTGTGAAACTTAGTAGTATTCAATAATGTTGATAAACTTCTAATGAATTATTGAAGTACCTGATGAAGACTACTCAAATTGATATAAATTTGTTTTTAATTAAAAAAATCATAGTGAAGCGTCTATCCGTTCATGAGGCGAGTATCCTCCAAAACATTTTCAACGTTAGGCTACTATAAGCTAGAGTAGGCAAGTATCCCTTTTTTTTTTGGGGGTCAAATAAAACAGGATTTAATAAAAACCATCATATATTGTGTTTACAAAAATAGGCTACTATCAGAGATGAAACTCATATTTTTTGATACACATGTTGTATTATCCTTATTGAGTGTATATTTTTGTATTGTAAATAAAACTTCACAGTTTTTGATTTTCACTATATTTTGTTAACATGACAAATGTTTCGTCAATACACAGTGGCTTCTTCAGATGTATAATACATAGAGCATGGATTTTCAGCCTTTCTCACATCTATAAATAGTAGTAACAAAAAGGCGTATTTTTTTAAGGGATATAAATTATTTATATATATATATATATATATATATATATATATATATATATATATATATATATATATATATATATATATATATATATATACATATATATCTATGTGTGTTCACAATAGAATTAGAGGAAGATAATAAGCTCCGATGTAATTATTACTAAATCATCAGGCAAACTACAACACACAGTATATAGAAAACCAACACACACGAAGAGATATCTGAACGCTAAATTCCATCACCACCCTTCACGAATACAATCAGTGGCCAACACATTGGTTTCGAGATCTTTGGAACTAACAGACGAGTTTGGCAAAAAAGAATAACTAGAAAACCTCACCACAATACTGAGACAAACTGGATATACCAACCGCACGATAAAGAGAGTCATTCACCAGAAATTCAAACCCGGCGAAAAAACTGAAGGAACAAAAGAAAACCGCCCTAAAGTTATTATGCCGTACATCATGCATTTTGCATCATAATTTATATTTAGAAAATGTTTTTCATGTCTGATTCAATTTATTGGAAATAAATTTTTTTTCGTAATGGGATATTCTGTACTGAAACAAAAAATAGTGTACCCTCGAGTATACCTCGTTTTTTTACAATCATATATTTTATATTGAAACTAGTGAATAAGTACGAAGGAAGACTAAGGGGTTCATTTCTTCTAGTGTTACCCTCGTGGTTATCCTACACCTCGCTCTTCACGGAGTTGACCTGACTCACTTTTTATCAATTCGAAGAGAGCCAGAAGTCTGATGAATAAATGAATTTTAATCCATCTCCTTTATCAATTTTGGAAAAATTTTCTGGATCACTTTCTTCAGATAATCCACTTCGAAAGTCTGTTCCGTTCTTTTGTCGTCAAAGAACAACATACTCCTCATTTTATTAACTAATTCTGAGAATTCCGCGGTTTTCTGGAAGTAAGTGGCCTGTTGAACCTAGCCGATGCTATGGTTCATAGAATGGCAAAAAATATATATATATTTTTTTTATAACTCGCATTGATGAATTATATATATACATACTGAAATTCTTTCCAGTAAAATATCGAAACTTTTCAATTTTTCAAATTTTGAGATGGGAAATTGACCGAGAAGATCTGTGGTAAAGGAAAATGGATAGACCAAAGGAAAAACAAATTGAAGAACCACAGGCGAGTTCAAGCTCTGGCACAATTGGAGAAGTAGGCTCGGAAAAAAATATGAGTGGAACTGACAGTATATCTAGTACGTATTGCATTTTCAAGTGTCCTTGAGTTCGTCTGATTTTTTATTTTAAAATAAAAAGATGCATGGATAATCCACTTCGAAAGTCTGTTCCGTTCTTTTGTCGTCAAAGAACAACATACTCCTCATTTTATTAACTAATTCTGAGAATTCCGCGGTTTTCTGGAAGTAAGTGGCCTGTTGAACCTAGCCGATGCTATGGTTCATAGAATGGCAAAATATATATATATATTTTTTTTATAACTCGCATTGATGAATTATATATATACATACTGAAATTCTTTGCAGTAAAATATAGAAACTTTTCAATATTTCAAATTTTGAGATGGGAAATTGACCGAGAAGATCTGTGGTGAAGGAAAATGGATAGACCGAAGGAAAAACAAATTGAAGAACCACAGGCGAGTTCAAGCTCTGGCACAATTGGAGAAGTAGGCTCGGAAAAAAATATGAGTGGAACTGACAGTATATCTAGTACGTATTGCATTTTCAAGTGTCCTTGAGTTCGTCTGATTTTTTATTTTAAAATAAAAAGATGCATGGATAGTTTCATTCTTCCAGATTCTACAGAGGAGGAAATGATGGATTAGCTTCCATCGGATTTGAAGAATATTCTCGAAATATCGGGATTCTTCAATCTTCACTCTTCAAAACATTAGCAGATTTATTAGATAGTGATATGATTGAAATTGAAAAATTTGCTCAGGATGATCTACCTGATTCAATTGGAGGATTTCGAGAAATATTATGGATGCTACAAGAGAAAACCAAAAAACTTCGAAATACTACCAGGATATAAAAAAATTTGGAAAAATTTATCTTGAAAAATTGCCGAAAAAAAAGAAGTTGACATGAAAAACCTAGAGGTAAACTCGGAGGTAACAACGAGAAAGCCTTGTTAGACTCGACTGAAGCTCGAGCAAAAAGTCCTCATAAAAAATTTTTTTTTAAACATTCATCAAAGAACTTATGGAGAGAGAGAAGCATGATCAATCAATTTGAATGAGGAATCAGAAGCACTGGGAAAAGAGCTTCTCCAAACGTCCGAATCAATTTTTGAAGATTCTTTCAAACAAGAAACATAAGACATAAATACGAAAAATGATATCCTCACTGAATTGAGAAATATAGAAATAACCGTAAAAATTGGACATAGCGAAGAGATGTATGATTTAGTTGAATGTTTTATATGTTCTTCGAACACAAAAGTATTTTTGGAACAAAAGAAAAAGTAATTGCACTCCTCGATGTTCAAGAGGCAACTTTTATAAACATCTAAGAGTCCATTTGAGGCCTCAAATCCTTGCTCAAAGCAGGAAAAATGAACCCCCTCAAAAAAATACCACCGTATTGAATTTTTTCGGAAGAAAAAAACATAATCTCGAACATAATATAGAGAATACAGTCTTAAATGCAGTAAACATCAGCGAAGATCGGAATTCTAATGATGTCCAAGAAACTGGAAATTTTACCAAACCATGTAGTTCCACCGTTTCTGAGCAGCAGTCTATTCAATTCGAAAATCGTGGTGAAACATCCAGTAAAATAACCATTCTTGAAAATATCGGTCGACAAAGGTATCACCTCGGACCGAGCCTCGGATGTCACCTCGGGTGCCAATAATGAGTAGGAAAAATGAAAAATAATGAAAGTGATCAGTTTGAACCTCGATTTGAACAGAAACCTCGAAGAAAATTGTCAACGGTACCTGAAAATTAACCTCTCATAACTTCGTTTTTCGATTACATTAACGAAGCTGAAAAAATTATGGCAGAAAATTCTCATCTCAAAAATACTCCACGAGAACTGTGATAAAATGCAAATTTTTGATACTAGTAGAGGGAAACAAAAGATTCCAAACGATATTAAAAATGTAATGTACCTGATAGCTGAAACTGCATCAGTCAACAAAAATGAAGCAAGTGAAGGTAACAGGTATGATGAATCTCTGAAAAAATTTTCTACCTATTTATTTATTGTAGGCGGTCGACTACTTTATGAGACGCTATACCATAATTTACGTGGAGTCCTATCTTCACTATCAACCCTTCAAAGAAAACTTTCTTCGAAAAGAAACTATGAAGAAGGTACTCCACGAATACATGATCTCAGAAAACATATGAAAAAACGGAAACTTCCGAATATAATATGGCTAAGTGAGGATGGTGTTCGGATTAACGGAAGAGTTTAGTATTGCTCATCAACAAACACGAATGTGTGGAATTCGTTTTGAAGATAGAGAAGGGTACTAATGCTGTCAGATTGGTGCCTTCTAAATGGCTTAAATTTAAACAGAAACGAATCTTTCATAGTACTGTGTGCTTAAAAGAATATAACTCTAGATTATAGTCTGCTGATAAGAACAGAAGAGAATTCCTTTCAAAATATAACAAGCACAAAATTTCTTGGGGTTTATATGGATCAAAAATTAACATGAGGCGCTCACGTTGAGTACAGTCTGCCGTTACTTAGCTTTTACTGTTATCTTATGAAAAATATCAGGAACACAGTATCACTAGCTGTATTAAGACTACTATATTTCTTTCTATCACAAGCCACTTCAGCGTACGGAATTGTTTTTTGGGGTCAGGCACATGACGCCTCATCGGTATTCATACTACAAAACAAAATAATATGTATTATGACAAAAGTTTCCCACTAACATCATGCAGGGAATACTTTCGCCAACTGAAAATTATGTCTTTTCTTTCGTTGTACATATACTCTTTGATAATTCATATTCCAAATAGCAAAAATCGTTTATCTAAAAGGCGGGAGATCCATACTAACGATAGGTCAACAAAGCTAAAAAAATGTAGGAATAAGGTCTTACAGCTAATTGAATAGAATAACCCACGAATTCTCGAATGCAAATGTAGACCATAAGAATATAAAAAAATTTAAACTTGTTTTCGTTAACAATCGCTACTACTCCTTGAGTCAATTTCTTGAAGACGCGGAAATACCAGGCTTGTAGATCTCATCATCTCTATATTTTGATGTTGAAGTGAGTTTTGTATTGTTTTTTATTCTGTGTGTATTTTGTTTGTACAGTAGAGCTGTGATATATAAGTATTTTAGTATTTATGACATAGAAAGTAATTTTTCATTTCTGACGATCCTATAATGTACTTGACATTGAGTGGAATAATGAAATTATTATTATTATTATTATTAAATATTAAGTTGACATTGAGCTATACGTGTACGCTCGCAATTCCTCCAGTAGCTCGAGATTATATCTCACTCTCGACGCTCTCTTTCTGGTTCGATCGGTGTATCGATCTGCCATTTTTAAAGTTCATAGCAACAGTCGATCGCGCACGACGACGCGACGGGGACAATCTTGAGTTGTGACGTTATCACGTTCAGTACCTTTGCCTAGGTATTTTCAATTTAATATTTATTTAGCAAATCGTTGCATTCTTTATTCAATTATGTCTAATGACGAATTGAGCAGAAACGCGGGTCGATTGAATGGAAACTTTTTTTCGTCTAACGAATTTTTTAAGCGAATTGACCACTAAATTTAATCAAAATAGAGAAGATATTTCTAAAGAAGATTACATTCAATTGAAGACACGATTTTCTCAATTCGAAAATATGATACATAATTTTGACGAGACTCAAACAATCATAGAAAGTATAATAGATAACGAGGAATTCTTGGAATAATTCTCGGAACGCGATAGATTTTGTAACTCCATTCATTCAATATGGGCTTACGCGAAGAGACTTTTAAAGAAGTAAAATAAAATTAACACCTCCAATTCGAGTATCAGCAGTGATAATATAGAGCCTCCGCAAACGAACGTCAAACTCCCACCCATTGAGATTCCGAAGTTTCATGCTGACTATGAAAGTTGGTTGGAGTTTTGCGAAACATTTTAATCATTGATACATTAAAATACTGTCCTAACTAACATTCAACGATTTCATTATTTTAAAAGAAAGTTCTCTTTCAAATAACGCGACCGAGGTAATAGCATCTTTCAACTTTTCTGCTAAAAATTACTCCATAGCTTGGGATCTGTTATATTGCAGGCGCTGAGGAAGATTCCGTTTGCGAAAACCGATGACCTCATTTTGATTGATGTTTTGAGTTAAGAAAGACTCAATAAATGATATTGTGGAGGGAATTATGGTCCAGTTGTTTTTTTTTCGGACCTATAATAGGAGTTTTTGATTTCATCGTTTTAGCTGTGGAAAACAAAATTGTATAGAATGCAGAAACCATTAACCGTTATTTCTAGACTAAAATATCTCTGTAAGACCCTCACATACCTGAAAGTGAAGGTTGCCTGACTAGGTGTCAGTCTTATTGTAAACCCCCTCCACAGCGACACATACCTGTTCTTGAATTTTGGAGCGGGTCGCGCTGTTCTCAACCGTTTATGACGCTTCAGTTAACCAGTTATAGCTAAACGTCATTCCCGTACACACTGATTATTATTATAAGTAAATTTTCCAACTTTTATAATAGCAGTACTCAGAATTTTGTGATTTATTTGGTTTTTAAAGTGAAGAACTGTCGCTACAATTTTTAAATTTGAAAAGAAAAACACTGAACGCAAAATCATGTTTATTTTGTGATTTACTGGGTAAACTGGTAAATGAACCAAAAAAATGTCATTTGAAAGGATTCAAAATGCAGCAAATCGACGCAATGACTAAATTGCAGACAAGTTTGAGATGGTTGATCCAACTGCTGATGAACATAAAAGTGGCATAAAAGTTGCATGGCCAGCTATATCAGCAAAGAAAAAATTCGTCATCGTGAAATATCACTGCATAGTGCTTCGTCATCAGCACAGGGCGCGACTGGCTCATCAACTGAAAAAACCCGCAAGTCAAAAAGAAGAAGCAGCGAATCATCGAGTAACTCATGTTGTTCCATTTGTGGTCAAACGATGAAAAACAAAATTACAAAACTTTATCTTTCAACTGAAATTTCAGTAGCTACGCTAATTTTCAATGCTTCGCGTCGACCACAAGATAAAGTTTTCACAAAAATTTTAATCTACGAAACACCGGAAAATTTGTTAGGCAAAAACTTCCAATGCCTATTACAAACCATGTTACAGGAATTACGTTTCATTGCCAAAATCTTCAAATAACGAAAGAGGTCGACCAATAACGAACATCACTCAAGAACAGTTACTGGCTGCTTTTGAAAAACTAATGGCGGATATGAAAGACAGTGTTTCAACGACCGCTTTCGAATTAACATACTTGGCTCAACGCATGACTGTACTCGCTGAAGTAGAGGATGTAGTTATCTCTAATCGTGATTTCAAAATGATGCTGATCGATAAATTTAGTGACAACATTTTATTCTCCTATTCGACTAAAAGGAAGCAATCAACAATTATTTATTGTTATATTACAATGTGAACTTGACCTGATATAGTTCTTTTCGCATGAAATACTGGATTAACCCACGTACCTCTTTGACCATGAAGGGTTCTACAGGAAAAGTACAAGTCAGCTTTACTAATCGAGATTAAAAAAGTAATTACATGCGAAAACAACACTTTTTAGCAAATAATAAATCGTAATTATTTTAAAGTTTGTATTTTCGATGTCACTAGTACATAAAATTCAACTAAAAAAACTTGATACTTTCGGAGATTTTGCCACTGCATTTTTTGAGCGTATACAGAATCTTTCATGCCAGGGTTCTATCAGAAGAATTGACGCCATCTTCGATAGATTTAATGACGATTCTATTGAGTACGTTGAATCGCAATTACGATCGAGAGGAATCAAACCGAAGCAAATATTCATATCAAGTCCTTCAACCAAAATCCCAGCCGACTGCAAAGGTTTTTTTCTTGTTCGCAAAATAAACTGCAGCTCGTTCAATTTCTTCGCACATATGCTCCAACTATCACAAATATCAATGTTGAAACAGTACTTTTCATCACCAGTGAATATGAGGACTTCAAAAATGCTTCAAGCTCCAAGGTAATAGGTTATACAAAGTGCTAGACTTGAAGTCCAATCACCTAGAAGCAGATTGTTAAATGTTGAGCTATATTTTTCATGCTGTTCGTGAAGGGATTGAACAAGTTATTATAAATTGTTCAGATATCGATGTTTTCGTACTCAACGTCCACTTTTGGCATGGGCTATCCAATATTGGTTGTCGCGAGATTTGGCGTGAAGGATCGAACAAGAAAAAAAATCTTTTAAGCTGTCATCCAGCAGCTGAGTCACTTGGCGAAAAACTTTGTAAAATTTTACTCGCAAGATTTAACGGGCTGCGACACGACAAGCCGACTAGTGACTAAGAAGCAACGTATGAGCGTTGCATCCGAAGCATTTGTACAGGATGCTCTTTCCATTTTTGAAAATGACTCCGTAACTCCGATGTATTTCAATGATATTGAAAAAGTTTGCACTTATTTATTTGGTCAACAAAAATCTACAGTAGTTGAAATGCGTTTCAAGCTCAATACTCGTAACATCGGGTTCAATTTGAATATATCTACAGTTATTTGCACTTCTGATGCTTTGTATTTACATTGCTTGAGGGCTGCAGCCAAAACATATCTGTGAAAAAATTCCTCAGAAACAATACATGAACCTCTGAACTTTCTCCAATTTGGTTATGAAAGACGAGGTGAAAAGCTGTACCCAGTGCAAATGGCAGAACCGCATTTACCAAATTCTTTAATCAGGCCTTACAAATGTAATGTAATTGCAGGACAATGTCCTGCAGTTACAAAAAAAAGTGAAATTAATTGTATCTACCTTTGCAAATGCATCGGCAATAATTGTCAGAACCTGCATATTAGCAAAATTTTGTTAGTTTTCAGTACTTATTCATATGTGAACAATTTTTTTTCAATGATTATATTTGTATTGTATTATCATCATGTCGTTTTTCATTTCTCACCTTCTTTTTTTCCACAGCTACAGCGATGGAATCGCGATGGATCTTATTATGGGGCCGAAAAACAAAACTGGACCATAATTCCGTCCGGCAACCTTCAATGTATCATTTATTAAGTCTTTCTTAACTCAAATCATCAATCAGAATGAAGTCATCGGTTTCTGCAAACGGAATGTTTTCCAGCAACCGGTCTATTATGCGATAGATACAACAATTCAAGGCTCTTGATTCGGAATCACGTTAAGGCAATTTTTAATTTAGAAAGCATTTCGAAGCAATCCTCCAAAATACTTCGAAATATCCACGATATGCTGATTTCTACTTCAAATTGCGTCCGAGCCGGGCAGTTACGTCACGCGGGAACCAGAAATTTACACCCACCTCTCAGCAGATCTTTCGATTCATTGTATTTTCTTGCAATACAAGGGGTTGTTAGTTTTAATTTCCATTTTACTTGTATTGATTCGTTTATTTTGATTTTTATCACCTATTAATTTACTGTTATTGATGTTATTCAATACTATTTTATAATATAAGGTTATTTTTGTTTTGTGATAATCTGCAAAACGAGATTAAAATGCCGGGTTGTGCTGTGGCCACTTGTAAAAACACAAATAAAAAAACCAAAGGTTTGGATGTGAAAAACTTCAGATTTTCACAAAATGAGGATTTATCGAAACAGTGGATAAATGTGTGCTGAAGGAATGACCGAATTAATTTGAAAAACGGTTAGTTAATACTTGAATTTAGTATGTATCTTTTTAATTATATTTTATTTTATTTAGCACGAATCTGTTCCATACACTTTGAGCAAAGTAGCTTTGAAATTCCTCTTAGGCAAAGACTGTTGCAATATAATCTAAAAAACAGCCGAACTTTAAGGTGTGACGCTATGCCCACTTTACATCTACCAGGTTCCTCCTACAAAGCAATTATAAATAGAAAGAGGCAAGCACGATGCACAAAAAAATACCAAAAAACTCTTGCGACAGATTTATTAAAGAAAAATGTTGAATTTCAGTCATCGACCTCCAAAGAGGAGACGGAGGAAACTTTTCAAACTAGAAATATTGATGTATAGGAGATTTTGAGTAAGTTAAATTATATAACATTGCATTCAATGAACTAATTTATTATATTATTCTAGAACTAATGGACAAGTTGCCATAGAAGAATTGCGTGAAAAAATTAAATTATTGGAAGAACAGAACAAGAAACTTACACTGCAAGTGAAGGTAGTGGGAGATGCGGCATCTCAAAAATATGAAAATATATTATCAACTGTTTTCACACCTGGGCAAATAAAGAAAACATTGCACCCTGAAGAAAACAGAAAATTGCGTTGGACACCTGAAGACATTGCCTCTGCAGTTACACTTCGTAGGGTCAGTCCAAAAGCTTATAGGTATTTAAGGGCAAATAATTACCCTTTGCCGGCATTATCGACCTTAAGAAAGTTGTTTTCTACTTTTGATCTGAGTCAAGGAATTTTAACACAGGTCATTCGTTTAATGTAGAAAAAATCTACTGAATTAACTGAAGTTGATCGTTTATGTGTTCTATCATTTGATGAGGTTTACATTTCAAATAAAGTTGATATTGATAAAAAAGTCCAGCAGGTTATAGGACCCCATAAAGCTTCCCAAACATGTATGGTACGAGGATTGTTTTCTAACTGGAAACAGACCATCTATTACCAATTTGATCAACCAATTGCCAAGGACATTTTAAATGATATCATTTCAAAATTGTTCGGTGCAAATTTTATAGTAGTGGCAATTTGCAGTGATATGGGTGTAGGAAATGTGGGCCTGTGGTCGGAATTAAAAGTAGGCCATATTAAAAATTGCTCGTTTAATCACCCATGTGATAACTCTTAAAATATTTGTATATGCTGATGTTCCTCATTTATTGAAATTAATACGAAATCCTATTCTTGACCATGGATCAGCTATGGACAATAATTCTGTGATTAATATTGATTATTTTCGAGCCTTGTTGAATATATCCACTTCCGAATTAACATTAGCACATAAATTAACTGAACAACAACTCAATTTGAAAGAGTACGACCTGTAGCTCAACTTTTAGCAAACACAACAGCGAAAGCCATCAAATATTGTGGAGAAAAAGGACTTATGCCCAAAAATTCTGATTGGGAATATGCTGCAAAATTAGTCCAAATGTGTAATGACTGGTTTGATCTTTTCAATTCAAGAGAAAAATTTGAAGGAAACTGCCCGACAAGAAATGTATTTGGTACAAATGAAGAGTAGCAAACTGAAGTATTGAATGATATGACCAATTTAATATCTTCAATTAGGGTGGGAAATCATAAAAATATTATACAATTCCACTCTTGGTTGAACCATATATTCTGACTACACAAACTGTATTTAGTTCTCAACCTTCTATAAAGGACGGCTTGAATGGCTTCACTTGCACTTTTTAAATAGTTGATGGAATAGCCTGACGAATAATCTCATTCCTAACTATGTCAGAAAAACAACCTGGATGAAAGAAGAATGTAGATATCTATTCAAGAAAAGAGATGTTGTACAAAGTTGTATTAAGGTAATACATGCTGAATTAACTCATAAACTTCGTCCATTAGAATTTGACTCCTATGACGATTATGTTAGAGGTGACATTAGTAAACTTATATTTGAAAAGTTCAAAAATCAATCCAAAAAATATTAAACATTCTCAAACAAAATCAAAGAGTAACTTCAGATTCAAATATGCATCAACCAGAAAGATTCCGAGAATTCAGTGACAGAATCATAAACTACAGCGATATTGAATTTTCTGATTCGAAAGTCAGTCTGTTAGAAAAAGGATATAAATTCGTTCCAATTAGTATTGATGAAAACGAGAAAGAATTATTAGCTGTTGAATCTATTTTAGCTTTGAAAAATACTGATGAACCAGCGTTAGCCAAATTCAAAATTTCAAAAATTCCTAGCCATCAGGTTCCAAAACCAAATAAATATTTAGATGACATGAAATCCTAGAAACATAAAACTGAAATTAATAATTTAACTATCACTGAATCAGATAAATCCGATGCGATAGTAGTTCTCTCAAGAAATGATTATGTTTCCAAAATAAATAATTTTCTTCAAACGGAACAAATTAAACAAATATCAGTCGACCCAACAAATAAATTCCAAAAAACTGTTAGACAAGCCCTTCAGGAAATTTCCCCAAATACACTATCAAAACCTAATTTTTCAATAATACATATGAACCCTGGCACTCCAAAACTTTACGGATTAATAAAAAGCCACAAATAAAATAGCCCAATACAACCTCTACTTTCTCATATAAATAGCCCAACGTATAAGTTAGCCAAAGATCTGAATTTCACATTCAGAAAATTAATTAATTTCACTTCAAAATATACAGTAAAGAACTCTGTTGATTTAGTAAAGAAACTGAAAAACTTTGTAACTCCTGCTAACTCTTTTCTTGTTAGCTTCGATGTTGATAATATGTTCTCCAATATACCAGCAGATGAGTGTTTACCACTTGTCTTAGATATTTTGCAATAATCCACTATGGATATTATTAAAATAAATGATATAAATGATATCATTTTCTTATTAGATATATGTCTTAGTCAAAATTACTTCAAGTTTGATAACAAAATTTTTGAACAATCTAGTGGGCTGGCTATGGGTTCCCCTTAAGTCCGCTTATTACAGACATTTTCGTGTCACATATAGAGAACATTATATTCAATTCTACGAAAGCATCACATATAAGTTTTTAGCATAGATACGTTGATGATGTAATTGCTTGTTTTAAGGGCACCGCGAGACAATTAGATCACTTTTTGAATTATATTAATAGCATTCACCCAAATATAAAGTTCAAAATTGAAAAAGAATTGGATCGACAGATAAACTTCTTGGATTTAACTATCTTTCATAATAATAATACTTTGAGTTTCGATATATATAGAAAACCAACTTTCACGGATATAATTATGTATTCCGTCGGATTCAAATCATCCTCTTTCCCATAAACATTCAGCTTTTAATTCAATGATCCACAGAGCGTTTTCAATTCCATTATCCGTAATAAATTTAGCAAAAGAAATTTCGACTATAAAAATAATTGCTTCAAATAATGTTTTTCATACAAGTTTGATAGATGAAATGATAAAAAAGAAACGTAGTCAACTAGCGTACAACAGCATTTATCCTCAATTAAAAGTAGAAAAATCGGAAAAATTCACATCTTTAACATATTTTGGTCCCCTAACAGAAAAAGTAGCTAATGTCATACCTAAATGTAATATTAAAATTGCTTTCAAACCTAAGACAAAACTCTCAGGATTTTTATTCAATGCCAAAGATATCACTTCAAAATTTGAAAGTTCAGGAGTTTATAAGTTGATTTGTCCTGTATGTAAAGGAGTATATATAGGTCAGACTGGTCGATCGTTCAAGACAAGATTTAAAGAACACCAACAATCTTTTTTGAAAAATAAAACGGATTCAACGTTTTCATATCATTGCCCTGAAAACCACCACCCATTTCCACAAATAGATTATTTTAAAATCATGCATAAATTAAGGAAAGGAACCAAACTTACTTATTTAGAATCATTAGAAATTTTTAAACAATCATAATGCAAAAGATAACTTGCTGAACGACTAGATTGACCTGATATATTCTCCTATATTCAGTGTATTCAAACAATAACGACTTTTCTAAGAACTTTGTATTGTACCAATTTGGGAAATTCACTCCATTAGCCCTTCTTGAAATATCGTCGTCTTGGATGTGAATAAGTCTAACCCACAAAAATTGTAAATGCGGGTTATAGCTCAAAACGATCTTTAAATGGTTAAATTTTGTTATAGTGAAGAAATCTATGTGATAGACTGTTTCTAACCACCTGAACTGAAAATTTGCTAATAAATCTATGCCACATATCCGTTACGATAAAACGGTCTAAGATCATTTACCGCTATTCACGATTGGCAGGTTTTAAGTTTCGCGCCTTGGTAAATAGTGGTGAATAGGCCTACGCCACAAGTCGCGTGGTAAAATCCGTTATTAAAAAGAAAATAATTGCACGTGGTGTTAGTTTACTTTGTTTGACCGTACAGGAAGGTAGTAGTAAGAGGTAAATTTGGTTAAATCGTAAAATAGTATAATAATGTGTTTTATTGCGGGAAATGTTTCTACCCGAAGTAGACTATTAGTTCGTGAAGCGCTTAAAAAGTTTAACCTACATTTAAGTGAGGAAGAGGATGAAGTGGAGGATAATAAAAATATAAAGCAATACACAACTTTGACAGCGGTTCCTTTAGGTAGGTTTTTACCTGTATTTAATGTTAAATTGTTTTACGCTGGTTACATTTTTGTTTGCCTATGCCACCGCATTGTTAAAATAAAGTTTCTTAATTTTTCATAGCAAAATGAAGTATGTCTAAATTTATAATAATACTGTTTTATTTTTTTTTCACTGCTTGACAGTGTTCTTACTTTCATTTGTTTTTAGGTAGTGGTAAAGGGCTGGACGAGGAACTGGACACCCCAACCGTTATCAAAAACGCAGAGTTCGGAAATAGAACAAAGCCAATATTTATAGACAAAAATTCGCAATTAGCTATTTCGGAAGCAACGACATCCTCCAAGCAAATGGTTTGTGAAAAAATACATTCACCAGGTACTGAAGGTTGTGAGGAATTTTTGGACATCAGTGATGTAGAAGATCCTACCTATCATCCACATGAGGTAAATAAAAATTCTTCTGACTCGGGTAGCGAGGGCAGTGTCAGAGAAAATCCCACACCAATATTGGAAGAAGTTGACACTAATAATGCTGGTACTAGGAAAAGGACAAGAAACTCGAATACATGGAGAAGAAATATACAAAAAAAATTAAGGCTGCAGGGCAAAGAATATGTAACAAAGAAAGGAAAAGCAAAACGCGGTCGAGGTGTTAAAGTAGTTAATTGTCACTGCCACTACAAATGTCACACGCATATTACTGCAGAAGTAAGAGGTCAGATTCATAAAAATTACCTTGGTTTGGAAACTGCAGAGCTGCGATGGTGTTACATTGCTGAACATGTACAACAAGTTACAAAAAAGCGCAGCTACGCATCTGCAGGCAGCAGAAGAAATTTTACTTCAATCTATACATTTACCGCAAACAATGAAAAGCACCAAGTATGTCAAAAGTTTTTTCTAGGAACCTTAGACATTTCTTACCGAAAAGTTAAAACTGCAATATCTAAGCTGACAGAAACTAACACTGTTAAAAACGATATGCGCGGAAGAAAATCGCCCCCTTAAAAAAAAGGTGAAGACGTCAAAGATATAATACGGAATCATATTAGGTCAATGCCTTTCGTTTCTTCCCATTATTGTCGCAGTACAACCAAAAGAAAGTACCTTGCGTCCGGTCTATCAGAAGCCAGACTATATAATGATTACAAGGATTACTGCAGTGAACTTGGCATAGAACCCGAGAAGGCCAGTTACTATAAACACATCTTCACTACAGAATTTAACCTTGGCTTTCACAGGCCTAAAAAAGATCATTTTTTATTTAGGCCTATACTTTTTGAGCAAAAATATTAAATTTCAATAGAGGTGAAAAGTTCTAAGCCACTTTCTAATCAAGTTTTTATAATGAAAAAACAAAAAGACAAACAATACAATCATACATCAATAATTAGGTCTGTGAGAGGTTCATAACTTTTAATAATGAAATAAACAATAAAATAATTGCGAAAACCTAAAATTATACCGCTCAATATTATTTCAATCCTGATTTACGCAAAACATGATATATGTGTGTTAGACCTATTCACATCCAAGACGACGATATGTTCCTCTTGTCTATTTAGGTACCCGCAATAATTCTTTCCCACCCGTAAGCGCAAATCTATAATTCTGTATTCAGTTCTTAACTCAATCTGCCCGATGATGGTTTAGTGACCGAAATTGCAATCGCAGTGTTATATTTTTCAAAATATTTTGTGATAATAAACGTAGTAAATTCAAATTTAGTTTTGTTCATCATGTTAAATTATCACGTAGTAGTAACGACGGATTCCATCAACTATTTAAATACATTTTAACATCGCGATTGAACCAAGATGTTCTGGAGAATTTTTTTCTTATATCCGGGGAATAGGAGGTCCCAATGATCCTTCACCCATGGATTTTCGATACAGGTTGAGATGGTATATACTTGGTAAAAACTCCGCTGCTATTTTCACAGAAAATCGGAGTAAAATGGAGACTGAGGATTCCTCCTTGGTAAGTATATTAAAGCAAACCAGCAAGAGGCAGAAGAAGTTTGCTTCACACAAACAATGCTGTCCAAACTATCGCCACCCGATGTAGTAGAAGAAAAAACTGCCAAAAAAAATTTGTTTCTGACCCAAATGGTTTTGTGGAACCAATATATTTCGAGAATGAAATAATTTCTGATGAAGTACTAAATATTATGGACAAATTTGAAATAAAAGAACAAATAAATATGGAGGCATGAAGATTCTTCGCCAGGTATGTGGCTTATAAATTTAGGAATAAATACCCCACTTTGGGAATACCTACGAAACAGCTTACTACATCCGAGGCTTCTCAATGGTTGGAAATTCTATCAAGGGGTTCACTGTTAAACCAGACGCAAGAATTGTGGGAAGTCGCTAAAAAAATGGAAGCTGAATTCTACCAAATTAATGGCTCCTCCTTAAGTAAGGAAAAAACGATTTTCCACCATTTAGCTGAGAAAACTTTAGCTTCCTTTCCTAATACCTCAATACCACTTGAGGTAATTTTATGCATGAGTAGGACACGAACATATATACGATTGAGGGATATTAATAGGAAAATCACTTTTCAAAACTGCCAGAAAAAGTTGGACAAGAAGATGTCAAAATTTACAAATTTCAAAAAATGATTGAGCATATTAAGCTTTGTCACTGCATGCTGGTTTATTATTATGTTTGTAGCAAATATTTCTACAATTATATTTTATTTATTATATAAGACTCCTTAACAAAGAAGTCACTAATACTTTCGTTTAAGTATAATTCTGTTTATACTATTGTTCTTAAAATATATATTATAAACAGAACTATACTTGAACGAAAGTACAGTGACACCTTTGGTAAGGAGTCTTGCATAATAAATAAACTATAATGGTAGAAATATGAAATATAACATATTTATAATATTATACATGGTGTGTTTTAATTTTGCCCACCCATAAATATTTCTGTTTCGAATCTTTTTAAAATGTAAAAAATATATATTACCTTCATATTTCTACACGTTTTGTACATTGTTAACTCCCAGCATGATCGTATTTACCACGATACAAAGTGTATCGCGCTATTTACCAAAAAAAAATAACTAAGCTACTGATAACAAAGTAATATTTCATATTACATCTAAAAAACCATGTCGCATTTAAATAATCATTCAAAAAGTGGAAGTATGTATGAAAATTAAATACAAACAGAGTATTTCCCATATACTTAGCATTGTACATTACCGATTGAGATTCCCACATGACATCACACGCTGGCGGCTACATGCGCAAGAACATACCGTGAGTAAGTGTATCGTGGAAATATCATTGATTCTTTATCAAAGCACTTGCAAGCTTTAGAACAACTCGAGCAGCCTACTGAATCGTGGGACACATCTATTGATTACGTCACTACTGGAAAATTGGATGGATTTTCAGCTCGCGATTAGGACGAATACATTGCCACCAAAGACTCTCCAACTCTTGATCGATTGAAATTGTTTTCAAAATCAAAAATGAATCTTTTAGAAACTCTAGAATTGAAATCTTGCAATACTCGTCAAAACAGATCTTCCTGAGATACTAATCAAACAAAATCCTACATTACTTCAAATCAATCATGCGATACACGAAATAACAGCCACAGTTTTGAATCTCATTCGAATGAAACTTCGAACTGTGTCTTCTGTAAACGAAATACCCATTTTAAACGGAACTTCACGGATTTTCTCAATCTCTCCGTGAATGATAGGATAAAGCGTGTTGAAGAATTAAACTGCTTGAGATCACGTCATAATAATACGAAATGTAGATTTTCTAGCTGTGGAAAATGTAACAACGATATGAAACTCTTATTTATACTGCGAACCATAACGCGAAAAACGAAAGCGAAAAATCTAATGCGATTTCTCTAAACTCATACATTGGAAATATCAGCGTTCTGTTAACTACTGCACAAATAAAACGACGGGAGTAATGATGCGCACACGGTACGCGCTACTCTCGAATCCGCATCACAATCCAGTTTAATAACTGATGAACTAAGTCATAAGCTAAAACTACCCACAAAGGGCATTTTTAAAAATGCTTTCATTTTGAGATCCGTTATCCTTCAACTTATCGAAAAGGTAAAATAACTTTATCATAGATTTTTTGCCATAGAATGCAGTAGTGTAGATAATTTTGGTTACATATTTACTACTTTTGAGATATATAGCAAACTCATGTTTTTTTTTTTGAATGGAATAGCCTGTATATTCATTGACTATGAAATTTGCCTTTTTTTCACCTTTCCAAGAATATATAATAGTATGCAATTTTTCTCAGAAACACGCAAATAAATGACAATTTTCTAAAATTAAATACATAATTTGGTTGGAGACTTAGAACAAATAACCAAGCGCCAAATTTTAAAATTCACAGTCTGATAAAGGAACACAATCTTATAATATGCTTAATGTTCTAACGCCATCTAGTTGTATTGGAGCTGAGATCTGTATGTGCGCTAGTTCATGCGTTGTTTTCGAACAAAGATCTAAGAGAAAAATTACATTATTTTGAAAATCCTAATTTACATCGAAAAACGAATATGTCAAGAGGTAAATATCTAGTAAACCTAGTGCAAGGAAGTTGTGAGAACAGGAATTCCACTCAGGTATGTACAAACTCACAAAAGATATATCAAAAAGCCTCATTCTAACCTAAAATGTAACTCAGTGGTTCTCTGTTCTGTAACTGAAAAAGTAAAAATAACACTCTGGTTGCTTATCTAATGGCTTCTGGTTCTCTCTCAAAAACTGAGAATGTGGTTAATCCAGGTTTGCAGCTTTCGATCCTTGTTCCAAAACAGAAAAGTTTGTTTCAACTAATTCGGTTAAATACATTCTTTCCGTTAACGTTTTATGATGATTGTTTTGTTAGTGATTTTTAGTTCTTTACTCGCTAACTATTTATTAACCATGCGTGGTAACGGTATTTTTGCATTTATTTTGAAAATTACTATTAGATATTTCATTGAAAATTATTGAATAAAAAAGAATATTTTGGTTTTATTGACTAGTTTTGGTTGTTTGTTCTCTTTTTTGTAGCGAGCTAAACATCGGTCTAGCCTAGTGTGATTAGTTTTTTTAAATTTGATTATATTGATTAGCTGTTAACTGTTATTTTCAGAGTGCTCAGGTCGGAAAGACTAATTTAATTCAAGATAAAAAAGAAGCCAATCAGAAAGAAATGATTATTAGTGATATAATCATTACTCCCAATATCCAGAACAGTTAACTCCATCAACTGACGAAGAAGGCGCAGTAGATGATGACCTGATTGATCCGGATTATGAAAACATTGACGACTCTACGACAGATGATTGAGATGATCCAGAACCGGGTGTTATAATGGGAGTTTCGCTGGAACTTCAGGGACAAAATATCGAATTTCAATAAATATATACAGGTCGTCCAAAGTAAGGACGGAAAAGAAAACATCTACACCAGACAGAGGAAATTTCTTGAAGATTCAAAAAAACCTTTTATATCAAAGCGAGAAAGCGAGATTTCGAGCAAGAACTTTGTAGATTACCATTATACTTTCAAAAAGCAATGCCACGATAAGATTAGCGTAGAGCGAAGGAAGTTAACCTTTAAGAAATTTTAGAGTATCTGTACATACGATTTACAAACAGCATTTATAATTTCATTAGTTCTAGATGAAAAGATCACACGTAGACGGTACAAGTGGTGACGGAGCAAAGTCGTATATTCACACGTAGTTATAAGTTTGACGATTGCAATGTTTGTCGAAAAATGTTCACAAAAACATTTGAAATATCCACCAAGAGGGTTACTACTTCCCTTGAAAAGTCTAGATCGCTTATTCTGAAAGATTTACGTGGCAAACACAAGCATCACAGTAAAATTTCTGACGAAAAAAAAATTAAGTAATACAGCATATTAACTCAATTCCACGGTATAAATCCCATTATAGAAGATCTCAATCAGATAGAGAATGAATATTTTCCATCTGATATGACACTAGATCAGATGTACAAATTGTACATAAGTGAGGCCGAAGTACCTCTTAGCTTTTCTCTCTATAAAAAAGTATTTTACACTCATTTTGATATATTCATTCAAAAAAGACACATGTAATAAGTTCGACGCATATTCTGAAAAAGTGCTGCTGGGTTGTTAGAAAAAGTAATACAACAAGATGATCATCAGCTGCATTTGAAGGAGGCTGAAAACGCAAGACAGAAGATGAAAAGTGATTTTCAAAAAGCTAAAACAAAAAGCAATATAGAAACATTAACGTTTGACGAAAAGATTTTGCCTATTCCAAGACTACCCACAAATATCAAATTCTATAAACGGCAACTTTGACTCTACAATCTAGGGATTCATGTCGCCAAAAAGAATGAATAAGCATATTGTTTTGTATGGCCCGAAGGTTTGACCGGTAGAGGAGCAAAAGAGATTGGATCGTGCTTAAGGACCTTAATACATAATTTTCTGCATTAGGGCGTCACAGAACTCAATCTATGGCCTGACTCTTGTGGCGGGCAGATCCGTAATATAAAGCTGACCCTTTTATTGGAACATAACTTAGAAACACCTCCAACCTACACATAAGATTCTTAGTTTTGGATAATAGTTTTTTGCCGAACTATTCGGATTTAAGTCATATTGAAAAAGCACTTCTACGGCAATAGAGAATCTATACACCGCAAGACTACATAAAAGCGAGCAATGAAAAGTCATTGCTACTCCAAATGTGATTTTATTTTCAAACGTTTCGAAATTCATAAAAATCTAAATATCCATTTTTGGATTGATTTACATTTACGCACATTATTCTGCAAAATTGATTCTGACGGATATAAAGTAAAATAATTGATAGTTATTATTTGCAAGCTGGTGAGAATTGGTTGAAAGTGAAAATGGCTTGTTATTGAAATTGTGGTTTTAGCCAATAAAGCAGTCTCTTCCCTTGGACCATCGAAGTCTATTGAAAAGTATTCTGCAGCATTCACTTCGTGAATTATTTCAATCCGAAAAATGTGACGAAAAATGTGACCAAGAAAATGTGCTTCTATCATATTTCGACTTAATGGCTAGAGAAAAACAAATGGAAATCCTCTACTTTGTGGGCCCGATATTCAATGATGAAGTCGCAACTAGCGATCAAACATGAAATAGATATTGGTGAATATCTGAAGTTGTACACATTTTTGGAAAAATGTAATGAAGGGTATCTTGCGAAGACATCGAGAGTTTTTTCTGAAGAAGAGTCCGAACGTATTCTCTTCGAAGCACCGGATGATTCATATTTAGGATTAAAGTTAACTATCATATTTCAAGTAATTTTAATTAGGTATTTTTGATCACGTGGTTGTTTCAGATTGTTTTATTATTCGGGATAGCTGGTGCCTGCAGATGTGAGGAAATGGTGAAAATGAAGAGTACAGATATTGGGGACAAGCGAAATATTATAATAGTCAATATTCCTGATAGTAAAACGAGAAAAGTTCGAACATTTACAGTTATTGGGAAGAATAATCTAAATATTTATCGGAGATAAACTGCGTTAAGACCAAACGATTTCGTTGAAAATAGATTTTTTTTTGAAATATCAATCTGGAACATGCTACAGAGCTGTGATGGGAATACATACTATAGGAAGTGTCCCAAGAAAGGTTGCCATTTTTTTGCAATTGAATAATCTAAGCGAATACACAGGCCATTCATTGAGGCGAACTTCTTCTACACTACTTATAGATGCAGGAGCCAACATTGAGTCTTTGAAACGACACGGAGATTAGAAGTCAAGTAGTGTAGCAGAAGGCTATATCGAGGATTCTCTGCGAAATAAGAATGAGATTGCTGATAGGATATTGAGCGTCAACGAATTCCCTGGAACCAGCAACTCAGATCACTTTATTGAGGCATCAGATTTTGAACAGAATCCAAGACAGAATCATTATTACATGGTTTTAATTTTCAAAATGCAACACTGACCAATTGTACATTCAATGTACCTTTAACAAATATGAATGACGTTTGAATTGGAGAATTTTTTTGTTCATGGTTACCAATTCATCTTTTGCATAGTAACACTTTTCCTGCTGCCGGCCGAAAAAGTGTTGTATAGCAACACTTCTCCTCCTTGGCGGAGAAATAGAACTTTTCGATAATCCTGTCAATCGAGAAATGACGTTATTATTGTGCTTTTGAAAATAAAAGAAATTGAGCTAGAAAAAGGTCCCGTTCAGCATTGTTTTTAAATTCACGCACAGTGAAGAAAGGGTTGACACAGAAGTGGATATAAAACCCAAACAAAAATGAAAAATATCACATCCAGCAACCAGTAATAGTGAGCTAGATTTGCTATGGCTAGACGGAAAACTTATTTCTGTTCCTTAACTTGCAGATCTGAAGGCTTTATTTCATTTAATTCCCCAAGCTGATCAATATCTTTACAATCAGTTATTCAGTGATGAAACCGTTAATGATGACATCGAAGACTATAACGGCGAAGTAGATTGTGAATTTGAAAACGAAATCAAAGCAGCTTCTTATTAACACTTTTATTGTTGTTGTGGTTCTCTGGTGTTATTGTTTTTTCACCTAGAGTTTGAATATTCAGTTTTTGTACAAATAACTACACTATTTCTGTTTCATTCAGACATTTCAAGCATTATATGTAACTGAAAAAAGACCCAAGCACCTGATTTACAAACACCATAAACATTTTGAAACTCATTCTGTCATATTAGTGGATTTCATAAGGATCCAAGTGCTTGGGTTCGTTTCGGAAGAATTTGATAACATTGGTTTATGTACAAAAAAGAACCAGGCGCCAAAAAACTGATTTTTGAAAAAAATATTTTAAAAAATCTTCAAAATTATGCTTTTCATTTACCTTAAGATTTCTCAGTACCATTTTTATTCTTTTATCGTTATCATAAGCTATTTCAAAATTATTCATCAAATTTTGAAACAGTCGAAACTCTGATTTTCATAAATGGTTCTCAGTTCTCTGTTCTATATCTACATCCATTTAATAGTAGGCCATGGATATCAATAATGAACAAGTGCAAATTGCATATTACTACCGAAAAATTGGATACCTTGCACATAGGTTCTTTTAATGAGAAACTACCTATAGATATATTTTCTAACAGTAAGTTGGTAACAAAAGTTGTGTAGCGTGAAGTTACAATATAACAAACACAAAAAATAACATTTGAAAAAAACTAAAGGTGATGTTCAAATTGATGAACATTTTCTCTTATGCAAAATTGACACATCTTTGTGATTCTTTGAATAACGTTTAAAAGAACCATGGTTCTCATTTGCAGATTTCGAAGATAGGCGGAATGAAATGCTCTCAAAGTTCTGGAATGCCATCATAGTTTTTTATGTACTTCATTTTGTATACAGCCCCATAAGAAGAATCTAAAATTGATAGATTTGGTAATCGTGGAGGCCATCTTACAAGTCCGTTGGTACCTTTCCATTTTTGAGGCAAGTTATTATCAAGATAAGCCGTTAACAGCCTAGAGTTATGACTTGGAGCACCATCTTGCTGTGCAAATGATCCGAGCTCAACTAAATATGCTTTTAAACGAGCAAATATCTCAAAAAACGGTTGCCTTCTTACTGGATATCTAACAATGAAAAAAATAAAATGATAATAGAGATTTTCATAGCCATAATAGCTTACTTACCTTTGCAAATACACTTCCGAAGCTCAAACTGTTATTTTTTCGTGTTTGTTATATTGATACTTCAAGCTACAAATCTGTTGTCACAAACTTACTGTTAGAGAAAAGATCTATAGGTTCCTTTTTATTAAAAGATACCTAGATGCAAAAGATATCTAATTCTTCTATAGTAATTTGAAACTTCCACTCGTTTGTTTTTGTTATTCATCGCCTACATTGAATCATGCATTTAATTTTAGGAAATTGTCATTTATTCGCGTGTTCCTGAGAAGTTCATACTATTATATATTTTTGAAAAGGTAAAAATGACAAATTTTATAGTCTATAAATATACAGGGTATTCCATTAAAAAAAAATAAGTTTGCTTTATAACTCAGAAATACTAAATATGTGACAAAAATTATTTACAACACTGCATTCTACGGAAAAAAATCTAAAGAATATTTTTTTACGTTCTCGATAAGTTGAAGGATAACGGATCCCAAAATGCAACATTTTCAAAAATGCCTTGTATCTTAAAAACTAAAGTGCTTTCGAAATTTTGTTAACGGCATCTTAAGTTTTACAAAAAAGTAGCACAGTGTCGCGAAAACCGCAAACCTCTATCTTTGAAAAAAAAAATGGGACATTCTGTACGTATCCGGTATAGATAATGCGTTCTCTCAAATCAAACACAAATGCGACATAAATATCGAGTCACAACACGATCCCTATAACAAAAATTATCCTGTTTCGTTATAGAAAATATATCTGGAAATCTCCCAAATTATCCTGTAAAATGAAATACGTTGAAGATTCCTGAGAATATCACATAAGCAGATGCCTCCTTTGATAAACTAGGACATATCGACCTTTTGATAGGCGGGGATATTTCTGGGATCTGATATCCATTGGTCAAATTAAATTAGGCGCCATATCCCTATCTTACAAAAAACTGGTTTTGGATGGATTGTATCGGGTCCTTTGGGTAATGCCACAACTAATAAAGTCCAGTTTCATTTTAATGAAAATATTGACATCCAAGTCAATCTTGTGAGTTGGAAGAGTGCGCCGATGTACGTCCGTATTCCAAAGAGGAGGAATTATGCGAAAAACATTTTCTGAAAAATACTAAACGCGATGAAAATGGTCATTTCGTTGTATCAATACCATTCAAGGATTCTCTTGACAAATTAGTTGAATCAAGGTCACAAGCTGGAAGGTAAAAATCATCATAAGAGAGGAAATTTTCCCGAAATGCGAATTTTCGACACGAATACGTTAAAATTATGAGTATCAAGATTCAGGCCATATGTTGTATGCCGCACCACTGCGTAACAAAAGAGTCTAGTACGACCACGCGTTTAAGGGTTGTATTTGACTGTAGTGCTCAACCCACTACCAGGTTTTCTTTAAATTACTTACAAATGGTTGGCCCCACAATTCAGAATAATCTAATATCCATACTTTTGCCATTCAGAACACACCCATACGTAATAACTGCAGACATTGCTAAAATGTATCGCCATGTCCTGATTAAAGCTGAAGAACGCTGCCTACAAAGAATTCTTTGGCAAGATGACCCTTCGCAACCGTTAGAAACATACGAACTTCAAACCGTAACATAACAAACCGCGCTGCATTTCTTGCTATTTGGGTTTATTCCAACTTCCATCTAAACAATTATTTATTTCAATTGGGAAATCAAGATTTTTTCGTTGAAATCTTGAAAGTGCTGTAAGTTACGTTGCGATCAATATAAATTAACGTTGGGTATATATTCTTGTAGGAAATTTAATGCTGTACAAATTTTATATCGACGATTCTCCGGTAGAATTAACGAGTAAGTATCTTAAAGAGAAAAATTTACAAAAAACGAGAGTGAAAATGTTTATTTAGATATCCGAGTTGGTAGCATGAAAACGGTCCAGGTTTTTGAAAAAATTTATATAACTAAACTTGTAGCATATTCAATAAGCTCCTATTTGGTACTGAAAAACTTTTTCACTGCAACGCACTGTTTTCAAGTTATAAGCGAAAAACTGAAAAATGAAACATTTAAATCCCTCCCCCCCTCTAGCGGAGGGACTTTATTTTTCCTTGTTCAGGGGACCCTACCTACACATTTCTGAAAAATTTGGAACTAGTATTTTTAGTTCCTCTGATTTTTGTGGACTACTAGTTAATCAAAAAATGATAATAATTATACTTCAAAATTACCTTCTATTGAAATACCTTCTTTCGAAGGCAAACAATCAAAAAATTTTGAATCTTTTATCGATAATTTCACTGCTGTGGTAGATAAAAACAAATAGGTAAAAGATGTAAAAAAATTATTGTACCTAAGAAATTATCTTAAGGGCGAAGCACTAAGTTACAACAATTTACCTATAATCAATTCTTCACACTCTGATGAATTGTCCTTTTTAAATAACCGATATGCTAATGAGAGTATGTTGGTAATTCACATTTACTCTATACTTGATATTCCATCAATCTAAAAAGGTACTACTTCCGCTTCAAGAGATTTTATTAGTCGTGTAAAGCAACAAATTGAAGCATTAAAAAATCTTAATCAGCCCGTTGGAAGTTGGGATATGATTCTAATATGTATTTTGCCTAAAAAACTTGATCGGTTCACTAATCGCGCATATCAAATAGAAAAAGATAGCTCCAAGTTGCCCACTTTAAAAAAATTCTCAACCTATCTTGAGAATAGAGCTACTGCTCTCCGAGTTGTTTGTCTCCCGGAAGTTAAAAGTAAAGAAGAAGCTAATTTTTCACAATTGGTTGTTGATTCAAAAACTGAAATTAAGTGCAGGTATTGTTCTTTAGTTGGAAATAAAATTTACAATTGCAGGAAATTTAAAGGTTCTTGTGTCAATGACGGAATCTCCTTTGCAGACACGAAAAAACTTTGTAGATTGTACCTAAATAATCACAGTGGAAAATGTAACATGTCATTCAAATGTGCTATTTGTCAAAAAGAATACAATTATTTGCTTCATTTGGACAAACCTCAGAGATCATTTCACAATGAAGGTGCAGGTAATGGTTTAACGAGGGATAGGGTAGTCGCATTAGGTTCAGTCAATAACGATAATATAATTTTGCCTACTGTCAAAATAAAAATAAGGACTAAAGATGGCAACTATATTTTAGCTAGGGGATTAATTATTGAAACAAGATCACAAATTTATTAAGTAACAAGTAGCTTGGTAGAAAAATCAAATTTAAAACCATTCAATAATATTCTAAACAATGTTGGCATTTCAGAAAATACAACAAAAATTGAAAAATCTGTTAACCTAGATATTCAAACTTGTTTTTACAATTATAATACGAATATTGAATGAGCTGTGGTAGAAACTATAACGAGTGACTTATCAAAAATTGATTTTGATATTTCTAAGATAAACATTCCACAAGATATTCTGCTATCTGATAATACTTTCAATAAATCTGACAAAATTGATATTATATTTGGCGCAAATATATCTTTTCGAATTTTATTGTCAGATAAAATAAACGTAGGAAAAATTATTTCACAAAACACACTTTTTTGTTATATTGTGTGTTCCACATCCACAAAACATTTTTAGAAAGCTGAGAAAGTACTTGAAGTTTCTCCTGAATATTCAAGTGAACAAGAAGCTTGTGAAAACTAATAAATATCAAGTAAATCTGCCTTTCAAACAAGAACTTAATAACGCAAGTTTAGGAGATTCCTTTTCTGTTGAGTTAAAATATTTTGAGAATTGCGATTCAAGACAAATCCACGACTTTTCAATCAGTACAAATACAGATGAATACTTGCGACTAGGCTATGCAAAAATTGTCGATTTAAGCTCTTACGACTTAAATAGTTGCTGTGTATGTTTTCTGGCTCATCATTCAGTTATTCGTGAACACAGAAAGATAACTAAACTCAGAGTAGTATTTGATGGTAGCATGAAGTCAAAAGACAAAAAATGCATAAATGATTTATTTTATAACGGTCCAGTAATGCAAAGTGAACTCTTTGATATACTCATATTATTTAGAACTGATGAGTTCAGCGCAGTTGTGGAATAACCCACATCTTTAATTTTTTAACTTTATAGCTGCAATCTACCCTAAACATCAGAATCAAAATAAAGCACAAATGGATTAATCCACCTATTGCATATATCAAGTAGATGGCAGCACAGAATTATTTCTTGCATCACCTTATTTTACTTATAGTTAAATGTAAAAATGGACTAAAGCGGGTTGGTCCGTTTTTGCTTATTTAAATTCGATGTTGGTTGGATCAGTGATACTTTTAGGTTATGTTATTTGTTTTCAGTAACAAATGTACATGTTTTACCCTATTTAAATTAATGTGAATAATTATTACTTTTCTTTATATTTTGTGATATTAAATATGTCAGGACCATCTCATACTGTTGAAAAGGTACTGACAGGTATATTTTGTACGTTGAGGATATTTTTGTTATTAATTGAATATAAATTTATAACAATTTTACAAAGCAGTGACAAGGAGCCGTCAGACTTTGCGGATTCTCGATCAGAATACGTGCCATGTGATGAGAATAATGAGAGGCCAGTGTCCAGTTCACCAGAATTAAATCAGCCTGGAGTTGAAAATATGAAAATCGAAGAAAAAAAGCAGGTTAAGGAAGAAAATACATCGAAACGTAATGAAAGAAAAGAGAAACGCCTTAATAGGCAAGAATATGTTGGGTAAACGTAACGTCTTTCCTAAAAAGTGTTTGTCATTGCAGCAATAAATGTTGCACCAAAATTTCCGAAGAGCGACAACTTCAAATATTTAACGACTTTTTCAAGCTTGAAAGTTATGATTTACAGTCTTAATTTTTATTTACCATGATGAAAGTATGCAACAAACTCCGTACTTATACTGCAAATCCAAATTCGAAGTGTCCGCTGGAAGAATCGATAATGTCCTTAAACACAAGGGCGAACTTGCTACTCTTACTTGTGATCGCAGGGGTAAGGCTCCGTCTGTTAATAAGACATCTCAAGAAGAAACTGTCCAAGTAAAGGGTTTTGTTGACCAATTTCCGGCTTATGAGAGTCACTACGCTTTGCATAAGGCAAAAAATCGAAAATTTTTGTCTCCTGATTTAAACCTTACTAAAATGTATTGTCTTTACTGCAGATATGTTGTCATATTTTATTTTTCATAAAGTTTTTAATGAGGAATTTAATTTATATTTTCAGCCGACAGTATCCGACTCGTGTAGAAATGTGTCGCATTCAATATTAAAATCAAAGCTTCTGCAGATAATAAGGACCAACCTACCCTAGAAAGAAATCTTCACCTTAGGAAAGCATGTGAAAGTTTACGCCATGACACTCTTCAGGCCGAAGCTGATGACAAAGTAACTTATATAATATTTGATCTTATGAAAACTTCACCCACCCCTGTTATCTCTACTGGTGTTTGCTATTATAAACGCCAAATGTGGACTTATTGTTTAGGAATCCATCAATTAGGAGACTATAACGTTTACATGTTTGTATGGAATGAGTCAATCGCCTCACGAAGGCCGCAGGAGATTGGCTCATGCCTGCTATATTTTGTAAAAAGTTTTGTTAAAACTAATAAACTTGTTATGTATTCCGATCAGTGTGGGGGACAAAATAGGAATATTTAATGTCAGTACATAGTTTCCAATCCAGAGTTCACGGTTAATGAAATTGACCATAAATTTTTGGTAAGTGGCCTTTTTCACCGTGCGACCAAGACTTTGGCCTAGTGGAGAAACAAAAAAAAATTTTTCAAAATTTTTTTGTACCAGATAATTGGATTGATGATATTAGAGCAGCCCGAAAAAAAGGCAGTTTAAGGTAATTTTAATGGATAAGGATAAATTTTTTTCGACAAAAACTTTGGAAGCAAATATCACAAACCGAAAAACTACCACTGATAAAAAATCGAAATTCAAATGGTTAAAATTCAGTGGCTGCTATTTATCAAAGAGCATGCTTACAAGATTTTTTATAAATTTTCCAATACTGAGTTCCCACATTTTAACGACATTGATGTAAGTAAGAGGAACTCAACATTGCTAACAAAGTTAGACAACCTTTAATCCAATGGAAATTTCATGAATTATTGAAAAAAAAAGGGACTTACTCGGTTTATTAGATCATGTCCTCTCCCTGTATCACGAATAATATAAAAACCTCAAAACTGATAATGGTACAATAGAAGAGCTACCGTTAATAGATTATTCTAGTGATGATGATTCTCAATAAAATGTTCCAAAAAAATCTAGATTTTTCCCTAATCAAACCGTTATCCAAATAATTTCCAATCTTCTTAATGTACCATCGTTATTAACACTTGATATAATTTAATGCAAAACTGGACTTACCCACATCCAAATCAAATATTTTCATTCTTGCAATCAAGTTTGCTTGCACTCTGAAAGTAATCACTGTATTCAGTATGTATGCAAAAAACGGAGAACCCAGGTTTTATAGTAGGTAACTGTAAAATAAAATGTTATATTTACCTGTTTTTTTTAATGGCCAATTAGTCAATTGTTCTTATTTGGGGTTAGTCCACTTTTGCGCTGAACGCCTCAACTTACAAATTCGTTTTCTTAACTGACATCAAACAGATGTACAGAATGATTTTGATCAATTGCAAAATATATTATGGAGAGCTCATAGCCCTCTTCATTGTTTGCAACTACAAACTGTTACATATGGTTTGAAAAGTTCATCTTTCCTTACAACTAGATGTTTCGTAGTACGCTCATACAGAAGGTCAAACATTTCCCTTGGCATCTAGAGCATTGCTCAATGATACTTATGTAGATGACATTCTATCAGGTTGCGATTCAATTGAAGAAAAAATTTAGTTGAAAACTGAGCTTATCTCTTCACTCAAATTAAAAACTTCTGAAATACATAAGTGGCGTTCAAACAATCCAGAAATTTTATCTGATATTCCTCTAGATAAACAAAACTTCGACGAAGTTGATGTTGGTAAAAATAATTTTCTAGTCAAAACTCTTGGAATATCATATTATACAAAAACTGATGATTTTGAATTAACACCATCTAAAATTAATTTCCATGAATGTCTAACAAAACAAGTTTTGAGTTTCATCTCAAATTTTTATGAACCTTTAGGATTGGCTGGACCAATTTTGGTAGCAGCTTAGGTTAAAATTCAAAAATTGTGACTTTGCAAGGTAAACTTGGATGAGATATTACCTAATGACTATAACAAAAATGGCAATTATTTTTAACTAACTTTATGAGCAATCTTCTTTAATAGCCTATGGGGCAGTTATATATTCAAGAACAATACTTTATGATATCACAAATGTGAATTTAATTTGCTCTAAGTCAAGAATTACTCCTTTAAATAAAAATTCAACTATACCGAGACTAGAACAGCTGGCAAGTTTAGCAAAAAAATTTAGTAATTCATTACTTATAAATAATGTATTTCAATATTGAGATTCAACAATTGTAATTGCCTGGATAAAATCAGAGTCTATCAAATTGAATCCTTGTGTAGCGAACAGAGTAATTAAAATTAAACAAACAAGTTTAAATGGTCATATATTAATAGCAAAGAGAATCCAGTCGATTGCTTGTCATGAGATCTAGATCCTCAAGAAATAGGTTCAAATAATCTTTGGTTTCATGGACCAAATCCTAATCCTAATCCTTTACCAGAAGAAAAGGTTATTGTTAGTTTAGTGATAAGTAAACCTGAATTCTGCCAAAAATTCATTCACAATTCAAGAAATAAAGAAAATAAGTGATTTGGAAATTTAAGCCTTTGTGAATTAGATGGCTCAATGAAAGTTATCATAAAATTTGAATGAAGATTTAATTTTTTTGAAGGAATTAAATGACTCTCTTCAATTTTGAAAATTAAATCTAATTTAAATTCATTAACACCCTTTCTCGATGGTGAAGGTATATTGCGAGTTGGTGGAAGACTGCATTATTCCAAAATTCCTTACAACCAAAAATACCCTATCATTTTACCTAAAAATAATTATGTTATTATATTCATTCCGTTAATTAGTAGTAATAGTTAAGAAAATAATACATAAATGTGTAACATGCTTCAAATTCAAGGCTGAACGCTCAGAACAATTGATGAGTTCTCTGCCTGAAAATAAATATTTTGTGAACAAAAATTTCAAAATGTTGTTGTAGATTTTTGCGCACCTTTCTATATAAAACATTCTCGCTTGAGAAAGTCAATAACTTCAAAATCATACATTGCTTTATTCATATGTTTCTCTGTGAAGGCAATTCACTTTTCACGAAAACTTTTATGTAGCTTTTAAAAAAGAAGAAGGAAACATTCTAATATATTTTGCGATAATGAGGCTACCTATAAAGGAGCTAACAATCAATTAGAAAAGATACATGAACTAAAACATGTCTAGATAAAAAAATTAAATTTGATTGCATACAAAGCTACTCGCCAGTTTTTGGTGGTTTATGGAAAGCTTCATTCAAACGAAGTGCGGACAGGTAGTTGGTGTTGGTATCATTTATATTTTGGTGAGTACAATGATTTATAATAAATTGACACTGTCAAATGCTAAAACTATTGAGCGCATAGAAACTGTGTTTACATGTTATTAATATGAACGTAATTATACCAAGTTAATATTTTGAGTTATTAATTCATATTTTCAATTACGAGGTACTGTTTTTTCATCTCAGATGAAAAATCGTATTGTTTTGATGTACTCCTGCACCAAATACATTGCAAAATAATGTCCTCTCGGATAGCAAAGATTCTGGATGCCGCAAAAAAAAAGTATAATGAAGATCAACTTCTCGAACAGAATAAAAATAATTACCTATCAACAACTAATGAGGGTTAAAGAACTGAAATTCGAGATATTGGAGAGTTAGATCTAGCTGATAATTTTTTGCTCGACGAAGCTCTCACTCCAGAGCATATAAATGAAATAAAAAATACAGCAGAATTGCTGTTCTCAGTTGAAGAGAACCATAGTGCCATTAATAAAGAGAATAACATCATAACAATGAGTGGAAATATTGCAGAAATAGCTGAGGATATCGTCCCAATCCATATCATTTCATCTGAAAAAAATTCTTACAATTTAAATTATTCAATGGGCGATCAATTCGAAGATGATCATAGTGCCATTGAAGAGAATAAAAACGTAATAATGAGTGAAAACCTTGCAGAAACAACTCAGGATATCAACTCAATCCATGATAATATTACAACTGATAGAGGGCCTCACATTGTAAATTATTCAGTAGGCGATCCATTCAACGAATCACACTTCTCAATGGATGCAAATCAACCAGCAACTTCAACTGAAGAATACAATGATGAAACAAATAATACACCTAGTGATATACCAATCAACCAACCTAACGACAATGAGAATCATACAGACGACTCGGATAACAAAATTATAGAAAATGCAACAGTGCTGAGAGAACAATTCCTTGTCCAGAAAAAAGGTATCAGAAAACGCGAGATCAATCAAGAACTTCGGCTGAGTGGGAAAGAATACCTAGGTTTCAGAAAGCCTTTTCATGATACTACAAGGAGTGAAAGGATCTTAGGCTTACGATGTAAATGCATAGAAAAAAATCTCAAATCTAAGCAACCCAGAAGAAGATGTTATTTGGTAACTGAAACGAAAAGAAAAGCCATTTTTGATCACTTCTGATCTGACATGTCTTGGGACCAGAGGAAAATGTTTGTGGCACAATCTGTGACTGCAATTCCAACAATGAGGCCGAAAAATTCTAAAAACAAATCTAGGCGCAGTAGCAGTTTTCAGTACTCTTCAACCATAGAAAATGAAAAAGTACAAGTTTGTAAGCAAATGTACTTGCATACTACTGGCTTGAAAGAATGGTCGGTCAGGAACTGGTGCTTTCAAAGCAATGATGGATTGACAACAAGTAATTCTGTACTTATCGCTAGGAGAACTTCAACACGAAATTACCATGATACATATCAATCAATCAATGATAAATATCAATATTTAGACATGAAAATGTTAAAATCGCTGTACATAATCAGGTAACTGTGAGGAATTTATATAAAAAATTAAAAGATCCAATTCCGAAAACACGAAAAAGCAATGTGGTGTATGAAATAAAGTGTGTTGATTGTGAAGGGAGATTCATAGGTCAAACATCGCAATGGTTAAAGAGCAGGTTGACGTTGCATAAGTCAGACACCAGAAAGCATCACGAAAGATGTGCACTGGCCACACATGCATTCAATTTAGATCACAGGATGAATTATGAAGACTGTAACGTGTTACAAGTTGAACGAAATTACCATAAAAGATTAATCTTGGAAATGATTGAAATTAATAAACAAGAAAACTCCATAAACAAAAAAACAGACACCAAAAATCTTAGTTCCATATATAAATACCTATTGGAAAAATCGAAAGAAAACTCAAGATTCTATGATGGACCGATCGATGAATAGAGAACACAGAGTACAAGAATGAAAAGAAGTAGATGTCAAATAAAATGAAGGAAGAAAACTATCAAATTGAGATACCTGCTGATTAACCTTAAGTATTCATAAATAAAGTTAAATACTAATAAAGATACATGTGATGTCCGAACTTAATTACTTCAAATTAAAAAACGAAATCGGTTTTGAGCCTGGCAGAAATCCTACAAATAACCTCAAAATTTAGTAAGAAATTAATATAAAAACTGTACTTTATTAGATAAAAACTGTATTTTGTACTTCCAGAAGCCTAAATTAAATTCGAAAGCTTGGCAAAATATAATGAGTTTTACTTGAATTCATCCAACAAATTAGTCGTTCTACCCTTATGATCAATTAAAAACTATATATATATATATATATATATATATATGTATATATTATATATATATATATATATATATGTATATATTATATATATATATATATATATATATATATATATATATATATATATATATATATATATATATATATATGTATATATATATATATATATATATATATATATATATATATATTAATTTTCCACGTACTGATCACAGAGTCACCTAAATAAATGTTCTTAATGATTTTCAGATACGGCCTGGATGAATAGAACCACTGGACCAGAGGAGGATTCGTTGTTAAACTTTCATATAATTATAAAGCACTTTTTCACTCATACGTTATTATTATACTCGATTGTTTTCACATGTACATAAACTGTTAAATAAATATTATTGAATTATAATAAAACTTTCTTGTTAACCAGACATTGATGAAATAAATAATTATTTTACTACTGTTATACATTATATATTCCCTCAGCATTGAAATGTTACACATAATGTCACAGTGAGTTTTGTTAATATAAAATTCACTTGAAATAAAACTAGAAATTCGAATTGAGCTGCGCTGAATATGCTTATCACAATAATTTCCGTTGAACTTGTGAATAATTCTAATGAAAATAGGGTCTGACATCTGGTGGTATTTTCATGTCTCATAAATAAATGAAGTGTATATTTATAATTGTGAGATATCTTATAGAATGCACGATACGAGGCGACATATTTATCCAAGCTAGGAATTTAATTTATTTGTTTTATTTGTATGTACCGAGGTTACCAAAAATTATTTTTACTTTTGATTATAATTCGAAAATATTTCATTTTTTTGCAAAATTCTATACAACTATTGGGATCTGACATGGAGGCGGAGCTCAGGTGATAACGTCAAAACATGGCGTCTCGAAACCAACTTTCAACACGAGTTATATGAGAGATTTGATAGTTTTTTGAGTTTTTTCTAACAATATTAGTTTCGAGTGAAAGTTTGAAGCTTTATTTAGGTGGAAATTTACAAGGGCGAAAATACAGAGAGTGTGATAGGCTCGAAAGATCCAAATTCATAATACAATGTGGGAAAAACGGAGAGCATTCGAGGCCTGGTATCGTCAATTTTACTGCGTTCTGTTCATCTATTTCTCACTTCAAAGAAAAACCTCATGAAATCAATGGAGAGTCTACAGAACGAGAAATTTTATTTTGTACTTGTTCATGTGCTGCTGGGCTGGATGGAAAGTGTAAACACATTGTGTCAGTTCTCATATATCTTGAAAAGTAAGTAAGCCTCTTAAATTGAACATGTGAATGTAGAATGTCACTTTGTATACAATCAGAATAATTGTTATTTAAATATTGATTAACAGAAGAGAAGAAGCTTAAGAAGTCCTATCGTGTACTGGCAAAAAATGCTGATGGAAAAGGCCATTCCAAGAAGCTCTGGTTAAAACAATCATGGATGAGAATCAAAATATCCAACATAGTCAAGGGAAGACAGAACGAAAGACCTTGCTGAGAGAATTGACTACTAATGAATTAGCAGATTTACATTGAATAGCTTGTAATAGTCTCGAGAAATCAGCTATTGCCAAAGATAAGTATGTTAATGAAAAACATCCATTATATTATAGTTGAATAGGAAATCTATTGACTACTGTTGTAACTAAATCAAACTCATTTGTGTTGTAGGTCGAAAAGACATTGTACGGAAGTTGTACGAGAGAAAACCAAACTATCGGACAGAGAAAAAACTGCTTTTGAATTAATATTTCAAAATCAAACTGTGAATTGATTAAAGTTATTCAAGATCTTCCATTTCAACTGACTGGAGAATGTTGTAAGCTTACACTGCAAAATTTAAACGAAGATTTCATTCAAATGTGCATGGATACTAAGAATTTTTATGACTCATGGCAATCTGAAAGGAGAAAGAGAATAACAGGATCAATTTGTCACGGAATCTTCACGTATACTAGGAATAAAAATGCGAATTGGGAAAAAAACTTGAAGATACATTCACTCCAAAACATTTAAAAAGTGATTACACAGAGTATGGAAAGATAATGGGAAAAGAGGCTCGAAAGGCTTATATTAATCTAACGAAAAATAGTGTTGTTGAAACGGGCTTGATTGTATCAAATCAAAATCAAGGGTTAGCGTACTCTCCAGATGGACTGATTTTTCATAATGGAAAACCTAGAGGTGTTCTTGAAATCAAGTTCCATTTGTTGGATAGAAGATAGATATTCATGAAACTGTTGATGATCAACTGAAAACTTTCTTCACTAGAGAAGGAGAGAACATAATACTTCGAAAAAGACACAGATACTATGGACAAGTATAACTACTAGGAATGGCTGTGTTAAATGTTGAATACGCAGATTTTGTTGTATATTCTAGTTTCTATAAGAAATTGTTCATTCTCAAAGTTACTTTCGATATACCTTTCATTGTAAATATGTTAACTGAATTGAAGAAAATTTATTTCAACACAATGGTACATTATTTGTGTTTGAAAGAACCGATTGAATAAATGATAATACAAAAATATTGAAAATTCCAAGTTATTCATGAAATAGACAGAGTAATCAGTAAAAAGTGAAAACAAATTAGTTTATCAATGTTTATTCCTCAGTTTTAGTTAATCCTACTGAAAAAAACTATTCCACAGAGTAGCACGGGCATCAGCTTCGATTTTTAATACTATAAATTTTGTATGGAAATTTGGTTGAATCTGTTTTTTTTTTATTTTTTACATTGTTTAGTTCTTATATTTTTTGCTTGATGTGTTTTTATTCCTATGTCGTTACATTGTTCAGTTCCTATATTTTCGTTTCGTCAATAAATTGTATAATTGTAAAAATATTTCAATTATTCATGAAAATAACTTAGGGAAAATATATTCAAAATTTCACGAAAAACATTTATTTAGTAGTACCATTACATGGATTCAATGAGAAATAACAATGTTTCATATGATCAGATGTGGTTTCCAAAATAAAACACCATCAACCAAACTTCAACTCAAGTTGTATTATCTTCCATGAATTTGTCATCTTTTAAAATTGGAAAAGACGTATTTATCGTAGCTCATATCACTGTAAAAATGTCTTCTAATAATACCAATAAATTTCCAGGCAACACAGATCCAACAATTTTGAATTTTTTGATTCTTTGATTTGAGCGTTCAATATGAACCCTAGCAGAAGCAAATCTTGAAGTTCAATTAGACTTTTCTTTGAAAAACTGCTTTTTATCTTTCAAAAATGGTGGTCTTATGCATTTCCAGCGGTTAATTTCACAATATTGATCAATGAGGAAACTCCGATCGACCATAACTGTATCACCTGGCTCTAGGAGTTTCAACAGATCTTTTTGTTCAAAAATTGTTGTATCACTTACTCTGCCACCATATACCCTACTAACAAATATAATAGTTCCTGATGGTGAAACACCAGTCATGATCTTAGCATGACTCTCATAGTTCGAGTATGTTGCAACTTGACAACAGACTTCTTTAGGATTTTGAATATGGACTTCTGTGCAATCTAATACTTCTCTAGTGTCTTCAAATCCTTTGAAACATTTTGGAAGATTACTCAAAATTTCATCTTTTGATGGCCATGGAATCATTGATTTCAATACACTGCTTAATACTTTTATAGTTTCTTCAAATACTCGTTGGAAGTGCTTTGTTGTATATCTATTAAACATCACTGCCAACAAACTATAAGATAAATTCTGTTTCAACTTTGTGAAAACTATTATCACTCTATCTCCCGTGTTAGCTTTCCAATTTGATTTTTCATATATATCACCGTATATGTGTTTAATCATTTTCACAATTGTTTCTTAAATTTCAAACGATTGTATTCCAGTTGCAGTACTCCACTCAGCATCAGAATTAATTGAATAGATAAAGCTCTGTCTTTTCTGAATTAAAGTATTTACTTGTACCTCAGAATCCTTGAACTAGACTCACAATTTTTTTGTACGAAACGAATTTCGTCCGTTTGAGTTTCAGCATTCACCATCAATACTACATTCAATACTTCCGCCAAAAGAGGTTCTTTAGGAAATTGAGAGTGGTCTCTTTCTGTGGAATCATCTTGGTTAAATACTGCATTGTTTGATAGACGATATTTTTTAATATCTTGATTATTAACTAAAGTATCAGATTTAAAGTCTCTTTTAACTTTTTTTCTGAACGTGCTCGGTCTGCTTTCAAATTCCTCTCCTTACCATAAGCTTCCGGAAGATTACATGTCGGAACGGCATTTCTCTTCAAAACTCTCCTTTTGGCTGCAGCATCTGGAATTTTCATTAATAAAGAGAACTAATCTATGTTTCAATCATAGGACTTAATTACCTGGAAGAATGTAATTCTCTTCCGTAAAATGCAAAGAACACACCGTCATTCTCGCAGTTGTGTGATTCTTCTTCAGATTGATTTTCCATATCTTCAATAAATCAATCTTTTCTTTCTCTCCAAAATGATTTTCTCTCGATACAAAATATTTTTTACTTCAGAAAATGATGAAAGCTTATACTTGCATTTTTATATGCTTTAGAATAACAGTCTTTCACGCAACAACACTCGCACCAGGCACTTAGTGATCTGTATATTCCATAAACCCTCGTGTGTTAGGCCATGTGATAAAACTGTGTTTGCTGGTAAGTACTGCTTTAAAAATTTTTTTATGCACTCTCAAAGTTTTTAAGGGGGTACACAAACCGTTCTCATTCCCTATGAAAACAAAAAATCTGTTCGCAAGCAAATACCGATATGAAATGTTATAGGTTAAGGGAGTTTAGTGCTTCGTAGCGGTCAGTTCTACCTACAGACAAACTGAATTTATTACAAGTGGCATCTCTCCCATATGTTTAGGAGAGATGCCACTTGAACGATGGGTCAGATGCCTGGACTGAAGCGGACTTGAATTCAGCTGTGAATGAAATAAATGGCAGCGCAAAGATATCTCAAGTTTCTCGAAATTACAAAATTTCAATTCGCACACTCAAGAGACGAATGCAGAAGAACGACTCTTCCAAGGGTAGAATGGGGCCAGGTGGTGGGTTAGGTGAAGATGCCGAAAGAAAGCTTTGGAGTCACATTAAAAAGTTGCAAAGAAGAGGATTTACACCAACGCATACTGAAGTCCGTGAAATGGCCTTCAGGCTGGCGGAAAAAATGAAAACAAACACACATTTAATAAAACTGAGGAGAAAGCTGGCTTGCCATGGTGACACTCATTTTTAAGAAGGAATCCCGACTTGGAAGTGCGAAAAGCAGAAGGGCTTTCCAGGCACAGAATGCTTTGGATGAATAGAGAGGTTGTTGGTTCATATTTTCAACTCCTGGGAGAAATTATGGAAGAACATGCTCTTTTCGATATACCGGCTTCCATTTACAACGTAGATGAAACCGGATTACAACTAAATGTGAAACCTGGTATGGCTATTGCAGATAAACGTTCCAAAGCGGTTTTGGTAGCAACTCCTCAGGAACGTGGTGAAACAATAACGGTTATCACATGCTGCAATGCCGAAGGGAATTTTCTTCCACCAGCATGTATTTTTAAAGGAACAAAAAGAAAAACAGAATTTCTGGATGACATGCCTCCTGGTTCCCAACTTCACATGACATGAAAAAAATTGGCGTCCATCAACAGTGGCATTTTTCTGGAATGGCTAACAACTCATTTCTTCCCCAAAAAAACAGCTGGAAAGTGTCTACTGATTTTGGATGGACATGCCTCGCACACAAACTGCTTTGATGTCCTGGACTTTGCTGAAAAACATGATATTTTGCTGTTCTGCCTTCCACCGCACACTACGCACTACTTGCATCCTTTGGACAGGGCTGTTTTTAAATCCCTAAAATCTGGCTACAACCAGGCTTGCTACTCATTCTTAAAAGCGAAGAACGACCGCAGAATCACCAGATTAAATTTCGGTAAACTTTTAAATGAGGCCTGGGGAAAGACAGCATCTGTACAGAACGCTGCTTCCAGGTTTAGAGCCACAAGTAAGACGGAGATACAAGCATATTAATTTGGAAAACGTTTGACTTGCTATTTTTAGGAATCTATCCGTACCACCCAGGTATAATCCCGGACTACGCTTTTACTGAAGAACCCAATGCAGACCTTCCTCAGGAAAATCAACAGGAACATGGAAACGAAGGAGTTGTTTTGCAGGAGCAAGTAAACAGCATCAAAATCGTGAGCGAAACCGTGACCTCAAATGCAAGATGTTCTGAAACTGAACCCAGGATGCCAGTTGTTCCTTCAATAATCCAGGCGATCTTTCCCAAGATAATCCCGAGGAAGGACAACGATGAACCACGAGAAAAGCTCTTGAATCAAATTGTTCCTCTTCCACAAAAAATAGAAGCGGCAAAGGGAAGAGCAAAAAGAGTAGCGGAACTTCTAACTTCTCCCGAAAATTTGCAAAAGCGCAAAACAGAAAGTAGAAAAAGAAAAAAAGCAGAGAGTGCATCCCAAGCCTGGTCCGTCATCGGGTGCCAAAAATACGCGTTCGAAATAAAAAGCACCAACACGAAAACGTGGAAACGTGGCAAGCAGTTAAGACGATGATGGTTTCTCCGTTCACGACAGTCACTCGGATATGGACAAGGAGGAACTTGATGAATACGCATGTTAATGCTGCGGGGAACACTATTATGGGACAAAGAAGGTAGAGGACTGGATACAATGTATCCACTGTGATGACTGGCTACATGAGGGATGCACTACATTCACAAATATTTGTCAACCTTGCGGGAAAATGTTATTAAAAACCAAATAATGCATTAGGCATCTCTCCTCGCACGTTTTGGCATCTCTCCTCTATAGTCGAGGAGAGACGCCAATTTGTAGTGTTTTCTAAAATTTATTGTTACTTTCGCATTTTGATAAGTTAAGGTCTAGTTTTAATTTTTATAGAAGTTAAGAGTTCATATTTTCGTTATATTGTAAAAGATTTCATAAATATTCAGTTTCTCAATGCTTTTTAGTCCAAACAAAAAAAACGGGGCATCTCTCCTCGGTTTACCCTACAGTTATTTTTTGTTCTGCTATAAAAATAATAAAAAAAAGTTGTAGGTCTTTATAGTTTTAAGTTTGCTTTCTTCATATAGGTTCTATTATACTTTTCGAAATTTTCTTCATGGAAAAGACAATCACAGATATAAATCTCAATGACATTTCTCAACAGTGCATAAATCCATATGATATGCAAATATATAAACTAATAGGTCTTGCTGCATACACAGGATACAAGAGATTAACACATGAAGGGCATTATTCGGCACTTGCTCGACGAATGGGACAATGGGTTCAGTACAATGACCTGGAAAACAAGGAAAAACATATTGAATAAAATATGAAAATTATACCAGCATTATTCATTTATGTGAAAGAAAAATTTAATTTTATTTCTAAAACTTATTTTTGAATAGTTTTTTGCCTATTTTTGACAAAATCAAATATTTCTTCAACAACTTCTCATACAATTTAAATAGCCTGTTCACAACAAAACAACCATCATATGTTATTACAAATTTAAGTATGACAAAATATTCGACATATGTTGCAAAGTCAAATTCTGCTGATGACGCTCTCGAGCGTGAGCTGGTTATTGGATAGTGTTTTCGGAAATGCCGCTTGTACAAAATATACAATTTCATAGTTTATCAGCACAGAATAAGCACTATCTTTTGCTGCAGTCGCGGCTGGATTCTGCTGATAACAAGTGGCACTTTACTCTTGAGCGTGAGCTGGTTTTTTGAAGTTTTTTTCAGAAAATACAGCTGGTACACAATCTGCAATAACATATTTCATCAGCACAAAATGAGCACCATCTTTTGCAATAGTCGCGGCTGGATTCTTCGGATAAGAAATGGCAATTTACTCTCGAGCGTGAGCTGGTTCCTCCAGTTTTTATTTAGTAAGTGTTGTTTTTCCGAAACTGAATGCAAATATGAATTTCTTTTTGATGGCACAAATTATTTTGTTTCTATTTATGTGCTTGCTTTTAGTTAAATTTTTTTTTGTTGCGGTGCTGCTTCATATGAAGGTAGCAGCGCCACAATTTTTTTCAAACGGCTCGAGGTACAAAATTCTTATTAGTGGCACAAATTAGCACAAAATAAGTACTGAAAAGTGTGATAGGTGTTTTTTGATTCTGCAGATTTAGTCCTGCCTCCTTCAAAGAGGTGTTTTCATGTCAATCAGATGTGCTTTTTTTAACGAGAAACCAGATGCTAAAAGTCCTAAAGTTGAAAGAAGTTCTAAATGGAATAGAAATAGTGTGGAATCCTTGCTGGATACTCAGATTTCGGATACTGAAATCTAATATAATCTTCCAATAACTCTGAAGAGATAACTTCAACTATTGAAGAAGGGCAAGAATAAATCTCAGATGAAGATAGTGATGCTATTGATGACTTGGATGAAACTGAAAAGCAAGAAATTAGTACACCATTGAGACAATCAGATAGAAAGCCAAAACCAAATAGAGATAAAAATTATGTAAATCAAACAGTTTATGTGAATCATCGTAATGCTATGACTCCTTTAAATTTTGAAGAAGCCCTATCTTCGTCTGACGCTAAAGATTGAAAAAAAGCTATGGCTATAGAAGCCCAACATCTAAAGAAGAAAAAGACCTGGAAATTAATTGAAACACCTGAAGACAAGCTAGTTATTGATGTTAAATGCCTGTATAAAAAATTTGATGGAACCTTCAAAGCATGAGGTTTTCAACAAAGGAATAATATAGATGATACCTATTCACCTCTTCAAAGCACTTAAAATTTTGTTATCTTATTGTCATCAAAACAGTTTCTCTAGAGCAGATGGATGTAGAGATAGCCTTTTTGAATAGAAACATAATAAGTGATGTATATGTCAAACAAGCAGAGTGATACAATGATGGATCAAATAAAGTTTTCTAGCTATATAAAGCTCTATGTGGCTTGAATGAAAGTCCCAGTTTATGGTTTTTTTGCGCCTCTATCAATATTTCATATTTCTTATGAATGAAACTTTACTTATATATTGATAACAAGGAGTTTTGATATTGATTTAGCATGTTTTTTTTCAGCTTAGGCGGTTCACCAATTTTCATACTCAATATTTTACAGTCGGTTATAAAATGATCTAATACATTAATTGTACATCTGATTGTGTTATTCAACGAAACATGATCTATTATAGTATATATTTTGTATATCTTTTGTATATTGCTTGGTATTATGTTTTTGAGATTATTTTCATTTGTTTCGTTGCAAAGTAAGTCAATATTCATATTCACGAGTATAATACGATTATTTTCTTGTTATTCGTCTATTTTGTACGAATCAGTTGAAAGATTTGGTATTTCACAATTTGAATGTCTATAATTACTAAATAACTTCTAACTAAATACATTCAACGCCTTTTGTGTTCCTGCATTTATTATTAACTGCATTGAAGCCATCAATGTTGAAAAATTATGTTTCGTTATCATAAATCTATGTTTCCGTCAACACTAAAACGTGTACCTCTTCATAACCCTTAATAAAAATTACATATTTGAGATCATCCAATTCTTTCCTTAAAGTATTATTGTTAAAATATAAAATATGAAAGTTTGGTACAGCCATTTTGATATGAAATATAAGATCTTTGATGAAGAAAACAAAAACTTCAATGGCCACTATTTCGACGCTGCTGCTGATTTAAGGTAACTTTTGCAGCTATCCTTGACTGCTAAAGCATCTGTGAATGAATTACCACCTATATTGCTTAGGTTTTGCAGTCCTGCAGGTTTCACAATAGAAGTGTTAAAATCATTTTCTGTCCAGTGGCATGTGTAATTTCTTGGAAATTGGTGCAAACCACTGAGCCGATATTTGAACGTTTTTTCTTATTTTTATGAACATCGTCTGAAGAGTATGATCTGATCAAATAGGTGCATAATGGGAAAGCCCATCACCCATGATGACATGAAGTAGTAGTTCAGTGCGTCCTGGTGGTATATTTCATGGAGGTATATTTGGAGTGCCAAATCAAATTAAATCAAATATGCTATATTGTGTTCAAATTACACATTTTATTGACAAAGCAAAAAATACTAATTAATGTTGAACCTAAAAATAAAAATCACACCACATTTCCATAAAAAATATATACAAACTTCACAATAGAACCGAGAGTGTCAAATCCTCCTCAATCGAAGCTGATGCCTGTGTTATTCAATTTGGTCATATCAATCAGTCAATGCTCAGAATAGTATATCTCTAAAGAGTAATAAGTTCTATCAAGAAAATAAGATTTAGTTCGTTTCCGAAAAGTGGTTAAGGAAGTAATAGATTTTAATTCCTCTGGAAGGTGATTGTAAATTTTCTAAGCATTGTAAATGATAGACTCTTTTGTTGATTTAGAGGAAAGAATAGGGAGTTGAACATGATGTCCCGAAGATCTGGTGAAATACCCGTGCTGTGACACCAAGGGTATGGCATGAAAATACTTATAAATCAAGCACATAGATTCCTGTGAATATAAAGAAGGAAGCGTCAAAATTCCATTTTTCTTGAAGTAAGGTTTGCAATAAACAAATTGCTGTCTTCTGCAATTTGAGAATGATGTCAAGTTGTTAAGAATTACATGAACCCCAGAAGGGAAGACCATAACGAAGATGAGATTCGGACAATGCAAAATAGGCAATTCTTGTAGATGCCGTATCAAATTTACTTGAGATGGATTTAATGGCGAAAGAGGCCGATGATAGTTTTTTTAGCTGATACATGCACATGCTGTGAAAATTTGAGATTTTTGTCGATAAAGAGGCCTGATAATCTCACAGAATCGACTATTTTAATGGCATGGTTTTTCAGGAACAGATCCTGTGGGTTTTCTCTATACAACAAGGCGACGGTTTTATCTACGTTGAAGCAAAGTAAGTTTGCATCCAAGATCAATTGTCATTTCAAAGTGCAGCGTCGCAGAATTAGGATTGCTCCAGGTAATCATCCGCAAAAAGCGTAATTTCTCCACTGATCTTCAAATACGTAATATCATTTGCGATCCTGTAAATCTCTAACTAAGCCTTAAATGCATATTGTTGCTTTTCGGCAACACACTGCCTATTATATCATTAAAACTCATTCTAGAGCAAATATCAATTTCTTGCATGATGTATCCATTCGACAATGTACTACATTAAAATAGGCCACAAGCTTCTCTGGCTGAAGGGTGGTCATTGATGTTAGCAAAACAGATAGCGATGAACAGGGTTTTTTGCCAGATGATGAAGTAGAAGTGGAAGACACTGCAAGAAGTGCTCGTGAAATTGGTGTTCTAGAAGAGTCAGAGAACGAAAAAAAGATAACTGGCCTCTCTCTACTTTCTGTTCGCTGAAAGGAAGCAAGGTCTCTGTAGAAAAGTATATACTTTGGACAAACCAACCTTTGATCTTGAATAATGTTTAGCTAAGGTTCCATGGAGACATAGAAGTTTCAGAAGAAATTTCGGATTTAGAACGGCCGTTACAGTTCCTCAATTACTTTTTCTCAAGTGAGTTAGTAACAAAGATTGTTGAAAAATACTAATTGGTATGCTGCTCAGACCAAAACTGAGAGATCATTACCGAAAATAAAATAAAGCAGTTTTTCGGTATAGTTATATATATACTTCATCAGTAATAATGCCCAACACGAGGTCATTTCAGTATGATGAACTAAGATTTGCACAAATTCGAGATTGACATTTACATCAACTACTGGTGCAAATTTCAGTTAATCACTCCCAAATGACCTTGTGTTGGGCATGTGTATATACTACTAATGAAAAATTTTTTAACAACAAATTTTCTGCTATTGCCTTGGAGCAAAATCTCAGTATCGACAGTAAATGTGCTCTACTAAAGTAAGGCATTATATGAAACAATATATACCAATGAAGCCTCATAAATGAGGATTCTAATTGTTTGTTATGTCGACATTCCAGGTTTTGCCCATGAATTCAAAATATATGCTGACCAAGAACAAAACGATGTGCCAGTTGATAAGACTGACCTTGGAATAACATCTAGTGTCGTTGTACGTTTAGCAAGAAACTGGTGAGATGGCGAACCGTTTTTCACATTCTCCTTCACAGTGTGGAGGGAGTGACGAACCAAGAATTTGTTCCCCTGTGTGTAGGCCGCTTTACACATCATTGCCCCTAATGGTATATTTCGCAAAAGAGGAACCTTATTCCTTGGGTACTATACAAAGAAACAGGGAACTATATTGCAAATTGCCCTCAGAATCATAATTATATAAAAGATGCCTGTCATCAATTTGTTGCAACAATTGATAGTGTGGATACTTTGTCTGTTATTTAGAAGGACAATAAATATGTGACATTTGAATCCTCATACTGAAAAAAATCCAATTTCGAAAGTGAAAAGATATGTTATATTATCACCGAATACAACAAACATAGGGGAGGCGTGGATTTGTTGGATAGCTTCATGGAAAGATAGAAAGTATTCATGAAGAGCTGTAAATGGCACATCAGGATATTCTACCACCTTTTAGACTTGACCTTAGTAAACTCTAGGTTACTTTACAAGCGAGTTCATTCTAAGAGGCATTCAAGATGGAAATTATAAAATTAAGCCCAAATAACTTAATCTTCAATTCCTTATTGCTATATTTTTTCAATTTGATATCGAAAAGTGGCGAATGCTTTTCAACTTCGTTAGTAAATTTTTCCGAAAAATCGACCTACTGGTACTATACAACGCTGACGATGCGCAAGCTCCTGTAGTTCACCACATACTAAACAATGGTTCTCCTTATTAGCAAAGCTGAATGTAGTGTTAAAAACGCCCAGTTGCGTTCGGCTACTATGCGGTGGTGCTTGCAGAAGCACAAATTTTCCTTCAATCCACATATCTTCAGAAGGTTTTGGCATCACCATGTACTGTAGGTCTTGAATAATGAAATACTTCGGAATGAAGTTGATATGAGCAGAGTAAAAGAAGTAAAATTTAGTATCATGCTACCAGATGATATAAGCTATGCGGGTAAAACTGACCCTTCAATTTGCTTGTTTGGGGAATCTTATACTAACAAGCATTTAAGAAAGCAATTGAACACAAAAGTATGAAACGGAGGAGCTTGCAAGACTAAAAATTGCGTGGAAAAAATGCTTCGTCAATTGAAGATTCAGTAGATGTATTAGGAGCTCATTATAGCTGCAACTAAAATAATTTGTTTCTATAATGCTGAAAACAAGTCACTCACGGCTTATTCGTTGGCTTTACATATGGAAACCAATTCGTAATTCTTATGTGATGTCGCAACAAAGGCAATCTTAACTAAGAATCCTTAATTTATAAAGAGTAAAAGAACTCCGCGAAATCGATAGTGTAATGATATCTCTAGTTTGGCCAATAATGGCCATGAATGAGCAATAATTTGTGAAACCCAAATCATTACCTTCAACAGAAGATTAAAAGGCAGAACATATATGTGAAATTTGGATGACAAGGCCTAAAATCACCTAAAGAACAATGATGATGTAGAAACCAACTACAAACTGTTGAATCATTGTTACTCTAGTCCTTTTAGTTTTTAACCGGGAGAGACTCGGAGAAGTTCAGTTTTTAAACATTGACACTCGCGAAAAATAGCACATTTTCAATAAACTAGGGCACTATTCTTGACCTTTCGAAGATTTCATGGTCGTGAGCATCATACGATTTTGCGAATTATATTTGTTTGTGGTATTCTTGACCATTCACTGAATGTGCGTTCATGCGTATTTTACAACGTGTGGTGTTTAGTGCCCGCAAACGTCTTGCGTATACGTTCCACAGTTGTAACTTTCGTGGAACACCGATTTCTATGATTTATATTTCGGTATGGATGATCTACACTCTACAGCATATAGCTAAGTTGGAAAACTTTCTAATAATTGCAGATGAACAAATTAATACACATAATCGTTTGTAACATATTGACCCCTTTGAGATTTTAACTGATCGTCAGTTCTTACAGTTAGGGTAACGGGTACAGTCGTTGGCCAGTCACTAGTGATTGGCCACTTTAATATTAATGCTAAATATTAAGACTTCTATAAAGAATAGGGAAATAAATGATTATGCATTGCAATTTGGCAACGCAGCTTATTGGTTCCTCCAACGGTCGTCTATTTCAGTTAAGGCATGTATTGGTTACGGTGTGAGTGTTTCGGAGACTGACCGTTGCATCCAGGTATTGGGGCTTTTACAAAGAATTTCTTAAGAAACGCCGTTGACAAGGTATGTTATTTTGGTTAAGAATACTGTTTTAGCTTAGTACAGTGATGTTTTATATCGATTTAGTGAGGTAATTCTAGCATTTTTGAACGTTCTATAAGTAGGGTTATAAATTTTGGCGGTATTTTTGGCCGGCCAACAACTGTGCATAAAATATATCCACGTTATAGTGATTGGCCTACAGGCCAATTACTATTACTATATTAAATTAAATAATTTTACACAATTTAGGTGTTTTAGGGTTATTTGTAGTGAAAAAAGAGGTTTCATGCGTTTTTTTTCGAATTTTATGCAAATTACCATTTGTTGGCCGACTGCCAATCACTGATCCACAAGGCGGCCAATAACTGTAACGTTCGGTGATACTACATTTTATATCTGGTTGAAAGTGGCGTAGCCAGAGGGGGCGAAAGGGGGCATATGTCTCCCCCTTCCCTACTGATTGCGCTCCAGTGTATGCATAAGTTCGCCCTTAATGTGTAATGAGCGGCAAAATGTTTTTTAAATAAAAGTTGATGACCTTTGTTTTCTTTGTCGTTGTTTTCCAGGGACTGCATCTTAGTGTATATGCCCCCGCCGCCCCCAAGACCTAGCTACGCCACTGCTGGTTGGGTTGAATAATGTAAACTAATAGGCAATATTTTTAATAACTAATATTGAAGTTTCGCTTATCACTTGGTGAAACATGATTGAATACTGATATTTAAAATAAAAACACTTGGCTTTAAGTTTCACAAATATATTGAATAAAAATTAACAATTAAATTAGCAACGCATATCTCGCTACGTATTACAGAAGAGTACTTATCAAATTCAAAACATGCAACAACCATATTTGGTTCAACAAAGAATGTTTGAAGAACAAATTAACACCGAAATACATGAAGATCTCTTGCAAGCATGATTCGAAAGAATCTAAATCAGCCGTACATGCAGCCTATAGATTTTGGTTGAAGATGGAAATCAAAAAATGGTACAAACGAAGATACAATTTAGGACTTCACCTCAAAATCATGCATAGTGAATTGTCTTATGGAACTCACCCTATTGAATTTGATGTTATCGACAAAACTATGAGAGAAGAAGTGAAGAAAATATGCCATGAACAATATGAGAGACAATTGAAGAATCTTAAAGAACTAACCAATTCTTGTAAGTCCTGTCCTTTATTGACTAATAGTGACACAATAACAGATATTCAGTTTCATAATAGAGTTCAAAATTTCACAAATACAAATTTCAGTAATGAAGAAATGAAATTACTAAACAAAGGACTAAAATATTGCCCAAAATTCCATAATAAAAATGACATAAAACTTTTAGCTCTTAACACTGAACTGGACTTGAATTCAACAAATATAAATAATGCGAACTTTGAAAAAACAATATGTACCAACATCATATCAAAAACTCAATCTTTCAGTGAAAACAATGAATTGAATATTATCAAACAGTTAAAATCAAAAACTTCAGAAAACAACTTAATAATATGTAAAGCGGACAAAGGTTATACTGTCACTATTTTGGACAAAAAAACTTATGTAGAAAAAACTGAAAATCTATTCAACTCCAATAACTTCATTAAACTCAAAAATGATCCTACAATGAAATACCAAACAGAAGTAAAATATCTCATTAAGAATTGCCCAAATATTTTTTCACATACCAATCTTGCAATTTTGTCCACGATGAATCCACAAATTCCGAGGTTATACACTCTACCTAAGATACATAAACCTGACTGTCCTATGCGCCCAATAGTATCTTACATAAATGCACCCGCCTATAAAATATGTCAATATCTAAATAAAAAACTACCTTCATTAATACAATTCAATCCTACCTACAGTATAAAAAACTATTTACAGCTCATTAATCAGTTGAAAAATCTCAAGATTCCACTCAATGCAAAATTAATCTCTTTTGACGTAATAAATTTATTTCCTTCTATTCCGAACAATGAATTAAAAAATATCATTAGAAGGAATTTGAATTCAAATAGTAATATATCACCCGAAATAGTTCAGGAAATGATTTCGGCATCGACTCTATGTCTAAAACAAAGTTATTTTGAATTTAATGGCATAGTTTATCAACAGTCAGATAGTTTGCCAATGGGTTCACCGTTATCACCTCTTCTCAGTGAAATCTTTATGTCTGACTTAGAGAATAAAATCTTTGAATCTACAAACAGCCTGATTAGTAATGTTTTATTATGGCGGCGTTATGTTGATGACATTTTTTGTATATGGTGTGGGACGGATAGACAGTTAGATAATTGTCTCAAATACATTAACTATTTTCACCCTTCAATTCAATTCACAAAAGAAAAATGAACAACATTCCCTTAACTTTTCAGATATCCAAATAACTAGAAAAGAACATGCTCTTACATTTAATATCTACAGAAAACCTACTTTTACAGATACGCTAATACACAATGATAGCAGTCAACCAATTAAAATTAAATTAAGTGCATTTCACTCAATCATACATATACTTTTTGCCATTCCTCTTTCTGAAGAAAATTTCACTAAGGAAGTTAATATTTTAAAATTATTAGCAATAAATAACAGCTATAAAGACATCTTGATTGATCAAATGATAAAGAAAAAACGACATAAGAATATTCTAAATTCAATTTATCCCTCACCAGTCATAAAATGCGAACAAAAATATCATTTAATAAACTATATTCCAGGAATCAGAAATAAAATCATCAACAGATTATCACAAAACGGTATTAAAAGCATATGTACAAGTAAACGTAATTTAAAGTCACTCTTAGTCAATAACAAGGAAAGGAACAATATTGGATAAAACAGTGGTGTTTACAAAATCTTTTGTAATGAATGCCCATCCTTTTATATCGGACAAACAGGCAGAAAAATCAACACTCGCGTAGAAGAACATAAAAAGTCAACAATAGAAACACCACAGGTTTCTCAGAGCATTGTATAAAATTTAACCATTTCATCGACTTCGAGAAAACGATATGCCTCCACCCAGGTAAAAAGGGCAAGCGTCTTGACCTGTTGGAAATTTTAGAAATTAGTAGTGCCATTAAGAGGAATTACCCCATCGTAAATGAACAAGTTGATTACCAAATTTCCCCTCTACTACAATCAATTTTATAAATGAGCTTGTTGAGTATTTTTCTGTTCAGTCTTGATAATGGGCCCATAACCCGAAACTAGTTGACTAATTTAATTGTTAATTTTTATTCAATATATTTGTGAAACTTAAAGCCAAGTGTTTTTATTTTAAATATCAGTAGGCAATATTTTTATTTTTAGCCATAAAAATGCCGAATGTTCGAAAAGATAAAAAGTACTATGACAAAAAATATACAGAACAAGATCTTCAGTTGGCTATTCAAGCTATTGAAAATGGCATGAGCCAACGAAAAGCTTCTGAGCAATTTAAAGCGCCTAGAGCAATACTGCAGTTTAGAACAAGCGAGAAGCTTCAATCAAAAACTACCCATGGGCCAAATCCTATTCTCTCCCTGGAAGAAGAGAATCGTCTCAAAAACTGGATATTGACGTGCCAAAATAAAGGTTTTCCAGTGAGAGTAGAAGATGTACAAGACTAAGTCAAAGGTTTTCTAGACGCAAATCCTCGTGACAATCCTTTTATCGAAAATAGGCCTGGAAGGGGTTGGTATAGGTCCTTTTTAAAACGACACCTAGATTTAAGCGAAAGAACTCCAGAAGCGGTAACGGCAGCAAGTTCAGTTGTTTCGACATCAAAAAATGGTTTACCGGTGTTCAAGAATACTTGGTGAATGGCGACGAAACCTGTTTTCTCTTGTGCCCCAAGAATAAAAGAGTGTTGGCTATAAGAAGAAGCAAAAATGTATATCAGGTAGAACATGACCCCAAAATTAATTTGACGGTTATGTTTACCTTTTGCAGCATCTGGTGAAGTAACACCACCAATGATTATCTACCCTTATATAAGACTTCCAAGTAATGTTGTTAATTCAGTTCCACAAGGGTGAGGGATCGGATGTAGCGATACAGGGTGGATGAAGAATGAGAACTTTTATGAATACATAGGGAACGTCTTGTATGAATACCTAGCGGCTAAAAACACTAAAGTCTCTGTCATTTTTTTCGTCGATGGACATGAGACTCACCTAACACTTCAGGCTAGTGAATTATGTTCAAAGTTAAAAATAATTTTAGTCGCATTATATCCTAACGCCACTCGGATTATGCAGCCAGCAGATGTTGCAGCATTTAAACCGTTAAAGGTCAATTGGAATCAGGCAGTTTTGAAATTTGGACGAGAAAACCCAAACTCAGTGGTTACCAAAGAAAACTTTGCGTTAGTATTAAATACAGTAATCAGTCAATTGAAGTCAGATTCCATTGTTAATGGATTTAAAGCATCTGGATTGTATCCATGGGATCCTCAAGCGATAGACTATTCAAAATGTTTAGGAAAGGTCAACAATCCACATGAGAATTTGAATCAAACTACTTGTGTGGAAAAATCAATAACATATGATGATTTTGTACAGACTGTTGGAGCTGAGAAAATATTAGAATTTGAACATTTAGATAATGCCGAACAACTTAATAGAGATTTAAAATTGCTTTACAATGTTTTTAAGTTGTTTAAAAATAAACCCTCTATAATAAATTTGCCGATACAGCCTGCAGAGAACAATGAAATTACATATTATAATAAACAAGATATCCCTGTTTTCACTGAAGATAATATACCTTTGGATATCCCATCGACATCCAATAATGTGACTCCAGTTATTCTGGAAGAGGACTCCTCTGCGACTCCAGTTGTTCTGCAAGAGAACTCCTTTGCGAAGATTTCAGAACAACAATTAATTAAATAGGATGCATCTTCTAACGAACAAGTCAATTGACGAGTTCTTCTTTTGGCCAAAAACGCCAGAAAGAAAGGGTAAAAAACAATCAGAAAGATTGCTCTTTGTGCTAACTTATTCGGATCGCCAAAATGCAGAAAGAAAAAATGAAACAGGAAATATTAAAATCAGAACGTAAAAAAAAGCAGTTGGAAAAGAAATCGAAAATTATTGTCAAAAAAAAAGCAAACCAAAGGAAAAACATCTAAGAAAAAAGTTACAAGAGAAAAATTTGAAGACAAAGAACTTCAAACTGATGGTAAAAAGAAAGAAGCCTTGCCCACTGTCGAACAGGTAAACAAAATTAGGTACAACACCGAAGAAAAGATTTATGACGATTTAAATGTTGAATGCCGAGACCCAAAGGATGCGTTGGTTGTTGATGAAAATATTTCCAAAGAAGAAATACTTGAAAATCATAAAATTAAAAGCACTACTTTAAAAGGTGGAGTCAAAGTACACATACCAGAAATTGATATTTTAAAAAAAGACAAAGAAGCTTCAAAGTTCTAAGTTCCAGATTCTGTAGAGGAAAACGTTAATTTACTCAAAATTGATAATAATAATAGATCACTCAATGTATTGTCTGATAATTGCAACATTTTGAATTCTCCAAATGACACCGTAGAGGAAACCCAAATAAAAAAACATGTTGATGAGTCTGCTAAAAGAAAGTTATTTTCTGAAGAAGGTGCATCTGAAAAATGTGCATATTCAGAGAGCAAAAAAGTCTTTGTTATTTCAGATATATTGCTCAATCCATCAGAAAGCACCAACTCATCGGTAAAGAACCTGTTGTACACAGGATTATGTTATTCTTGTTTATTAAATATAACCAAATCAAAAATTGGAGTAAGATGTCAGCTTTGTGTCAGAAGCTACCATATTAATACTTGTGCAAAGAAACAACAGGAAACCGAAATCACCGATATTTTTGTGTGCAATAGCTGTAAGAACGTAAAAAACGTTAAAAAATAAAAACTTTTGGGAATGGCCAATAACTGTAATCCTATATGCCAAATACTATGTCCGTCCGGCCAATAACTGTGAAATTTTACATTTTTAAAATGTACGTTAATTTTTAGTATCTTATGCTCAAATTTTCTAAAATAAACATAATTTTTTGAAAGTTTGATGTTTTATTAACTTTAAAAAAATATTAGAAAATATTTTACAAAAAACGAAACTGTAACGTCTCAATTCCCCGCTTAACCGCCGCCACTGAATATTGAATCAAAATACCGTGCTTCACAGAATCGCGCAGTTCGGGATGACATGCGTGTTACGAACATCTCGAGGTATCGTTGATTTCCACGTGAAACATGGAATATCGGTCTCTTTAGCAAAATAACTGTTGAACACAGAACAAGTAATATCGTTAACTAATAGAATTATATTCAATATCAATCGAAGGTTTATTAAAGTTTATTGAAATTATTAAGTATCTGTGGCGTCTGATAGAAGGTAAGTTATGAGAAGAAATTTAATTATTTCGTATATCTGCATTATCTTGAAAATCTGAATTGATTCCTTATTTCATTTTTCCGCCATTTCATATTTTTTTCATTTACCTATATTGAATTATTTATCTTTCAATATTGAAATAATCATCTTACATTTCTTAATTTAAAACATTTTTACTTTATTAGCTTATTTCATTCCCTCAATTTAACACAAGATTTTTGTAGGTTAACGATGGCAAATTTCATGTGGTCGTATCTTATGTTCAGTTTAATGTTGGAACATATACTGTCTTTCTTAGCATCTTTGCTTGAGATAAATCTGAATGTTAGTTTGAATTGGCCATCGATACCCTACAGATATTCTTGGAACATATTAAGTTTGAGATTGTATGTTGATTTGCCCCGAATTATTTTAGCCACCTTGGTTAGAGCTAAAAACCACGTTATTTGGAGTTTACAAAAGAAACCACCTTGTCTGGGACTAACACCCACCTTGGCAACCCACAGCTGGAGCTACCAAGAACTTGGGACAAAGATAGGGCAGAAGTCAAGAATACAATCCACCTAAGAAAAATCTAAAACGTCGACAGAATATATACTAAAACAAAAAGATAAGTCTCACTCCATGTAAAAAGAGGATAGTAAATACCTTTCATTTTAACTTGTTATTATTACTGTGAACAAAGCAGAACCCTTATATGTTTAACCAATCTCCCTGCTAGCTCAGGCATAAATATCTGTTAAAAGGGAGGTTGGTTACAAAACGACCCTACAATCTTAATTCAACTGGAAAACCCTTAAGTGGCCAATAACTGTACCCGTTACCCTATTCAAACTCACAAAAGAATTAAGCTGATTCTTAATTGATAAATTAGCTCCCTTCATGCGACCGCAGAGTACGCCTACGGACTTAAGTATAACAAGAAGAGTAAGGTTCAATATGGATGAATATCTATGAACAAACATATTCAAATGTTAGGTTATCACACAATTGTTGATGCGTGCACGAGAGCAGACGAAGTTCCCAAATAATATCAGTAGTTGTTTTCAAATTAAGCCCAGGTAAGAAATAAAATCGCCACATGATAGCTTCAAACTTCATTCCGTTGGTCACAAGAAAATAATAATTTTGTTGTGGAACATATACATCCCATTAGTAATGTTGTTTGGGGTGTTTTTGTCCCATTGGTGATTTTGAGTCTGTTATTTGCAGGAAAAACGCTGAATTACAGCATATAATCGAACATTTGTCGGATATTGAGGACCCTTATGGAGATAGCGGTTCAGAATTTGAACCTGACGAGTCAAGAGATGATGAGGAGTCGGATGTGTCTATAGAATTTCCAGGAGCAAATCATCTTGGTTCTTTTGAAGAGAATTCAGGAGGATAATCTGAAAACGAAGAACTAGAGGATATTAGTTCAGATAAAGATAATGAGGTTCAAACTGCCTCTTCACTTGTTTCTTTGGATACTTGGAATTAACTAGACACGCTTATTCACTCCAAGAAAGAATGTTCCTAGTGTTAAACCATGCAGCATTCTGATTGATGTGAACCGCGGATCAACTGAGCTTGATGTCTTTCTCAAGATATTTCCAAAAAGTTTTTTTTTATGGATTGCACAACAAACCGATGAACGATTCAATATACTCAATAAAGATAAAAAGCAAAAGGCTGATCAGCATGAAATAATGATTGTAATAGATAGGATGCTACTTCATTATGTAGTCAAACATATTCAGAAATAGGTTCCACTTTTGTCTTCGAAGATGTCCTTAGTCATCCTGAAAAAAACGAAAACGCTACAAAACTCTACTACATTGATCCAGTGGTTAATTTTTCGTAAAAAAAAAATTTCAAACGCAAAGGGTGAAAGCACTTTCCAAAGTATTGATGAAGTCATGGCTAAATTCAAGGGCAGAAGTTCTCTGAAACAGTAACTCCCTTTGAAACCTACAAAGCGAGGAATGAAAATATGGCTGTGATTCGAAAACAGGTTCCACATATGATTTTAATATTTTTTGTGGAAAGGATGCCAACAGAAATGCCGAATCGACTCTTGGAGAATCAGTCGTCACGAAACTCTCGTCTTTAATAAGAGATCCAGAGGTTAGTTTATGTTTCGATCGTTTTTTCACGTCGACGAAATCAATACACAACTCTCTATTTGCTTGTGTTGGCACAGTGATTGGTAATCGCGAAAACATACCAAAATTCGAAGAAAAGAAAGAAATTGAGGCGAAGCTTAATTTGTCAGTAATCAGTTTGGTAGTACAGCGGTTTTGTGGAAAAACACAAAAGAAGTAACGCTGCTTTCAAATTGTCATAGAAAATATATGACCTTCGTGAACAGAAAAGAGGAAGGTGGCAACATAAAGGAAATTCCTTGTCCTGAAATTGTGGCACATTAGAATAGGTTCATGAGGGGCGTTGACCTTTCTGACCAGTTGATTGGTATTTATGACTTGGATCGTAAGACATTGAAGTGATGGAAAAAAGTTTTTACCGTTTGCTTATGACCAGTGCAGTAAATGCATGGATTGTTTGGAGAGAAACCCATCATGAGAAAATTTAATTCCTGGATTTTCTGATTCCACTAGCAGAGTCAATGATTTCAGAGGCTCGAAAACATGCCAGGGTTGTTAGAAAACGCCAATACGGCAGACCACCAAAATCTTCCAAAGGGTTATTGAATGTTGGGAATCATCTTCCAAATGAATGACCAACTCGTAGGCAATGTCACAGTTATACAAAAAATAAGAGAGAAAAACGAACAACGTTCTGCTCAGCTTGCAATGTTCCTTTGTGCAAAAATTGTTTTTCTAGTTTCCATATATAATAATTTGTTATGAATAAATTCATAAAAAATACCATTGGTTTATATGTGTCCCGCACAAAATTTCCACTGGGATATATTTTATGTGTCCTACTACCCCCTAACTACTCCCTTAAAATAAAGAATAAATCAACAATATTCCCATATTATTTGAGTAATAAATAGCCCATTATGCTATTGAGTACCATGAATACTCGCAAAAAAACAACGATATAAAAATAGAAGTAAAAAACCATTTGTTGAAACTAGAAAAAATTATTTTTGGTTTAACAACACTTGACGTTCGTAAAATTGCATTTGACATAGCCGAAAAGAATAACTTGCCTCATGGCTTTGATAAGAAAAATCAATGTGCCGAAAAGAAACGGTATTATTCATTTATTGAAAGAAACTACGAGCTATCTCAACGGCAGCCAGAAGATACCTCTATAGAGAGAGCAAAAGGATTTAAAAGAAAAAATGAACAGCAGTTCTTTGACTTATTGAAGAAATTTTTTTTTTTAAAATAAATTGGATGCTACATGAATATTCAATGTCGACGAGATCAGATTTTCGACCGTACAAAAACGGTGTCAAAAAGTTATTGCTGCTAAAAGGAAAAATCAGGTATCAGGTGGGTGTAGTAAAAGAACTATACATTGTTTTATTTTACAAAGATTTTTATTTTTTTATGCGTTGCTGTAAAAAATGCCATTGAAATCAACAGCGCTCCTTTAATAAAATTGTTGTCTATTTTATTTGGGTAGCTAACATCTTTTTTTATTCACGGTTATTACAAGCGGAGAGCTCGGGGGAATACTACGTTTGTTTATTGCGTTAAAGCAGCTGGACAGTAAATTCGAAGTATTTCGTTCTTATTTGCGATACTTACTGAGGGAAAAAATACGATGATTTGTTTTTTTAAGGATGTACTAGCACTTAACACGGTAAAAATGGACATTGGGTTTGAGCACTGAAATTTTTAGCAGACTAGGTAGTTGAAAAAACGTAAGTTTTCAACACGACGGAGAGACTGTGGTGCAAGTCATCGTGGCGTCTGCCCTGCCGCAGGCTACGTCATTTTAGGGCGATTTTGAGCTAGATGTGGGTAGGAAACATTCGTATTGGTTGCATTACTGTGCGGCGGCGCCCCCCCCTCCCCCGCGCCACACCACTCAACAACTGAATTGTATTTACGTCAGATGTCAGACTGCCTCTGCCCCTCTCTACCAGACAGTTGAGGTTATGTTTCAATGTTTTATAAAATCAGTGTTTTGTGCAAAACATGAAGTATTCTTCGAATTCAAATGTGTCCTTAAGTTAGGGAAACTTTGTATAGACAAATTTGAATATGTGAATAGTAGAAATATGAAACGTGTAAGTGAACATGTTGTAAGCAGATAGTCCGAATAGCGCAAAAGATAGGCAAACTCGGAATAATATTCATCATGAAAAAAAAACATTCACACAGCTAGCGGGGCCTATAAGCGTAAGTTGAAAAAAATTAAAGAGGAAGCCCATTTGGAAACCATCAATAAAAATAAAATACTAGATCCTTTTTTCAAAACTGAGCCAATTTCTTCCGGAGATACGTCTGTAGTTCAAGTTAGAGGTGAGTATATTTTTGAACCGGAATTAAATATGACAAGTACTTCCACCGCAGAAGTTGTTCAAACAAGTTATGAAGATTACTACCGCACTCCAGCTAACACTCCAAATATTGAAGGAACCGACCCCACTACGACTGATACTCCAAATATTAAAGAAAAAAGTAATATTGTCAAGTATATAGCTAATGAGGAAATAATTAATTTAAAAAACATATTCTTCCATCAAATCGAATGGAATAATTCGCGAAGTAAATTCAACATTTGCGGAAAACTCGTCTGCTTCACATCCGGTTTAGAAGCAAGTCATCATTTTCTTTAGATCAATAGTCACGTACGCCAAAAGTATAAATATCGATACAAATTCAATATCAATTCATTCTAATTCTGATCCTGATTCCATTACCAGCTATAGACTTCGAAGATTTGCTCCCGTGGAAAATGGCTAGGTAAGATACATTAATCGCAATATTATTATTATTAAATTATTAATTTATTTTCTCTTGATAAGCCTGATGATTCAACTAATTAAATATGGTATTAACAGTTGATTTTATTTTATTTACCCCCATTTAGCTTTAGGAACCCCAATATAGGGCAAGGTCTCGTTCTAAACGTGACGAATGCGGAGGCGAATATTTTTTTCATTTATTGTGAATTCTTTGGAACTGTTTGGATATCCACCACAAATTTAGGCCTGATCACACACAGCCAAATCTAGAAGAAAAATAAAATTTAATATTATTTATTATCATCTATTTCTGATTTTAGAAAACGTCCTAACAGAAGACAAAGAATTAATATACAAACTGCAGGCACGTCCAGCCATACTGCCGAAAATACACCCCGACGATCGTCCCAAAACCCCGGAACCACAAACGAACAAAGGCGAAACAAACAGTCAACAAATCACGGAGCACATGTGACAACGGTTTGCAGAACTCTTCGGAGCCGAAAACTCACAATCTCCGATATTTGAATTGAATTTTTTTTTCCTAATTTTGATTTCTTTTTTAAACACAAATAAATGCGTTAGTACTGGTAGACTTTTCTTTTTTTGAAATGACACAACTCAATGACTACTAGAAAGGGGACACAATACAAACTGACATTCGACAAAACAGAGGAATTCGTACCTACACACAGAAGTTCAGAACTTGCTACTGATATCACCCATCCAAATAGATCTTCCAATAGTGACCACAGTAGCAAATAGCCCAAACACTTCCTGTGATACATTAGCAAACAGCGACATAGAGTCAATAATTCAAGAAGAAGGAGGTACTGACGAAAGCGTCCAAATTCTAACAGAAGGATTATTACGGCTTTCAATAACACCCCCTCCACTGAATACTGACAATACATCAACACACAATATCGTACCACCCCTGACTTACCAAATTATTTCAGAAACTCTGATACCAACATTAGAAACCATGAATACCACTTTAGCACTACCAAAAACAGCAGCGGTACCAACATTTTTGAGTCCAACAATTTTTAATCCTTGCGTTGGAACTGCAGACTCGTTCATAAAACAATATGAACGAACTAGTGCTGCAAACGGTTGGGACCATACGCTGAAAATAGGGTACTTCGAGTCCTTTTTGGAAGGAGCTGCCTGTTTCTGGTTCCAACGTTACAAACAGGATGTAGCCAACGCCGACAATACCTGGGAATTACTGAAAAGGGACTTTTTGTTAGAATACGGTGGAATCAATTCAAAAAAGTTTCTGGAAAAGAAGCTTTATGAAAGAAAACAAAGGCAAGGCGAAACAGTAAGATCATTCTTCTACGACCAAAAGTCGACTTTCGCAGAATATGACCAGACCTACAATGTAGAAGAATTCAAAAATTTTTTTGAAAACGGGCTCGACAAAAACCTCTATACAAGTTACAGGTTGATATTAGACGATGACTTAAATTGGGTGAAATTTAAAACTATAGTCTCAAAATTAGACGACATCAGCGTCGCCCAAAATACCTTTCCAGCCACAAGTTCCTGCCTGCATTATTCTCACAATACTTTCGATGTGAATAATACAAATCAGGAACACCCTAAGTTTGTAAATAATCAACAGTATTATCAGCAAAACACTCTTCCCGTGAATAATACCCCCCGACAACATTATCAGAATAATAGACAGATGTTTACACAAAATAATCAGAACCATTATAGGCCCCGAAATAATTACCCCAATAATGCCCATAGCCGTCAGAACAACAGTCCCAACAACAGAACGCCGGATGGGCGATTACGCTGTTACAACTGCGGACGACTTGGACACCATGGCTCTAATTGTCGTCAACCAAGCACGGGAAACGCAAGAGGGCGTCGGTCTTAGGCCCTAGCGTCGTCCTATCAACACAAAGGGGAGTACGAGAACCCATCCCTCTCAGCAAGTACTAACAATCAATGTTTTTATAAATGGGCAGAAAGTAATTGCAGTTTTGGATACGGGATCAAGAAAAAATATAATCGGCAGAAACAAATTACCTTTGAATATAAAAAATAATAATAAATTGAACCTTATAACCGCAGGGGGACATCAAGTGCCCGTACTTGGGACAGCATATTTTAAACTACAAGTAGCTGAAGTAGCAATATATACCACAGCGCTAGTTATAGAGAACCTACCCCACCCCGTCATACTGGGTATGGATTTCATGGAAGAATTTGGGGCACTACTCGATATAGGCAAAGGAACAATCTTGTTACAAATGGAAAACCAAGAAATAACCGTGGCTATAAATGGACGTCACAATACAAATCTACCCAGACGGAGATCCGAGGCAGCAGTAGGAAGAATAAGACCAATAGAAAACATCAAAATATCCGATGCCGAGGTGAAAAACACACAAAAACATCCATGTACCAAACAAAATGACATTGAAGAATCAAGAAAGGAATCTATGGAGGAAATAGGTAAATTACGGATAGAAGAAGTCAATGTGGACCTTTTTTCTTTAGGTGACGCACACTCGCTGGCACATTGTGTCTCAACGGATTTTAAGATGTCAGAAGGGTTGGCTAATGATTTCAGAAAAGAATTTGGTGGCAGAACAGAACTGGTCCAACAGGGACGGGATGTGGGAGAAGTGGCAGTGTTGGAAAAAGGAGGAAGGTTCATCTTCTATATGATCTCAAAAAAGAATTTCTGGGATAAACCATCATTAGATTCAATAAAACTTTGCTTAGAAAAACTTAAGCTATTAACTGATAAATTCAGTATAAAAAAATTAGCTATCCCTAGACTAGGATGCGGTCCAGATAAAGCGAAATGGGTATTAGTAAGGAAGGCAATATTTGCAACATTTGGAAACACAGAAATAGACATTCTTGTTTGCAACCCACATCCCAACAAGGAAATTTGGGATAAACCTATTGTTATACATTCTCCTAAAAATGAAGTGCCATCTCCTGAGTTTGAGACGGAATCAAATAAAATTAAGGTAATAAATGATTTCACTATATTTCCTAACGAAACAAAGGAAATACCAGCTACAATAGAAAATAATCCAACTCTACTAGCAACTCATATTTTTAGCAGTAACGATACATTCCTCACAAAACAAGGTTTATCTATCTCAAGGATCTCAGGACTAAGCAAGACCAATTGCCTCCTACAATTGACTAACTCTAGTCACTTAAAAAAGAAAATACTATCGGGCACAACAATTGGCATAAGGAAATCATCTTCAAATAAGGATAATCTATTATCAGTAAATTTAAATTTGAATGATGAAGTTACAGTGGAAGATCATAACCTAGGACACGTTATAGACGCAGAGTTCAAAAGAGAGCTGGAAAAAATGTTGCAACAACATAGTCACATATTCTCCAAATCATTTGGATCGATGGGAATAACAAATGTAATGGAGCACCATATAGATGTAGGAAAAGCAGACCCTATAAAGTGTAGACCCTACAGAGTTTCTCAAAAAGAGAGAGAGATAATAGACAAACAAATTGAAGAAATGCTGGAAAATGAAATAATAAGCCCCTGTCATTCACCATGGGCTAGTCCCATAGTACTAGTGAAAAAGAAGGATGGGGAAACTAGGTTTTGTGTCGATTATCGAAAACTCAATGCAGTAACAAAGAAAACAACATATCCTCTCCCCAATATAGACGATATCTTAACCTACCTAAATGGCTCCAAATATTTCTCTTCCTTAGATATGATGAGTGGTTACTATCAAATGAAAATTGCTCCAGAGTCAAGGCAGTATACTTCTTTTGTTGCACAAGGCCATGGATCTTACGAATTCAATGTACTCCCGTTCGGACTTTGCAATGCACCAGGTTCGTTCCAGGAACTAGCTGATAGGGTTTTTCATGGGATGAAGTGGAGAGACGTCCTCATATACTTGGATGATATTATTATTTTTTCAAAAACCAAAGATGAGCACCTGAAAAAATTAGAAAAAGTTTTTGAACGTCTACAAGCAGCCAATTTAACATTAAAACCGAGTAAATGCATATATGCGACAAAAGAAATAAAAATACTAGGTCATAAAGTGAATGAATATGGCATATCACCGGATGACGATAAACTTAACAGTATAAAAAACTTCCCTAAACCAAAAACAATCAAACAGATACAGAGTTTCATTGGCCTATGTAACTATTATAGAAAATTTATTTCAAATTTTTCTACCATTTCCAGACCTTTGCATGAAGCTGTCAAAGGAAGGGCTTTCATCTGGACAAGCGAACAAGAAGACGCATTTGTTTTACTAAAAGAAAAATTAATATCAGCACCTGTGCTACAACACTTCAACCCAAACATAGGATGCGAGTTACGAACAGATGCATCAGGAATAGGAATCGGTGCAGTATTACTACAAGAAAGCACTGATAAAGCATTACACCCTATCGCCTATTGCAGCCGAAGTCTCACGAAATCAGAAAGGAATTTCACAATAAGTGAACTTGAAGCACTAGCAGTAATATGGTCACTAGGATATCTAAGACACCTCATCTATGGCCGACCTGTTAAAATTGTTACTGACCATCACGCCCTCTGCTTCCTAAAAAATTTCAAAGACCTCACTGGACGAATCGTCAGATGGTGTTTAAAACTAGCAGAATTCGATTACACCATCATCCACAAAAATGGAACAGCACATAAAGACGCCGACTGCCTTTCTCGTAATCCATTTCTTGCCGCCGATGAAAAAAGGGATGAAGAACTAGTCAACGAAATACCCACCTACCTGATCTCTCTATCAGACATTGCCGAAGATCAAGAAGAAGATCCAGAATTAAGGGAATTGAAACTTGCCATCGACAACCCAAACAATCCAGCACTATCAATTGGCACTAAGAAACGAGCAAAAAACTTTAGAGTGATCGGAGGGGTACTATACAAAGCCAATCCCTCAATCCACGGTGCCGACAACTTAGTTGTCATACCAAGAAAATTAATCAGAGAAATATTATTTTGTCATCATTCCGATCCACTCTCCGGGCATCTTGGAATCGTAAAAACCCTACATAAAATCAAGAATAGATACTATTGGACTACTATGAATAAAGATATAGACAAATTTGTGAAGGGCTGCGCCGATTGTCAAGCTAGAAAAGGAGCTACTAACAAAAAACCGGCAGGATACCTACAGCCGATCCCTGTTGGATTACCGTTCGACAAAATTGGCATTGATTTACTGGGGCCTTTTAGACGTAGTAAATCAGGTAATACCATGATAGTAGTAGCGACAGATTATGCAACAAGATGGGCGGAGACAGCAGCTTTACCATCAGGAAAAGCAGAACCAGTAGCAAAATTCATTCTGAGAAACATCATAACTAGACATGGATGCCCTCGATCTCTATTAAGCGACCGTGGCCAGACTTTCCGTTCCGATCTAGTGAGAGAACTGACAAAATGTATGGGTATTATCAATCAATACACAACTGCGTATCATCCTTCTTGTAACGGACTCACTGAGAGACTGAACAGAACACTTACAAACTGCTTATTCTTTTTTACCAACACGGCTCAGACAGATTGGGACTTTCTACCACACGTTACTTTTGCCTATAACACATCTAGGCAAGACACAACTAAGTTATCGCCTTTTATGCTGGTGTACGCAAGAGATCCTGTTCTCCCAGTAGAAGCGAGCCTACAAAATCTCGTAAACCCTGTAAACTCCTCAGAACTGAGAGAAAGAGCGCTAAATATACGAAGTATGGCCGTCGAAAATATACAACTACGGCAGGCACTCAATAAAATTCGATTTGATTGCAAACATAGACACACCGAATTCGGTTCTGGAAATAGAGTAAAAGTTTTTACCCCCAAACGTATTAAAGGACGAAGCGAGAAACTATTACTCCGTTGGTTCGGACCTTACACGATCACGAAGAAATGTGGGGAAGTCAACTACGAAATTAAAAAAGGAACTCTCCTACAGTCTAAGACAGAGGTAGTACACATAAGCCGTATACTACCCTACAATGAACCATGGAGCCCCCCGCCTGTTACCTTACACTACCTAGCATTGTTATGTGTACAAATATACAGTTTTTTTTTGTGTACAGTTTTATCTTATAGGGAATGAACAAAATTAATATTATTCTTTATATTAATACTAATTCTTTCTGTTATGCCTAGGTATCTATTGCTGTTGCTACTATTTCCGTACACTACAGCAAACGTTGAAGTTAGCGCTGGAGCTTTCTGGCGGCCGATGTCAAGCGTCGTAAGCTATGATGCTACTATACCAATGCTTTATCAAGGAAACTGGTTCAAAAACGAACCTATACAATTAGAAAAACGCGAAGGAGGCTGCGACGATTCCACTAAAGAAATAATCACCTGTCATTTCTTAAAACATATGGAAAGCCTGGAAACCGCCTTTCAAAGAGAATTCTTGACATTGGAACAAAGTTGGAGCATTGAATTAATGAGAAACTGTACCCCAGGACCCAGCAACAAGATAAGAGGCAGAAGGGCCTTGGTTTTCATTTCTGATGGGTTAAACTGGTGCTGTGGAGTCGCTACGCAACATAAGCTCGATTCACTAATTTCAGATGAACAATCACTATCTGATAAGATTTCGGCCTAACCGACACCCTAAGTGTTCTAACGAAGACGTCGAAAAAATTTGGAGAATATGAAAAGATGACAGCAAAAGCATTTAACGACACACAATTTCATATCAACGAAATGAGCAACTACATAAATGTTCTCAACCAGGACTTCAACAACATAGAAAAAGCTAACCTACACACAACAACCTCAATTTTTCAAAGGGAATTTATTAACTTGAAACACAGCATATCTATCGTCAGAGCTATGAGACAACAAGGTATACTGACCTCTTGTCGCCTGCACCAAATACCAATTACTATTTTGAACCCAAATATTTTAAAACACGATTTAGAATTACTAGAAAACGAACTATACAAGTTCGATCAGAGCCTCGCCATTCCCTTAATGGAAATCTCGAAATATTTTCAGTTACCCATTTGTGATTGCACCTTCTTAAAGTCAAAAATCGTCATTAATTTACGCATACCAGTTAACAACAGATCCAGAAAATGGCATCTATTTGAACTTATAAAAACACCATTTGCTTGGCGCGATCAAACTTGCATAATAGAACACGATGCGGCCTTCCTAAATATATCGGAGGAATCGGGAATACCAAATCAACAGGTAAGACAAATTTCAAGCATAAATTTACACAATTGTCGACCTTACCATAATAAACTGTGTTATCTACCTCGTTATTCTACCAACCCCGTACGAGGGACAGAGTGCGCAAAAAAATTATTTTTAGGGGCCTCCGTTGAAGAAATAAATTATCACTGCCCAATGCAATGCGTTAAGTCAACAACTACATCTATACCTATCAGAAATAGATGAAGATGTTTACGTACTCACCCATCCAAAATTAATTTGCCCTAACATCACATTTAAATTACCCGACAATTCCTATCAACACCTCGGCGCCATAAAACTCAATATACTCTGCGATTGTAAGCTTTTTATCGCCGGCGAGGAAGTGATGTCCGAGCGATTCCCTTGCCCCCAACTATTACCGCGTCATGCGAAATTTACACATATTCTCCCCGCGGCCTGGTCTACCTTAAAATCTTTTGTACTTAACCCTAGGTCACCGAACTTTCCACGGTATAAAAATTTCAACGACTCTCTCAATGAAAACTGGGCTATTGAAATCCCACATTTGAACCTAACATCTACCAATGAAAATATTAAGGAAATTATGGGCCATGTTCAAGACAAACTGAAATAAGTACTAATAGGTATATAATATATATAATATGATAGTAGTATAATTATGAGTATACTAAATGAGGTAGTAATATAGTATAGATAATAGGTATGATATATTATAGCCTCTGGCAACTACGAAGTTGCAACAAAGCAATCTCACATATTGCCTGCATCTGGAATATTGTACTCTCTATAATAACAACGTTTCTCTTATTTAGGGGTCAAAATAGGCTTCTTATGTTTCAGCATTTTCTACGCCCAGCAGTAGGTGAAGGTGGTCCAACAGAACATGACGCCTTTTTCATATTATTATGTATCGCTCTGAGCATCTTTATATTGTATATGTGCCTTAGAATATCATTAATATGTTGCAGGTACCTCAAAAACAGAAACAGGAATCAGGTTCACAACACAGAGGAAAAAGAATTGAGATCAGCTACAAGCATCGAGATGGAGATTCCTCCAGAAATTTTAATAAAGATAGAACAGGGACAAGCAATTCGCTGTACTCTATCAAAGGAGAATCTGAATGCCTAAACAGCAAATTTTATCCTAACAATTAAATTAATCTAGCTAACTCTTAATTTTACTATTAATAATCTTGTTTCGGTACTAATACAAACTGTTAATATAAGTAGCTAATCAGAAAATAGTTAACTCAAACTTGATCCTCGCTATGGTATCGTCGAAAAGGTGCACCTTACATAATTATTTATTATAGAAGTCATGACAGATATTTGAATTATTTATAAAAAATATTTATAAATACGAAGGAAGAACTGCCTCTAATGTCACTGATCATCACAATAAGATTTGTAGGGGCATTTCCTCCAAGTTGAACCCTGGGAGATTTACTTAAATAATGTCAGTTTGTTTTTGGAATGACTAATGGAAATTTGGGATTGACAAATTCGGAATCTCAAGATGCTGAGGAAAATCTTCAGGATAAAAAATTTGCCAATCCTCCAAGGAATCTCAGCAATCACATCAGGAGGAATCTCATAATATATCTCGGAATAAACTGTTGGATGAAATTTTTTATTTTTTTTTATTTCTCTATAAAGTTATGAAATTACAATTGAAAAATATGTACCTACTAGTTCCGAGATAAATTCTGTAGTGCAACGCGAGCCAAGACGACACGATAAAAGAACTCAGAATATATTGTACAAGTGCTTTAAAAAAATTACCAACAATCGACGTTATGATATCAATAAAATGTCAAAAGAAGAACAACAGAGGCGGGAAACGAAGTAAGAAATCATACGTTTCATTATAAATTCAAAGATGAATGAGGTGAGGTACAATCGGTTTGCAAAATATTTTACCTCGCCACTCTTGGATACAAAAAAACAAATGATTGGCCTTCTCAAGAGTACTTCCAACAAATAAGTTATTCAACTACAGGATAAACGAGGAGGATCTTCAACTGTAAACAAAATATCTGATATACTTGATCATATTGAATTTCACAACCTAACCATTTCACATTACAGGCGTGAACACGCACCAAACGTCAGATATCCACGGAAATGTATCCTAAAGTTACATGTTCATATGAGATATATCGTCTCAAAGGGAAATAAAGAAATATTTCTTTCAGTAAGCTCGGACATGAAGAATGCGAGACATGTGAATACTTCAAAATTCATGACTCAGAACATACGAAAAAAATTTGCAAGAAGATTGCTCGGTTTGTCAATTGTGGTCTGAGCATATTGAGAAAGGCAGAGTCTCGAGAGAAATGTACCAACAGAACTCAAAGAATACTCCAGCCGAAGGAACAATACATTTCTCAGCAGATTTGCAGAAAGTAATCATGCTGCCACGGGTGTATACATTCAAGCCGCTATTTCTCATAAAACGAATAGTAGTTGCATATCATGAAAGTTTCGTACCTCTAGGAAAAAAACCAAACTATAAACCATTCGCAAAAGTTTAGCATGAAGGTATTGCGGATCGAAATAAAGAGCAGATTGTCAGCGCTTTCTATGCATTATTAAGAAATATCGAGATGCCTCTACCATTATATTCTGACTGGATAACTGCTTCAGTCAGAATAAGAATTGGACCTTATTCTGATTTATCTAACAAATTCACAAGAAGTTGCCATAAATAAAATTGTTCTGAGACATGTTGAGCCGGAACATACCTTCATGTCTGCTGATATTTTCCACCATCAAGTGGAACTCTCACTGAAAAAGCAAGGAAAAACTTATGATTTTCAAGATTTTGTGGAAACAGTAATAATATAGATTTAAAAAAAAAAATGAAACATCCTGATTGGAGGGATATATATATATATATATATATATATATATATATATATATATATATAAATGTATATATATATATATATATATATATATATATATATATATATATATATATATCCCTTTCACTGGAATTGTACCTACCCAGGTACATCGGTTTCTACAGCATCAAATAGCAAAATTTCAAAGACGGCCGGCGTTGCTACTTTTGTACCGTGTAGGGTACACACTCAAAGTTCAACGTAAACGAGTGGCGCGCTCTACGCTCCTTGTTAGAAGTTGTGCATTCAGACATGTGTAGTCGTGTTATGGCGTTGTAGCGAGTGTGTGTATTAGTCTGACGTGATTATTTATTCTCATTTAGTGGAATTGTGATTATCTGGTATACTCTTCTTTTTCTTGGTGAGTACAAATACTGAATTTTGTAATAGAATTATGTCAGTTACCGAAAGTTTCTCGTATGCCCTAAAAAATATGTTTCAAAAAACATGTATCTCCACAACGACAAACGCACTTTGGACAAAAATAGTTTTTAGCAGGAATTCGTCTAAATAATATTCAGGAGGGTAAATACTTTTTTTCTTTCAGAAAATGTCATTTCAAAATCGAAAGACTCTTACAGAAGAGGAATTACTGAAGTTATTAGAGAATAATGATTTATCAGATATAGGTGCTTTATCTAACGATATGGGATGGAATGAGTCGAAAAGTGAAAATGCTTTTTGGATGAAGAAGAACCTGTTGATGATCCAGAGAGCGAGAGTGAAGCCGATCAAAAAAATGATAATGGTTTGTATGGAGTAGCGGGGCCATCAATGATGGGACCAGCAACTTCTACAGTGGAGCGAAGATTGTCAACCTCAACACCAGGACCAAGGCCTTCAACGGTGGAATCTGTACCGCCAATACTGGAACCTAATGTGAACGAAACTGATTGTTTTGAAAATTTTTACAACCAGCACGATCTCACAAAAAAGTATAATATTGTGTGGATGGCTAATGCACAATATCAAACCAGATTTGTCAAATAGCATAATATAAATAAATCAACTGAACCTGTTGTTGACTCGCCCAGCCCAGTGGATTTTTTCATACAGTACATCCCAAATAGTATATTTGAAAAAATGATGGATATGACGAATCTGTATGCTATTCAGCAAAATATAGCAATATTTCCCCAACATATATCGAGGAGGTGAGGAAATTCATTGGGATGCATATAATAATAGGAAATTTACAGTTTCCCAGAGTAGAAATTGGCACGACAATAAATCGGTCATCCTGGCCTCAAATTTTGTTGGCATAGGAGTTCAAGACGTCTGTAGGAGACGGGATAAAACGAAAAAGGAATATGTTGAAGTGCCTAGGCCAGAAGCAGTAAGGAGGTACAACATCACTTTGGGAGGTGTGGATAAACACGATTTTTTGATGAGTATCTACCGCTCTTACGTTCGATCAAGAAAATAGACAATAAGGCTCATTTTCCACGCCTTAGATCTGGCATTAGCCAACTCATGGTTGGAATATAAAAATGAAGCGTCAAACTTGAGTGTTCCAAAACAGTAGATCCTAGATTTACTAGCCTTCCGTGAGTCTGTGGCTGAACATCTCATACTCACTAAAAAACCTCCAAAAAGTGGCAGGCCTTCAACGAAACCTTCGACTGACGATCTTGAAAGTACACTCCAAAGAAACAGATATGATTCTAGACCTGTGAAGGATTCTAGATATGATGGATATCAACATGTTGCGGAATATTATAAAAACAAATATAACTCGACATGTAAATTGGAAGGATGTAAGGAAAGAACACATGGCATTTACTTGGTGAAAGTTCATATTCATAACTTTATAAAGAAATAAAAAAAACTAACTTTTCACAGTTTGAAATGAACATCTATTGAGTAAACGCGTTTCGTCACATTGAATTCATCTCGTACTAAACTATGGTATTACAAAACAATCTATTTATACGAAAATTGAATATAACAGAGGGGTTCCTAGAGAAACTATATAACAATAAGCAACTTATTCAGAGCCATTAGTAGGTACATTATAATGTACCCCTATACATCAATAAATATAAAAATTCCGGAAATTTAGTTAACGACCAGATTGAAGTAAACCGTTCTTCTCTCCTTAATCTATATATAGATTAAGGAGAGAAGAAGGGTTTACTTCAATCTGGTCGTTAACTAAATTTCCGGAATTTTTATATTTATTGATGTATAAAAATTCCGGAAATTTAGTTAACGACCAGATTGAAGTAAACCCTTCTTCTCTCCTTAATCTATATATGGATTAAGGAGAGAAGAAGGGTTTACTTCAATCAGATTGAAGTAAACCCTTCTTCTCTCCTTAATCTATATATAGATTAAAACCCTTCTTCTCTCCTTAATCTATATATAGATTAAGGAGAGAAGAAGGGTTCACTTCAATCTGGTCGTTAACTAAATTTCCGGAATTTTTATATTTATTGATGTATAGGGGATTCCCAACAGTTGGTTTTATGGAGACTATTTTCAAATTGTAATATATTATAATTGTGATTAAAGGTATGGTTTTCTTGAATAAGATGGCACGCATAATTAAAGTCAGTTTTTTGCTTAATTTAGCTACGTTGGTGTTCGTGTATTCGAGTTTTGAAATTTCTAATTGTACGTCCTATATAAAATTTTTCACAATCGTTACAGTCGAGTTTATAAACACCAGAACGTTCATCTCTATGAATTTTTGATTTGTTGTTTGTGATCAATTTTCCAATGCTATTATTGGTTTTATATGAAATTTTGAAATTTTGTTTTTGAAAAAACAATTTCAGGTTTTCGGATGGTTTTCCCAAGTATGTTAAACTGTTAAATACTCTACTTTGCTCGGATATAAGTGGGCAAATTTCTGAAATTGCCATTTTGTATTTTTTACTCTGAATGAGGCTGTCAATTATATAAGGTGAATAACCATTATTTACTGCCATTTGTTTAATTATATGCAATTCCTTTCGAAAATTAGCTTCGGACAACGAAATTTTGAAAAGTCTATGAATAATACTGTGATAAGCCGCTAATTTATGCGAAAAAGGGTGTAGTGATGTGTTAAGAATTGTAATATCTGTATGAGATGGTTTATGAAAAATTGAAAATTCGTGTTTGTTGCTTTTTCTGGTGATAGTTAAATCTAAGTAATTAATAGAATTATTCATTTCAGTTTCTAGAGAAAATTTAATACGAGGGTGTATGGAATTAATAAAAGTAATGAAATTATCAAATTGTCTATCTGTACCAGTGTAGCAAACAATGACGTCATTAACGTATCTATACCAATAAAGGAAGTATTTACTGCTGAAGTTGTTCATAATAGTTTTATCTAAATGGCAGTAAATAATGGTTATTCACCTAATATGATTGACAGCCTCATTTAGAGGAAAAAATACAAAATGACAATTTCAGAAATTTACTCACTTATATCCGAGAAAAGTAGAGTATTTAACAGTTTAACATACTTGGGCAAACCTTCCGAAAACCTGAAATTGCTTTTCAAAAACAAAATTTCATATAAAACCAATAATAGCATTGGAACATTGATTACAAACAACAAATCAAAAATTCATAGAGGTGAACGTTCAGGTGTTTATAAACTCGACTGTAACGATTGTGAAAAATTTTATATAGGACGTGAAATCAACTGTTGGGAATCCCTATATATCAATAAATATAAAAATTCCGAAAATTTAGTTAACGACCAGATTGAAGTAAACCCTTCTCCTCTCCTTAATCTGTTCAATGTACCTACTAATGGCTCTGAATGAATTGCTTATTGTTATTTAGTTTCTCTAGGAACGCCTCTGTTATATTCAATTTTCGTATAAATAGATTGTTTTGTAATACCATAGTTTAGTACGAAATGAAGTCAATGTTATGACGAAACACGTTCACTCAATAGATTTTTATTTCAACCTGTGAAAAGTTTAGTTTTTTTCAATTTCTTTATAGAGTTATATATATATATACATATATATATTATTATATATATATATATATATATATATATATATATATATATATATATATATATATATATATATATATATTCATCATCCATCATCATCTTATGCAGCGCTATGGTCTACCGTTAAGTACGGGTGCAGCCGTATATATATATATATATATATATATATATATATATATATATATATATATATATATATATATATACTAGTGAGAGGCTCCATCGCCCATTAAATAGATCCGCGAAAAATATAGATCGATAAAAATATAGTTTCTCGAACGCCGTGCTAATCCCGTCCCTGCCTCTGTCGAACGGGCGCACAATCTACTCGCTTTCAATCTCGAGTTCGTGCGGAATCGGGTAGATGCTACGACCTCATTGGGCCTCGCCGTGCCGAAACTTCTCGATAGAATTCAACCCGTCCAACTATCGGCTCCAAAAGCAGTCACGTGAATTCAAGTCCATGAGACACGAAAATAGTTCTTAAGCGTCGATAATGCAGCCGTTTTCGCGAATTTCGGAGAAACGTCAAACTTTAAACGTTCGCTATCGAAGATCGGCGTCTCGGATCGAGGCGAGACGTAGCCTAAGCACTACGGAAAGGACGCGGGCGATCGACGGGGCCCTTTGGGCCCCGCGATTTGGGGCCGATCTCCTTATCTCGTCTTCGTAAGTTTGCCAAAATGCGGCCTTCGACCGCCTGCATTTTGGGAAGTCGAATTTGGCGAAGCAATTATTTATTTAGTATTATATACTAGTGAAAGGCTCCCCCGCCTATTAAATAGATCCGTGAAAACTATAGATCGATGAAAATATAGTTTCCCGAACCACGATGAGTGCAAAGCCTGTCCCTGCCTCTGTCGAACGGTACGCGACGCGTCAAGTGCTGAGCCCGTCCCTGCCTCTGTCGAACGGGCGCGCCATTTGCTCACGGTCAATCGTAGTTTGTGCGGAATCGGTAGAATACTACTATACTTCGAAACTTCTCGATAGAATTCGACCCGTCCAACTGTCGGCTCGAAAGGCGGTCACGTGAATTGAAGTCCATGGTAAGCGAAAATAGTTCTGAAGGGTCGGGAATGCAGCCGTTTTCGCGAATTTCGGAGAAACGTCAAACTTTAAACGTTCGATATCGAAAATCGGCGTCTCGGATCGAGGCGAGACGTAGCCTTAGCACTACGGAAAGGCCTCGGGCGATCGACGGGGCCCATCGGGCCCTGCGATTCGGGGCCGAGCGCTTTATCTCGGCTTTATAAGTTTGCCATAATACGGCCTTTGGCCGCCTGCATTTGGAAAGTCCAAAATGGCAACCAATTATTTATTTAGTATTATATACTAGTGAGAGGCTCCACTCGCCTATTAAATAGATCCGTGAAACTATAGATCGATGAAAATATAGTTTCCCGAACCACGATGAGTGCAAAGCCTGTCCCTGCCTCTGTCGAACGGTACGCGACGCGTCAAGTGCTGAGCCCGTCCCTGCCTCTGTCGAACGGCGCGCCATCTGCTCACGGTGAATTGTAGTTTGTGCGGAATCGGTAGAATCGGTAGAATACTACTATACTTCGAAACTTCTCGATAGAATTCGACCCGTCCAACTGTCGGCTCGAAGGCGGTCACGTGAATTGAAGTCCATGGTAAGCGAAAATAGTTCTTAAGGGTCGGGAATCGCAGCCGTTTTCGCGAATTTCGGAGAAAAGGTCAAACTTTAAACGTTCGATATCGAAAATCGGCGTCTCGGATCGAGCGCGAGACGTAGCCTAAAGCACTACGGAAAGGAACGCGGGCGATCGACGGGGCCCCCTTCGGGCCCGCGATTCGGGGCCGATCTCTTCATTCTCGGCTTTATAAGTTTGCCATAATTGCGGCCTTCGGCCACCTGCATTTTGGGAAGTCCAAAATGGCAAACCAATTATTTATTTAGTATTAATATATTATATATATATATATATATATAATATATTATATATATATATATATATATATATATATATATATATATATATTATATATATATATATAATATATATATATATATATATATATTATATATATATATATATATAATATAATATTATATATATATATATATATATATATATATATATATATATATATAATATATATATATATATATATATATATATATATATATATATATATATATATATATATATATATATATAATACATATATATATTATAATATATATATATATATATATATATATATATTATATATATATAATATATATATATATAGTATATAATATAAATATATATAAATATATAAATATATATATATATAAATATATATATATATATATATATAGTAACGCCGCAAAGTCAAATCTACGACTTCACATCGTTACTTGAACTAATATCTATATGCAAATTACCGTCGCGTATTAATTCCGCCAATCATTTAATATTGAATACACTTAACGAACTCTGTAAGCCTAGATCACTATAACTTACCGGTAGGTGGCACTGATGCTTATATATTGCCCCATATTCATGGACGATTATTGGTCGGGTGGTTGGATAATGTGCAGTTGAAGTAATACAACTGATACCGATAGATGTCATTGTTCCGTTCTATTTCCCCTCGATGCGGTATGTTTCTGAATAACCTTTGTCGCTAACAAGCAGTAGGCAAGAAGTAAAGCAAGACCGAACCGAATAATGTAAGTAAAGTGTAGAAAGTAGTGACAGTGGTTTACCAGTGAAAAGTGATCGGCTCTGGGAGGAGAAATTGTTGTATGGCTGTTAGGCCGTCTTCAATCGCTGTATCCTCCTATCCGAAATAGTGTTGTGAGGAGTGTTGGTGATGTAAACGAACAGCATCAGGGTGTGAGTATGTGTTTCTTTCCGATGGCCCGTACTTGGCTCCTGGAGGAGAAATTGTTGAATGGCTGTTCGGCCGTCTTCAATCGCTGCATCCTCCACGATCTAAGTATGTATTCCCTTTCCGATTGTCCGTACCTCACTCCTGGAGGAGAAATTGTTGTTTGGCAACCCAGCCAGCTTCAATCGCTGTATCCTCCGTTCCTGCCTGCCGGTACCTCGTTCCTGGAGGAGAAATTGTTGTTTTGGCACACCAGCCATCTTCAATCGCTATATCCTCCACGATCGAAGCCGTGCTTCTTCCGTCATACCCAACACGCTCACACGTCTATGTTCTTCTTGCATCGCTGACATTTGTCATCCGCTATCGTTTGCTGTTTGTATTCCACTGCTTCCGACCGACTACCGAATCGCTCTTTCTATGCTACCGCTTGCTTTATTTACCGATTCCGACCGAATGCCGAACCACTCTTTTGTGATACCGTTTGTTTTATTTACCGACCGATTACCGAATAATTAACCCTTTTTATTCTAGCTGAGTATATTAGTATGTTGTAATGCCTGACCTCCGTTACATCTCTCTCCGACTTCTATTTTTTTTTATATGTAATGAGACATATAAAGCTGTATCAAATACTGAAGAAGGTACTAATTATACTCTAGGAGAATATTAGACGTTTTATTATCCGAGGCTTCTTCGAAGCCAACCGCTCGAACCCTGGATTTTTCTTTTCTCTGGCTTCGAGTTACCCAGCCTTACATTTCGACCTCCTAAAATGTAAGAAATATAATGTGTGGACCTTACCACGTAGGTAAAAAAGGTGACGCCCGAACCTTTCACCGAATAAGGAGATACGACGAAGTATTCCTGCACTCAAGCAAAGGATAGCGTCACAATATATATATATATATATATATATATATATATATATATTTATATATATATATATATATATATATATATATATATATATATATATATATATATATATATATATATATATATATATATATATATATATATAAGCGTATGGGTGTGACAACACGACATGTAATTTGTATGTGACAAACAACAATATATAACGTTTGAACAGATAATTTGTAACATATATGACTATATTTCTATTTTCAAATTGCTAAACCATCCAATAGTATATAGTGTACACTCCACGAAGTCATTGAGGTGTCCATGGTAGGCATGATTGGGACATTGTGCTACAATACGGCATCTCTGGAGGGATCATACGTCTAAAATGAAAAATACAGTACCGAGACCATATTTAGCTGACATGATTGAAGTTATTGCTGAACGAGGAAACTTTCTTTTATCATATAAAGTTTCTGTTTGGGAAACTTGAAATCCCATTCGATTAAACGAATGAAATCTGACCAAATCAAAAATGTCTTTGATACTTTTATTTTCTTTGTAATGTTACGCGTTCTCGGAGCACCTATTCAAACTCTGGGGACAACTGCTCGAACAATAATGTGGATGTGCGCAGAGAAAACAGATATTGACATTCATTGCGGCTACATCAATCAATCAAGTAGTACCTTTTTCGTTTTTCGTCCCAGTGAATTTGGGAACTCTATTTAAGAATTTTCATTTTATTTTTACTTCAAATTTTTGGTTAATTGAATAGACATTGAATTGCACCGAAGATAGTGACCTGAAGATGCTGAGCTGAAGCTAGAGAAAATCTTTCCGTAAATTACAAACTGAAGTGCGTACAGGTAAGCAGTTGTCCATTTTAACTCGATTTTTGATTGGATATGTGCTACCGATCGTTTCAGTAAAAATAAATTTATACCAGTAATTCTTTCCTTCACTTACATTGGTCCTTCGTTAGCCAGATTATTACTTCAATTTTTATTTGAATAATTAATTTTCATTTTTGATTTTGGTCGATATTTCATTTTCAGTACGAATTACACATTTCCTCCTTATATTTCAGTCGCCTGAAAAACCGGTTTGAACCTTCCTCTATTCTTTCTTTCTTCGCTCAAGGTCAACAACATTTTCAGAAGAACGATATAATTTATTAATTTCTTTCTCTGAAATATTTCCGATTCGGTTTTTTTAATATTTACTACACATTTATTTATCTACGCTACATAGTATTTACTGCATTTTCTATCTCTCATTCTCTTTAATACAAATTCGATTTATTTTTACTTCAAACCTCCTTTATTATTCACTACAATAATAATAATTCTCGTCGTTATATTCTGTCATAGGAAGTTGTTTTGATAGCGCAGGCACAGTGCATTATTTTCTACGATACTTCTTCGCGTTCATTTCAGTTTTGTTGACATAATTATTTGAATATCGCATCGAAACTTCTGATAACAGTTTTCATTCTTTTTAAATCTCGCAACTTGATAAATTAGTTTCCATATTATTTCATTATGTCTAGCAAGTTAAATAAAGCCAATCTTTTGTTACAAACTGCTTTCTCACGTTTGAAGGGAACTCATGAAAAAGGAATTGAGGCAACAACAAATGAGACTCATAAATCTCAGTTTTTGGCTCGAGCCGATGAAGTAGAAAGAATTTATGAAGAGTTTCGAACATCACACAATACTCTTATTGGTTTAATTTCCGATGAGGAATTTTCAGAATATGATAAAGTTAGAATTCGGGCTGACCAAGCATATTACGGCGTCAAGTCAATAAGAAACGATTTTTTATTGAAGGATTCTACTTCCAATCCGCTGAGTACGTCATCTCTTTCTACTTCACAACCTATAAAGACTTCTGTCAGAATTCCAAAGCTCAATATTCCTACATTTTCGGGATCGTTTTTCTTTAGTTGAAAAACATAAGAGAGGAGATAAGGTTTTTGGTTAGAGGGTTGAGGGGGGAGAGAGTGGATAAGGAACAGGATCTTCACTCTACGAATAAACTACAAGTTCACAGTTGAGTATTGAAGTTTGAAGTATCATAATGTCTCAAGACAGTGGTTTATCGATGACTATGATCAGGACGTTGATGGAATTTTCGATGCTGAACTGAATCGTATAGTGAAGATGTACGATGAGGATATTAAGAATGAGACGAATTTCTGTTAAATGGACACTTCCAAATCGAAATAAATTGTGGTCTTGGACCGAGTATTCTACATATTGACTGTGGTATAAGTTCAGTCCGAACTTTATACCTTCAATCAAGTTCGCCTGTAACGAAGCTGTAATTTCCTTCGATACTGGGAATGGGATACCTTCATTTCAAAACTTCAAATGAGGATGCCAATAATAATTCTGGTGTTGAAATAGTGCGATCCATGGGATAATTCAACGTTGAGCATATCCAAGTGGGGTAATTTTCTATTCTTCAGTAACGATGACGTAGAGGAAAATCATTCAATTGAAACGGTATGATCTCTAGTAGAATCGAGATGTTAAAAAAATCAAAAGTTTCCATACTACTATAGGAATTTTTTTGGAAGTCATCAGGGAAGCATCTAGGAACGGAAGTGAGAAATCATCTGAAGAACTCGTAACAGAATTCTGTAAAATTAGTTCTTCAGTGAACAGTTACATCATATTAGAATGTTTGTTGTATACAAGAATAAAATATTAAATGATAAGACAAGGAAAATTTTGTATAATAAAAAATGTATATGAAATTGATATATTTATTTCACTCCATTTTGAACACCTCTCATGAATTAAGTATATTATATATATATATATATATATATATATATATATATAATATAGTATATATATATAGTATATATATATTGGTCTGATAGACGTATCCAGTCCCGATACGTTCTCAAGGCGACCTAAGACCCACATGATCCGTATGTTTTTTACGAGTATATACGCAAAAAATGGGCTCTTTTAAAATATAACTCTCTAGGCACATTGAGAGGGGAAAATTTTTTTTTTATTCACAAAAGTTGTATATCTGATAGTACAGTTCAGACCCAATACATTGCGCCAACTTTTCAATCCCACATATACTGCACCGGTCAATACGACCAACGTTTTCGATCCCAGCACTGTTGCCAGATTGTCGGGATTAGTCGCTACGATTTGAATGTATAAAAGGGATTGAAAGAGTAGGTGTTATGGCAAGAATTTGTATATGTGTTGGTGAGTCGACGGGAAGACTAAATATCCTCACGAAGTGAACAATTTTCTCATCTGTGGAGATGAATTTCCTCATTCTCATTCGTTGAATCAATTTTTTTATTTTCACTCACCTCGTACCCACTTAACACTATAAAATTTGTTGCCTACTGAAAAATGTCTCACGTTATTTATGCACGCCCCTAACAAATTCTCCATCTTGGATTTTTTTCCGACATATTAGTTTAGAATTACGTCACATTATTTTTCGAGTTACTCTCAACAAGCCCTTCCATTTGATACCCATATTGTAGAAGTAAATAAATATAACTATTTCGAAATCTTGGATGGTTCGCCATATTGAATTTGGAATGTCGTCAAAAAACTTACCGTGTATTGTCATCTAAACTTAATGTATACACAAAATTTCAGCTCAATCGGTTGAAGATATCTGCTACAAAATTGAGTTGGAAGATTCCACCCGAACAAACATACATTGCAAAAATTAAATAAAAGCTTCTTCTACTCCACCCATAGAAAGTGACAAAATTCGTACCTACATGTCACCAACATGCAACTGCCTATTTTAAGCTCTGTGCAACGGAAAACTGCGATTTACTTCACAGTAAACGAAAAGCACGCTCACGGCTCAAGAGCCAATAAGGTGAAATCTGTAAAGTGAATCGCACGGCGACTAACCAATAAGATAGAGCCTTAGTAGTTAGGTACCACGGAAACGAATAGCAGCCATAACTCTTTGACGTTTCGTAATTGATTGATTAAAAATATAGTCACTTAATGGAATTCGAAGTTTTTTTGGGAATGAATACGTTCGTAGAAAAAGTATAGTACACAACTCGACTGTTATAGCCCAGTCAATGAAAGTTTTGATGGGAAAAAAATTAGCGTAAGGCTGAATTTTTGCCCATCGATAAACCACTACTAGAGGATCATTTTTACAAAAGTCCCCTAAAATCCCCCTGGAGCTTCACCCTCTATCCCCTCTCAAAGAATGAAAATGACAATAACTGCAGAAATCCCTAAATCTACGATACTAATAAGAAGATCAAGTTCAATTTTTTGTTGTTGTGTTTGTTTATAAACATGAGCTACAATAATGGTCTTCTTCATTTTTACGTTAACCTAATAGATTTCTCATAAATGAATGTGAATGCGCGACAAAAACAATTTTTTAACTTTAACACTTTATATTTTTGCGTATAAGTTTTTTGGATGTCACATTACAGGAAAAACCTCAAATGAAAATTGTAGATTATTTAATTCTGAATTTAACTATGTCAAGGTGTGTTTCTTTACTTGCGTGGTGGTGCAGTAGAGAGGGAGGCATTAACACACTTCTGCTGCGATTTCGGTCGGCCGACTAACACAGGCGGCGGGAAACTGGCAAAATGGCTGGCATGGAACATTATATCTATAGCAACTCTCTCCTCCCTAATTACCCAACTGACTTTGACAGTAGACTTAAGTCTGTTGAAGGAAAGAGTGAATTTCTTTATTTTGTTGAAAGTGTTAGTTTTAACGACTGTTTTGAGAATTGAAAGTTTTTGTTTGTTAAAAATGGACAATAATTCTAGTTTGGTTTGCATTTTTTGTGAAAACGAGTTGGTAGGCGATACAGTTGTTGTCGAGAAGGGACTAAAATCCATTCAGAAAGCGAGTTCACTATTAAATGATGGACTTTTTTCATAGAGTTCATCATTTAATAGAATTACTGGAAAAACGAAAATTACTGTCCATAAATCTGAGGGTTCCACTTCTTTTGTTCTAGGAAGTTTAAAAGAAACCTTCGATTTCAAAAGTGATTGTTTTTTTTTGTGGGAAACAAGTTACGGTTTACTCCAAATCTCCCTATTAGCCGAAAACCTGTCCATCTTGTGTCTACTTCAGAAATAAGAGAAAACATACTTCAAAAATGTGATGAAAAGAGTCAAATGTAAGCTTCTTAATGTTACAGACCTACCAAGAACGAAGAGCAGAACAGGAGGGCATTGAGGTGGGCTCAGATAAAGGTATATTAATATTGTTAATTGCGCTGGCTCCTGAAGAGAAAAAGATATATTTTCAAAAAGAGAAAGGGGGTGCTATATCTTCAACGATTCATTACAAGAAAGAGGCTTCGATTGATAAGCACCAGACATCACGAAAACATCTTCTATTTGCACATGCAGTAACCGGTTGTGATACAACCTCTTGTTTTTTTGGAATGGGTAAATTGAAAGCAATCGAAATGCTTAAGTCACCTGAGATTCAAGAGTTGGCCAAGTTATATCTCGATATAACCACCTCTAAAGAGGAATTGATGGCTGCTGGAGAAAAATTTGTACTTTATTTATACGGTTTGAGAAAATACTCAACTTTGAACGAAGCCAGATATTACAGATTTGCAACTCTGACAAAGGAGAGTACACTTAAATCGAACTTTCACCTGGCAAAAACTGCCACCAACCTCTGAAGCGTGCCGTCAACATCTACTTAGAGTTTTTTTTACAAGTACAGAGTTGGTTAGGAAATAAACTTCCCGCCACAGAGTGGGGATGGAAAATGGAAAGTATAGAAAACAATGGATTATTGAAAAAAACACTGAAACCGGTTACAACATCACTGCCATTTGCCCCAGATGATATTTTGCATCAACTGTCTTGTGCTTGCAAACAAGGATGTGGAAGATATTGTGGGTGCAGAAATGTCAACATAGTTTGTTCTGCAATGTGGGAGAATTGCAATGGGTTATCATGTTCAAACTCGCCAATTTCTTCCGAAGAAATATAGATTAGATCCAGATTCAAGTTCGATAGAATGAAGACTTATATATTGTTAATAGCATACTACATACTTTTCATTAAATTTCTATATTGAAAATTATGAACTATCTGTCATAAAAAGTAAGAATTTTAAAAGGACAAAAATATATTTTACTATAGATTAATATAGGTGGATGATCCGTGAAGCTGTTAAAGCTGTCACCTTGTGGTAAACAGCTGCCAGTTTTTGCCACTATGAGACACGGTAGATCCATAGATGGTAAATAATGGAACGTAAGTCAAATAAAATGGTGAGAGAATTCCTTGCCCCCGAATCAAAGTTGGCATAAGAAATATATGACTTATATTTGTATATTTTAATACACTACGACTGATCAACGAAATAGTCAGCCGCCCGTAATCGTAGCTAAAAATTGCTGCATCCTCCCCTCTACTGTGCCAGCCCGCACGAGAATAAGCAAACCACACCAATAAATTCAGATTCAAATTAAATAATCTACAATTTTCATTTTAAGTTTTTTCCTGTAATGTGACATCCAAAAAACTTATACGCAAAAATATAAAGTGTTAGAGTTAAAAAATTGTTTTTGTCGCGCATTCACATTCATTTATGAGAAATCTATTAGGTTTAACGTAAAAATGAAGAGGACCATTATTGTAGCTCATTTTATAACAAACACAAAAAAAAAATTGAACTTGATCCGATTATTAGTATCGTAGATTTAGGGCTTTCCGCAGTTATTGTCATTTTCATTCTTTGAGATGGGGTAGGGGGTGAAGCTCCAGGGGGATTTTAGGGGACTTTTGTAAAAATGATCCTCTAGTAGTGGTTTATCGATGGGGAAAAATTCAGCCTTACGCTAATTTTTCTCCAGGTTTCATGTTTTCGGGTCTTCGTTGACTGGGCTATTAAGGCAATTAGGCACTTGATAGGGATTGTCAGGTATTAACTGTTTTATGTGGCAAACATTCTGCACGTGGTTATTTCTGAAAGTGTATTCTTCTACGTGTGAATAGCTACGGAAATCGAAAAAAATGGTGGAAAGTGAGCTGCTGCACAGTAGACGTGAGTCCTGCCTTCTCTCATAGATGTAACGCCCTTTATTTCGTGAACCAAACATTTCCCGATACAGGATCTTCTCGACTCCAAATTACTCATGAAATAATAACTAAGGAAAGAGGAAAGAAAAACATTCCTAAATTGTCTATTTTTCATAAATATCATACTAGAAATAAGGAAATACTGTTCATCACTGATGACTAATCGAAAAAATTAGAAATTTCGGCATTGCATCAGGGCATCAAACTATATAACCTGATCATTTTTCACCACATACATATTATTATATGGATGATATCTGAATAGCTCTTTTCGAACCCGAAATACCAAATGAACTTTCCAATCTCACATATACTAACTGCAGTGGTCAACACGACCAACGTTTCCGATCCCAGCGCTGTTCTCAGCTTGTCGGGACTAGTCGCGTCTATTCGATGTGAAAAAGGGCGCGAAAAAGGTGTAACGACAGGAATCTTAATCTGTGTTATTATATGTATGTGCGATATTGAATGACACATACCGAACCCGAAACACCAAACAAACTTCCCAATCCCATATATTCTGCAGTGGTCGGTCAACACGGCTAACATTTCCGATCCCAGCGCTGTTATCGGGAATAGTGGCGTCTATTTCGTATAAAAGGGCGCGAAAAAGGAGGTGTAATGGCTGGAATCTCAATCTGTGTTAGTACGCTGAGTAATAGGGTAAAAACAATGTTTTTCTCGAAGGGAGCGGATAATGAAAATGGCACTAGGTAAGAGATAATTTTCGTTTGAAATTGATAATCTATTAAATTTCACATTGAATAATAAGTCTATTGAAATAATAATGCATTAATCCTTTCAAAAAAATGTTTTTCTTCAGGTGACATCTGTAGAAGGGAAGAAATAGGGAACCAACAGATACAGAATGACCTTGGTGTTGATCATAATATCGAAGGAAATGTAAGTGGTTCACTAGTTATTTTTATATAAACGTAAAAATATATTCAAGATTTTTATTGTCACATTATTCCGTTTTTAAGGAAATATTGCTCGATTGTACATTTTCGCCTCAAAATAAAATAAAGTGGGAGTAAAATAATTTAAAATAAAATGTAAATCATATCCTCTAGAGAGAAAAATGAAATGTTTCCAATTCCAATCGAAACTATATTCATCCCGAGTGTTATAGGGCACAGGCATTTTGAATGATCATTAATTCATTTTGCCTCATTAGATTATTATATTTTTTGGTATGATTACGAATAGATCGTATAATTCGTACGAATGAAATTTTGATGCCTTATCATTATCTACAACACACTTTTTCTGACTTTTTATCTCATTTTTCGAGATTTCCACTGATTGAAACTTTAAGAATTTAATCTAACAATAACTATTGTTTTCAAATTCTCTTAGGTAGGCCGCATATTAAAGAAAATTAAACCACAAACAAAAAACATGAAACATTTCATTGATGTTTTCATGAATGAATTATTTAATTTATTATTTTTCATTTTTATTATTTCTTTGCGGCTCGGCTTGAAATTTGAACGCATATATTATCACGTTGATGTGAAACATGCTAAATGCTGGTGTAGCTTGACCAGTCCGGTACACTGTAAAAAAAATTAGAATCAATTCTGGATGCCATCATACATAACGAATTACATAAAGTGTGTCAGGATTAAACGTTCATATATCTCAGGAAGTGATTCTAAATATCGAAACTAGAAGAAATTTCTACTCAGGTCCTAAATGCATTCCACGGGTGACCTCTAAAGTCTCGTTAGTTCTGCACCAAAATTTATCGAATTCAAATAAAATTGATAGCATGGAGTTTTCTGGATGAACTTGATCGTTTGATTATAAAAAAACTGATTGATTCTCATCAGTAGCAGAGATAATAGGGGGTGTCTCAAAATATTATTTTCAATTTTTGAGTTGATGATCTAATTGAAATTTCAGTCGAAGAAATGGGCTCCTAAAATATTTTTAAATGAAAAAGGTAATCTTCATTGAAAGCGTTACGTAACCCCTATGTCGAGATAAAAGTATTTTAGTGTGATCTAGTAATGCATTCTAACTGAAATACCTATCTCGGTAGCCATAATTATGTTTATTGAGATAGGCAGTACGTGGCAGCATTTCATAACATAAAGTCATTTTTTTCTATAGAATGGGGCTCCGTAGCGCCGTACTTCTTCTGCTCAAAAATGGTCGAGGAGACCATTTCACCGACTAACATAATCTCAAAAATTAGAAGTAATATTTTCCTCCACTGAGGAGAATCGGTTATCAGACGATTCAGTTTATCCAGAAACCCCATGTACTGAATTTCATTTAAATCCGACAAATGATGACATAGTTATCGCAAATTTGTTGGACTTTGGAGGTCATGCTGAAGAGCCTCTAGCACTCGTGTTTGTTGTTTTAGAGCCTCAGTTGATATAATCTTACTTTGAACTCCACTCTCCAGAATAACCCCCTGAAATATATGAACGTTAACACCGGACACCATGTATTCCTTTACAATGCCTTTATTATGGTTATGGAGTAAAAGGGCTTGAGTACTGCAACATTAGTTCACCTAGAAAAATTCCACAACTACGATGGCCACCAGTACGGAATGGTGGATTTAATTTATGTTTCAATCTTATGAATAAAATATAAAAAGAAGGAAATGCTTTCAAACAAGATAAGGCAATAAATAATTAAAACACGATAAAATATATTAAGTAACGAAAAGAACTGAGTACTTGTACTTTTTTTCAGAGGGATAATAACATTAATCTCAGTGATGTATTAGGAGCTTAATAACATTAGGTAGGACCTAGATAAAAGTCATAACACTACTCTCCTTCATTCATCACATTGAGAAACAAAATTGTATATTTTCTGAAATTCTTATGAAAATTCGATTTCATTTTCAATTCTCATCGGTAAAATCAAGAATTCAGATTTAGAAAGAATCACTGGTTTACTGAAAACAAGAGCCTTGTTATATGTACAATCATTATCCGATTCTGGTACATCATTTACATCATTCTTAGCTTTCATTTCTAGAAACTTCAAAAACTCAGCATATTGTGATAAGCTCTTCAACTGATCACACGCCATTTATAAACAAATTGTGAATTATACAGGGTGGTACCTATAATAAGTGCAAAAGCTTTCAGGGAATGATTTCTTGCAGGCATAAGCTAGTGGGCATTTCCTTTCAATAATACATTCTCTTCCAAATATGAGGAGAAAAATACTATTTTTTCTCTTTGAAAGCGCTGAAAATTAAATCCTTAGACGTTTGCTAGTTACATTGTAAAAGTATTCATTTGAGAGTATTTTTAATAACGTACCACTGGTTTCCAGTTTAAACCGCAGTATATTACGTTGATTAGGCATTTTTTCAATTCTTTTGTAATATTTTGATGCTTTTCACGTATAGCCTATATTCTAACTCACAATCGTACATTCATCCCCAATACCCGAAGAGGCTCGAGAGAAACGTAAACATTTTAAATATTCATTGATCTATTATGGGTTTGAACTATTGAACCATTCCTTTTTTGGTGATTATGGCGAAAAGGGTTGATCTATCATACAGTAGTTTACTGAGCTTACTAGTTTCTTAGTAAATCAAATGAAATATATTGTGTACATGGGTGCCCACAGGCAGGTGGACACGCCTCCTTCTTGAGATTCTGACCCCTTTGTCATTTTTCAGCACAACAAACATAGGGGGAAGGCGGGGCAGAACGGGGTACTTAACGTTTGATGGTTTACTGTCACTACAATATTAACCAATTTTTGCTATCGGTCTATTACTTAATATGTAAATTAAGCATTCCCCCCTCTTTCAACAGTTGAATAAATATTTTAAAGAAAATACTTATGAGAAACCAAAAAAGTGCATTTTGCCCCATTCCGCCCCATGGGCGGGGCAGGATGGGGTTTTCATTAATTTTACCAGATTTCATCAACATCTGATTAGATTTCCTGAAATATAGCGTTAACGGTGGAAAATGGTATTAAAAATATTAAGTACACACAATTTTATTATTCGTTTCATTTAAATAGCTAAAACTTTAAAACAAAATCAGACAAAAATCCACTTAGGATTGGCACTTCTCACAAACAAGCTGAAATTCGTCGTCATCGCTATCAACACCGGCACAGGCATTGTGTGCCCATTTGTGACACGCTGAACAGGCAATCCATCCTTCAACAGACTGGGACCAGTATTCACAACAGTAAAGACATCCTACGTCACTATTCTCATCTGAAGATGAATTAGAATCTACCTTTTTAACCGACACTTTCCTGGAAGAGTTTCGCTTCTCTTTCGTAATGCTACTTGCTTTATCCTCATTGCCATTAATTTTTCTTTTAACGCCTTCTTTCTTCTTTTGCGAAACCTTCTTTGCAGCTGCTGCTGCCTCTAGTTCTTCCTTATACGGGGTTGCGGTTAATATTGCTGTTTTACCTCTCCTGCGATTAGCTCTCTTTACTGTTTGTTGAATTTTTGGAATAGGTAAAGCTACTTCTGGCGATAAGCAGGGAAAAGAAGATTTCTTGTTGACATCGGAGGAAGTAAATTCGTTTTGCGCTTTCCATGAAGAGCAACCTGGTAGGGGATTTAAAATGTCACTTGCTGATGCAGTTGGAGGAGATTTAGTAGATTTTCTTACATCCTTTTTTTGTGTTGCAGGAAGTGCAAATGAAATTGAAGGTTCTGTTGGCGTCTCAGCTCTTGGTGCAGTAGTGGGATCATTGGCTGATAGAGGGTTATCATTTGTATTATCCGTGGTAGCAGCTGGTAAAAAATCAACTTCGGTAAAAACGTTTTCATTCGGAGGAAATATCCCAGTTTTGCGAAATCCGTTTATCGCTGTTTTCATAGTGGCTGCGTTTAAAAAGGCACTACCAAAAAGCGTGGAAATTTGAAATATAGTTATCACCTTTCCTGGATTGCAACGCAGCCATATCCGAGCTTCATGTTCATAAAATGTACTTAACGGTTTCATGAAGGAAACGTTCAACGGTTGCAGTCTATGACTTGTGTGCGGTGAAAAGCATAATAATATTACACCATTCTCACGTGCATGCAAAATTAGGTCAAGATTTTTGTTATGAGTTGCATGTCCATCTAACAAAAGAAGCACTGGATTTTCTTTTGTTGCTTTAGAGAACGCAACAAATAGCTTAAACCAATCAAAAAAAAGTTCAGTGGTTATCCATCCAGAATCACTAACTTCTACTATTGAACCAGGTGGCAAGCCTAACTCAAATGACTGTTGCTTCCGTTTTCTTGGAAAAATTAGCATAGGTGGCATGTATGCTCCAGCAGCAGGAAAACAAATTTCAGCCGTTATGGTTTCTCCTAGTTCGGCGGAAGTTAAGGTGCCTACCTGACGTTTTCCTTTTAAGGCTAAAATTTTGGTGTGGCCCTTTGGATTCACAGTCAACCCCGTTTCGTCGCAGTTATAGATGCGTTCACCTACCAGTTTATATGTGTCTACTGTTTCCAAAAGAAGGCGGAAAAATTGTGACACCGCAACCCTATTAAAACCCATAGCTCGAGCTCCCGAAGTTGATTCTGGTTTTCGTAGCGTCAAAGTAGGGTGGCGTTTTAGAAAACATTGCATCCAATCCTTCCCAGCCATTTCAGATGCAGCATTAAATTTATGCTGACACTGATTTCGTATAGCTAATTGATAAGCCAAATGTCTAAAGTCAATCATGGTCAAGCCAAAAAGTCTTGATTCCATTACTTTCAAATACTCGACAAGTTCTATCTCCTGTTCTTGTGAAAAAATGCAGTGAAATTTCTCGGCAGATTTATCAACAACAAAATTTTGCTGATCTTTTTCTCTTGACATACCTTTCTAAAGTTGTTTGGAGCACACCATGTTGTTCTGCGGCTCTCCTGTACCCGATTTGTCCAGTAACAACGACATCAACTGCTGCGTTCATGAATTCAGTACTCCAATCCTGAAGCTTTGTCTTCCGAACATAATTTCTAACCATCTGAAAAAATTCTAAATCAAAAACGACATTTAACGGGGCAGAACAGGGTACCCCATTGTACCCCACCCCATTCCGCCCCATGTGTAACGTTTACTTTTAAAGTTAAATTTTTGGAAAAAAGACATGACCTAGGGTAAAGCTAAAGTGATAAAAAAGTTGCTTAACAAACATTCTTTGCATTTCATAATTGAAATAGATTAAAATTGGATAAACAAATTACTTACGATGGTTGATATAGGCGGCAAAGTTACAAATCTACACGAAAATTCCAGATGTTAACGAGACTAACCTTTTACTCGGCGTTCTTCAGACAACTGGAGTACCTAACATGTAACCGATGCTTTTAGGTGACGTTCAGTGCATTTTCGGATATTTCCGTTCACACGTTCGGATTTTTACTGGCGTACCTCGTTCTACCCCGCTATCCCGTTCTGCCCCGCCTTCCCCTATATGAATTATCTATATTTCCGAACTTTCTGTCCCTCACTACATCCTGCGGAAGGAAACGGATACAAATAGCTATTATATCTAATATTCAATAAGATATATGATAGGTCAGAGAGTCAGAGTGGCATCAACATAAACCAGAAAATTACTCAATAATACAACATCAACTTCATAGAGAATACTAACGAATTAAGTGACTCTATGATACATTATAAACATACCACAAAATTTATTCAGCTAATTGAAATCATAAACTTACTATAGACAGTAATTAAATATGAACCTTGTTTCAGAAAGTTTATGTAAATCTTGTGTCACTTATCTCAGCATTAAACCACTTACCTGCTGCATATGTCGTGCTTCACCACTAGTTGTGAAATTTTCAATGGCATATTCCTAACAATGTTTCTCACGGGAAACACTCTACTTCTGAGCTAACATAATGCGCGATAATGGTAATTTTACTTAGATAGTTTGGAAACAATTTAGATTTTCAATTGGTGTAATCTCCATCAATGGATCTTATTGGAAAAACAAATGTTTAATATTATTGGAAAAAGAGTCTTTTGATTAGGTATAGCTATCACTACATATTATTGGATCTATAACGCATTATTTCATAATACGGTGGCTTCATCAGATGTAATTGAAAAATCAGATGTAATACAAAAATCTAGGTATCGTAATTATTTATAGATTTTAGTAAGGAAACCGATCATAAAACGAAATGAAATCAAAATGTTAATGGGTAGGTTATCCTTCGAGAAAAATGGCAGATATTACAAATATGGAATATATACATCATACTTTTATTGTTCATTCTATAACTTATCAGAATGCTCACACCAGTTTATTACATAGACCTCCCAAAAGTTCAATTTCAATCCTAAACTCCATGTAAAATATGGAGATCTGTACTGAATGTATCTCATCTAATAAATTATGTGAATAATTAATTAGATGATATATTTGAAAAGGTATAAAGCTGGCAAAGAAAGTTCGAAATTCTGTTATTAGTTAAAGTTTACCACGATTGGAATAATGAAAATATTTGATTTTAATCTGTCGAAACTTTATTTGAAATTATTCCCTTCAAATAATAATGATTAGTTTGTAATATGTCGCTTGCTAATTTTAAAAATGGAAATTGAAAAATTGTACTTTGAATTATGTATCAATGATATTGACTTTGAATGAATAGGTATATTCAGATTTCATTCATTCAACGTGTAAATAAATGAAAAATTTGAAATGGGTGGAAATCATTAGGTAAAGAATTCATGGTATAGAAATGATTTAAATTTTCAATGATAGTTTCTGTTTGAAATAGGTGTAAAGAGTAATTTCCAGAAAATTTTCAATATTTGTAGAATATTCCTTAAAGAAATTTGATAAAATTTTTTTCGATTCGATAAACTATTGTTGGAATATCTGCTGAACCGAAGTTCCTGTCGCCATATATTATGTATTCTATTGAATGAACAACGTTTAATAGTAATTACATGAACACAAACAACATTATTCATATAACGATTCTAATATTCTCATCAATATTATTGATTTTGAATGAATATATTCGGATTTCATTCATTCAAGGTGTAAAAAAGTGAAAAATTTGAAATGGGTGGAAATAATTGGGTACAGAGTTCATGGTACAGGAATGATTTGAATTTTCAATAATCTGTTTGAAAAAAGTATGAAGAGTATTTTCCAGAAAATTTTCAATATTTGTAGAATATTCCTTAAAAAATTTGATAAAAATTTTTTGATTCGATTAACTATTGTTCGAATATCTGTTGAACCGAAGTTTCTTTCGCCATATATTATGTATTCAATTGAATGAACATCGTTTAAGTGTTATTACATGAACAAAAACAATATTATTCATATAACGATTCATATATTTCTTCTATTGAAAATGGAAAATGTTTTATACTATAATTTTTTCAGGTTTATTCAGAATTAAGTTGAAGGCAATCAAATATTCTCAATGAGTATGACATATATATATATATATATATATATATATATATATATATATATATATATATGTATATATATATATGTATATATATATATATATATATATATTTATATATATATAGATATATATATATATATATGTATATATATTAATATATATATATATATAGTATATATATATATATATATATATATATATATAATATATATTTATATATATATATATATATATATATATATATATATATATATATTATATATATATATATAATATATATATATATATATATATATATATATATATATATATATGAATCTTATATATTTTTTAATCAGGTCTCTTGCTGCATTATTGATTAGGATTTCAGTAATTCTGTAGATAAGCTCATTCTATATGTATCACACGACTGTGATGCAGTTAAAATAAAATTATTATTATTATTATTATATATACATATATATATATATATATATATATATATATATATATATATATATATATATATATATATATATATATATATATATATATATATATAAATATATATATATATATATATATATATATATATATATATATATATATATATATATATATATATATATATATATATATATATATATATATATATATATATATATATATATATATATATATATATATATATATATATATATATATATATATATATATATTTATTATTATCAATTCTCCAATTTAAAATCATATCTAATCTGTACAAGTAACTTGTTTTCACTTCAATAAGACTTTCCACGAATATTTTATAATTCAAAGAAGCAATATTCCGTAGGTTTTAATTCGGATATTCAATTTCATCGTATGATATTGAACCGAGTATAAGGCCTATCAAAACACATATCAAGACTTATATACGAATACTTCTGAATTTTAAGTTTTATCATTTTTACGAGTAGCTTCCTTTTGCAGAGCATGTAACGTGCAATAAGGAACTGCCATTAATAATAATTTAAAAAATTTAACGACAAACTTTAGATAAAGATAATTTAATACGGAAGATTTTTGTACAGAAAATGCGATATTGGACATTATAAAAAATTCTATAAAAACTGTTCTCAATTATAAAATACATTTTTTTCATGATGTTTTCACGATTATTAATTTCAGAAGCGTTGAAAAAATACACGAAAGTAAAAACAAAACCTCAGCATTCCTGAATCTTGAACACACAGATCATTAGCGTAAGATACTTATCAAACTTTAATACAATTTTGCCATTACCATAACGTGGTAGTATGGCTGACGTTTGCGTCCTCCTAATTAGATAACGTGAAAGCGCCTGTACCTAAAATTTCAACCCCTCGTGAGTTAGAAGGCGTATTAACTGAAACCTTGTCAAATAAGGGAGAAAGTAGTAAAGGCAGAACATGTCTGAAATTTATTTGCTACCGCGTATGATTTACATAGACATCTATCCATCTCTTCAGGAAAGTTTCAACTTGCCGAAATTTATAAACCTCTCGATGTGCGAGCAAACGTGAACCTGTAGATGAAAAATTACCCTTTGCTAACGTACTTGTTCGATATTAACTCAATAGAGAGGCAAATTTGAGTATGCGAAACGCGAAAAGATGGATGAACCTGCTACCTTAACGATCACGGAAGGCTCTTAGAAATTGCTGTAGGCAGTCTGTTCTCGCATAAATTAAATAAGTGACTGAGCGAATTTCAGGAAAAATGAGTGCTGTATTCCGGGTTGGATACATCTCAATTAATGTTTGGAATTTGTTTGCTACGCTTTTTTTGGATATATTGTTTTTTTTCTGCAACTGAAATGAGTTTCATGCGTTACACTCCAGGCACTTGGCGAATGGATGCTAGGTCGAAAACTGTGTTCGACACGTCCTAACGACAATGTTTTTAGGCATACACGTCATCAGTATTGGTATACAAATATGAGTTTAACAAGCTGTGCTTGTTATAATACTCATAACCTCCCCTATTCAATTGAATACTTTTAAACGTAGTTGTTATTTCATTAGTAAAGATAGAATTGTGGAAGTTACTAAGTATAATTAAGTATATATTAATTGTATAATTTAATTTTTCACTATTTACTTATTATTTACTAATCTCATTTCATTTCCTTTTTTCTTTTTTTTTGAATCCTACCAATTCGTTGCATTCAATTTTTCAGCTATTTTCTTTTCTTGCCATTTACTTAATCAAATTTTCTCTTTTTTTATTTTTGTTTCAGATATATTTTTTATAGACAATGGAAGTCCATAATTCCACAAATACAGAAGAAACATTGTCGAAACCATTCAAACTATTATTAAGTATAAATTGAGGATAATGAAGTTCTTGTCAGAAAATTACTAGCGTTTTTAAATTTCAGAATGATACTCTATAGATATAGAAATATAATATCTGCTTTGTATTCTATATCATAAAATACATACCTACTATTGCCGTGTATCGAAGGAAAGCACTGAGGTGTGGGAGTATTTTGTCTATCTGTTTTAGACATCCTACACCACAGGTTTCGAAAAAAAAATTCATGTCTGATATATATATATATATATATATATATATATATATATATATATATATATATATATATATATATATATATATATATATATATATATATATATATATATATATATATATATATATATATATATATATATATATATATATATATATATATATATATATATATATATATATATATATATATATATATATATATATATATATATATATATATATATTTATATATATATATATATATATATATTTATATATATATATATATATATATATATATATATATATATATATATATATATATATATATATATATATATATATATATATATATATATATATATGTCACCGGAAGATAACAAGATCCGCAATTTCATATATTTCCTAGGAAATTTATAAACCTTCGTAGGATTCTAAACGAGAGATAAATTGTATTATTTTACGCCCATATTTTCGCAAATTAATAAACTTACCGAACTCACACGTAAAATAATAAGTAAGTTATTACCAAACGCCATGTGCGCTCTGATTGGATGAATAAGTCACGTGTTCCTTCTTCTTCCTTTCCACCGCCATTGTTCGCCACGGAACATAAACAAACCGGTTGCTCGTGTGTTTTTGTGAAGTTTTTGATGTTATAACTGTGTTTGAACTGTGAAAATAGTTTTATTTTGCTAAGGTCACTTAACTAGACCCATAATGAGCGACCTAAAAGCTGCAGACAGCCAAAATGGAGCAGATAGTGCGGAAAATGCAAGAAAATTTGTTGTCGAAGTGAAATTTACCACAGAGCTACGGAAGTTTTATAGTAGCCATGACCAAAATAGTAAGAAGTCGGATTGTACAGATGAAAAAATTAAAAATGTCATTAAAATCATAGAAGATTTTAATGAAGCTAAACTTTTGGGACGTCGGCCAACAGACAAAGAATACTATCACGCCAGAAGGAATGATAATATGACTTTTAGTGAAGAAAAGGTCTTAATAGTGAAAAGGAAATGTCAGCAAGATCCTGTGGTACAAATAATTCCAAGCAGTCAATACTATCAACGAATTCTCGATACACATGTTGCTACATGTCACGGACGGCGTGACAAAATTATTTACGCCTTGAAAGACAAGTACATGGATCCAGTATTTGACATAAATATTTTTCTCCAATTGTGCAAAACTTGCCTTTCACTTGTAACCCTATATTATAGGTACCTACCTAGTTTTAAAGTAAACATACGGTTAGGTAGGTAATCGAAACTGATAAATTTATAGATTGGTAAGTCTGATTGTACCAAAGTCTATGGACACAAGCCAATGTCAACATTGACCAATCAAAGAGCAGTGTGTTATTTGCCGTACTTCAAGGAAGCGTGAAATTAAAAGCTCTTCTGTGATTGGTCGAACCGTTTAGAATCTTACGTGTGGATATCCGTTAGTTTATAAATTTACCACGAGACGTTGCAAATTGATAAATGTGCGAAAATGTGGGCACAAAATAAAACAATTTATCTCCCGTTTAGAATACTACTAGAAGGTTTATAAATTTCCAAGGAAATTTATAAACTTGCGGATCTTGTTATTTTCCGGTGACATATATATATATATATATATATATATATATATATATATATATATATATATATATATATATATATATATATATATATATATATATATATATATATATATATATATATATATATATATATATATATATATATATATATACAGGGTAGCGATAAAGTCTGGCAACAAGCCATTTTCTCTGAAACTGTCAAAGATATAATTACCAAATTTTGGGGTTATCAACGCGACTGCATTTAGCATTTTTTAGAGGATCCGTCAAAGTTTAGTTACGTCACTATTCAGTGTACCGCCGCCATCTTGAATTTTTTTAAATGGCAACGTAGGTCGAGTGATATATCGTAGAATTTCAAAAATTTTTAATAAGTACAACATTACTGAAAAAATACAAGAAACAAGTGTTATATATTGAATTTTTCAACACATATCATATAACAATAAAAATAACCAGAATAATAACACATAATCAACAGTTTCTTTATAACAAGTGCTCAAAATGTTGACCACCTGTTTCTTGGCAATAATACAATCTGTCTTGGAAGCTTCGAATAGAATTGTTGATAATTTCTAGAGAAATTCCTTGCATTCCAAGACGTATGCGAGCTTTCAAATCGTTTATGTTTGTTGGTCTGTTAACATAGGTACACGCGGTCCTTCAGGTATTTCCATAAGAAAAAATCAATTGGACTCAAGTTGGGAGATCTTGCTGGCCTCTCAATTACACCTCTTCGACCAATCCATCTCTGAGGGAAAGTTATATCCAAACATTGCCTAACGTTTTTTATGAAAGTGCTCAGGTGCACCATCCCGTTGGAAACATACGTTCATATTTGTAAATAGATCAGTAATTTAAGGTATAATTTGATTCCGTAGAAGATCAAGATATTTTTCACCAGTTAAAGCGCCGTCGATAAAAAATGGACCAATGATATGGTTTTTCACCAAACCAGCCCATACATTAACTTTTTGTGGGTATTGTGTATGGGCCTCATCCATCCATTGGGGATTAGAATCTGACCAGTACCGGCAATTATATCGATTGATAGTGCCGTTTAGACAAAATGTAGCTTCATCAATAAATTCAAGTGAATCTAAGAAATTATTTTGATTACCAATTTTCTATAGAACAGTTTTGCAAAACTCTAATCTTCGATCAAAATCATCCTCAGCTAATCCTTGGTGGTTTTTAATTTTGTATGGATAGAACTTATTCTGATGCAAAATTGTTTGTACTGACTTCCTGCTAATATCATGATTTCTTGCCAATTAATTTGTAGATGTTTGATGATTTTCGTTAGTTGCAGTTTTTGGTCTGCCAGATCTTGGGCGATCCTGTACGCTACCGGTTTCATTCAATTTATTTTATATTCTGGAAACTGTTGATTTACTTATAAGGGCATGTTGAGGATTTAAATTATTGAACAAATGACTTACTTCGTCATATGTGCGTTTTTTATCGCCATATTCAATTAATGTTAGTATCTGGATCCTTTCTTTTTCCGATAAGTATACCATTCTCAATTTACTTTTCACAAATAAAACTCAAACACTGCATGTATCAAATACCAAGATTGAATCAATTTACTCTTAAAAAATATGATTTAAACACTGCTGTTATCGAATAAAAAGACTCTGACATTTGACAGGTGATTTTTGACATATATTTTTATTGCTTACTACTGTTTTCTTTATTAACCGTATACCAGTGGCGTGCCAGCAGTCTTCCAAAATATAGAGAAATTAACACACATATCTGCAATTTTATAGGATACTTTCTTAGTAATGTAGTACTTGTTCTATATTTTTGGAAAGAGAAAAAAATAAGCTTTTCTACGAGATATCACTCGCTCTACGTTGCCATTTGAAAAAATCTTAGATGGCGGCGGTACACTGAACGGTGACGTCACCTGACTTTGACAGGTCCTCTAAAAAACGCAGAATATATTCCCGTTAATAACCCTAAAATTTGTAACTCTAATCGTTTTAAAGAAAATCGCTTGTTGCCGGACTTTCTCGCTACCCTATATATATATATATATATATATATATATATATATATATATATATATATATATATATATATATATATATATATATATATATATATATATATATATATATATATATATATATATATATATATATATATATTGTTTTTTGCAGAACAAAACTATCAAAATTTGGTTAAATTTTTTCAACCGCCGCCATTTTTACGTAGATATTTCTTTTTTCGAGGTTTCTGACAAATCACCTTCTGAAGATTGAGTTAGAGGGTTGAAGTTGAGTACGTATATTGATTTTATGTTGACTCAAAATTCTTTTTTTTGTTTCAACTCTTTTTCTCAACCACGCTGCACTTTGTGGTGACTATTTCGTTAGAATTACATCTCGATCTGCCACCAGTACGCGATTCACTTCCTGAAAAAATTTTCACAATAGAGGGTTGAAATTTGGTTCGTGGATTATGTTGAGGTTGAGGTATGTTACTTTATTGGTTTTAACATTTTTCTTCAACCACGATGTACATCGCAATTTTTTTTTTATAAAATAAATTTTTAATTCAATTCGGTTTGCTATTTAAAATATTATAAAAATACGACCTTAGTGATGGAGCTCTGCTGCCAACGCCCTTTTTTATAGACTACGTATGATTTTGATGTGAAATGAAAAAACTGGGGGCTATTGTTATAATTTCGTTCGAATTAAATTGATTCGGGAATTAAGATCTGTCTACAGAATCTATAACAAGAAAATATAATACCTGTATGGATACAGATTATTAGAGACACTTACATAAAATTCAATCGCAATTATATTATTATGTATTCTACCTACATATTGAATGTAATAATTAATTTAATATTTTTTATTATTTAATAAAATGTTTATTGTCATAATCATTCCATAATTTCCATTTAATTATTCTGGAACTTACTTAATTTATATCATTCATCATAAGGAACTCCGTTGCAATCGGCTGTTCTAATATACCTGTTGTATTTTTCTTCTGGGTCGCAGAAGAATGTTGCAAAAACACTCTCGCGCATTATAATTTTATTATTTTCGAGAATTCGAAAAAATTACTCTATTTTTTGGGTAATGTTTTTGATGAATTCAGGTCGAGTATAGCTGAATTATGGTTTTCCTTTTATCTTATTGAGTATATTTTAAAGGTTACTCTTCTTTACAAAAAACTTCACTTGAAGCTCTGCAAAGTGTATCCGGAAATTTATTGTTTCGTAGATTAAAAGGACTATTTTCCGAGCGAGCTCTGAGAAAATAACTGATACTTCGTTGTGTAATTCATTAATTAACGTAGATTATAGCTAAATTCTTGAATGCAATTTAATTACTATACATAGTTAGTTCCAATGAAGAAATTTTTATTTATAAGAATGTTTTCTCTGTATTTCTGAAACGTGTAGCTTACTGTTGTTCTTGTTGAGTTCTTCATTAATGTGGAGATATTTATTAAGTCTGACTGAAATTGTTTGAACTTTTTAATTAGTGAAAATATCAACTTTCGGCTTGTAGCAAGAGTATTTCTATTTCTTCAGATCAGTTATTCAATAGATGTACTAGACTTTGAATTTCTTGATTTCTCATTACACTGCAAGATAACTTTCAACGATATAAAAGAAAAAATATTCTCACTTCCTTTACCAGTGTAAACTTGCATTTGTTACAAATTATTTCACTGATAAAATATATCACTATGTGAATATATATATATATATATATATATATATATATATATATATATATATATATATATATATATATATATATATATATATATATATATATATATATATATATATATATATATATATATATATATATATATATATATATATATATATATATATATATACAGGGTGTCCCGTAAATAACACGCCAGAGTGACACTGGAGGTAGATTGGCTTCAGGTCAATCAGATAACATCAACATGACCTCAGTAAAAGTGTTCTGGTTTTAGAGATATTGCCACTCTCATGTTTTTTTCAAAAATCTATACTTTTTGGTCATTTTCTCGCCTGTTTTGGATATAAATAAGTTCTAACTCATGGTTTTTTTTCTTGTACTATCATCAATATATGGTTGAGACAATCGACCTAACATTTCACTAAAAACTAGCTCGCTAACCTCAAAAAAAAATTAGGTTGTTTCAATTTAATTTAAATCCGAAAACCTTGAGTAAAGTTTGACTATTTACTGTGAAAAAATATTTTACCAGACAGAATCAGCAGATGATCTTAAAAACTAGCCTATTTAATACTCTTTCGAAAGCGGTATAACATTTGTGGTTTGTTTCTTTCAAAAGTCTAATAATTCCAATTTTTGTCATTGAAGTCGTGCTACTTGCGAAATACACTGCGCCGCAAATTTAACGTATAGCTTATATATTTCCTAAGTTTTGACTGAATATTTTCCCAGGCGGTGATCCGATTTGAATGAATTTTTCACCAAATAGTAGCTCCGTTCTTTGAGAAAATGTAGTAGTTATAAGATGATAAAAAAAAAATGAATAAACTTATTGTACAGGGTGTTTGAATAGCGACATGTTTCCTTCGTCCAAGTTTACATCCTTCTGCGGGCAATATCGGGTAGTTCAGACTTGTAGTATGGAGAGATATACAAAACCAAATAAACTCAGTTTCTACTTGTGAAGAAATTTTGAATACACAGCCTTCTTCGCAAATTAACAAAAAAGTTTTGAAAAATTTCGTTTGAAAAGTGTGAGAATTATAAAAACATGAATATCTTTCGAGTGGCTCAAGATAAACAGACGATTGAATAAACAAATTACTCAGAGGTCATGCGATTATAATACCGTCTATTTTTTTTCTGTCTGAGCTACCCGATATTGCCTGCAGAAGGATGCAAACTTGGACGAAGAAAACATGTCGCTATTCAAACACCCTGTACAATAAGTTAATTAATTTTTTTTGATCATTTTATAACTACTACATTTTTTCAAAGAACGGAGCTACAATTTGGTGAAAAATTTATTCATATCGGATCACCGCCTGAGAAAATATTCAGTCAAAACTTAGGAAATATTTAAGCTATGCGTTAAATTTGTGGCGCAGTGTATTTCGTAAGTAGCACGACTTCAATGACAAAAATAGGAATTTTAAGAATTTTAAAAGAAAAAAACCACAAATGTTATACCGTTTTCGAAAGAGCATTAAAAAGGCTAGTTTTTTAGATGATTTGCTGATTCTGTCTGGTACAATATTTTTTCACAGTAAATAGTCAAACTTTACTCAACTTTTACGGATTTGAATTAAATTGAAACAACTTGATTTTTGTTTAAGGTTAGCGAGCTAGTTTTTAATGAAATGATAGGTCGATTGTCTCAACCATATATTGATGATAGCACAAGAAGAAAAAAAACAGGAGTTAGAACTTATTTATGTTTATGAGGCGAGAAAATGACCAAAAGGTATAGATTTTTGATAAAAATATAAGAGTGGCAATATCTCGAAAACCAGAAAACTTTCACTGAGGTCATGTTGATGTTATCTCTTTCACCTGAAGCCAATCTACCTCCAGTGTCACTCTGGCGTGTTATTTACGGGACACCCTATATATATATATATATATATATATATATATATATATATATATATATATATATATATATATATATATATATATATATGTATGCATAAACACATTGAAAACGACTAATACTCATTTAAATGAATATTCAATTGCGCTAAACATGCGCATGAAAATAGCTTCATTGGAAGGCTAATTTGAATTGGAAGTTGAATTTTCCAACAGATATTTGTTTTATGTGTTCTTTGATTCAAATTTCAGCGATAAATCTATTTGATCTGTCTGATTTTGAGTTGATAAAATCGAATAATACCAAAATAAACTCTGACTTCTGTTATTTACATTAGCTACTAATGTCTCTCTGAACGGATGAAGATTAAATGATGCCTCCTTACTACATATGATACAAGACAAAATGTCAAATTTGAGTGTTGCAGATGTTTTTCTATCAAAGTTTTAAATGGATGGAAATATGAATTAATGATGATATATGAATATTTCAACTCCCTGTGATTATCTTAATTGCATCATTTGAAGTGATGAAACAATCATCATTAAATAAGTAAGAGAAAATATAAGCATCAATTTTTCTAAGATAAAATTCGCTTCTTCATGAAAAAAGCATCATAGTCCGTCACTGAAGTTCTGTTTTCACTTCACTTTCGTTCTTTTTTCACACAAAATTCTAAGTCAATTCAAAAGAGATGATGCGATGAATAACGGTTGAAAAAAAACGCATGAAATAATTTCATAATATTTGCAGTAGTTAGAGAAAATATTTGAAATCCCAAATAGCATCTCACTAACATCAACCAAATTCAATTAAAAATGATTATCCTTCTAACTAATTTTGCAGTTTATGTAAAGATGCTACATGCTCGTGAATCCTCAAAACCAATTGAATCTTTAACACAGATAATAATTGAAAATTCCGATCAGCACTTTCCTTATTTCAACTGAATCAGCACCAAAAATCTTTGGAGGTGAAAAAAATCTTAAAACAACAAAATACCTTGAAATCTCTACATTAAAATAGCGGAGATGAACAAAAATAGTTGAGAGCACTACGTTCACTTTCCTAACAATCAACTCATAAGTTGAGAAATTTCAACCACCTCACCCAATCTGGATGCGTTGTAGAGGTGCGCAAAACATCAAAATCCATGAACAAACAAGAAATTCCTACATTTTAAAGTAAAAAAGGAAAAGTCTTTAATAATTTAAAAATTATCGAACAACTTTCAGAGGGAGCTGGTTATACATATTCCAATAGGTGTGGAAGATAAAGGAAACAACTTGGTTTAACTCACTAGGAACCTTCAATTTAAAGCCGGTTCCGAACGGTTAACAAGCTTGTACATCACACAACTATTTAATTTGTTCAAACCACTGAAACTCATAGACAAACCCAAATATCCATACTTAACACAGGATTCGAACCTAGAACGCCTGGCTCAGAGGTGGTTACCCTACTTATGCTCTACAAGGAGTATGTGAAACAGGTTTATAGCGCCAAAAGGCAGTTTCTTAGCATATACTCAACCCACGTAAAAGAATTCAACCCTCTAACTCAATTCAGATGTTTCTTCATCTTCCTGTCATTCTTTTTTCCATAGTTAAAATGTTGACTGCACTTACCTAGAGACTTAATAGTTTTATTCTGCATCAAGAACAGCAACCCCGGAAATCAAATTTCATCAGTATATATATATATATATATATATATATATATATATATATATATATATATATATATATATATATATACCGGGTAGCGAGAAAGTCTGGCAACAAGGTATTTTCTTTGAAACGATTACACGTATAATTTCAAATTTTAGGTTTATGCACAGGATTGTATTTTTCGTTTTCCGGAGGTCCTGTCAAATTTGAGTGACGTCAGCATTTAGTGTACCGCCGCCATTTTGAATTTTTTTGAATAGCACCGTAGGTCAAGTGATATATCGTAGAAAAGCTGATTTCGCCCTCTTTTCAAAAATACAGAATACGTACCACATTACTAAAAAAATAAGAGAATCAATTTTCCAAGACATACAATAGGTAGTATTTTAATTCATACTAACTTACAAAAATGTTGATAGTTTCCTTATCACAGGAGCTCAAAATGTTGGCCACCTGTGTCTTAGCAATAATACAATCTGTACTTGAAGCTTCGAACAGAATTGTTATCATTTATGGAGAAATTGGTTGTAT